>CAUJNA010002112.1:957996-1302996 GCA_963377175.1 Effrenium voratum
GCCCAGTTATAGAATGTATTGTTTTATTGTTTGCTTCCCTTTGAGTCACTGGTAAAATGTAAACTGTGTCCTAAGTCTACCCCAGTAATGACCCCCTGACGCATGATTGGGAATAGGGAGCGCAAATTTGCGCCCTTCTTAAGCCCCTAATAAGGACCTTATTTGGGGCTTATTGGGGCTCCCTCCCCCCCCCCCCCCCCGTTTTCTCCCTCCCCCCAGCCCCGTTCTGAACGCTTCGCGCTTCGCGGTCTCATCGCGCCTCCGCCTCCTCGGCGCGTTTCAGGGCGATGGAGGCCTCGAAGTCGCGGCTCTCGGCGGCCTGGGACTGGAGCAGCAGGGTCTCCTTGAGCTCGGACCTGAGGCGTCGGATGGACGAATTACTTGTGGTTGAAAGGAAACCCATGCTCACAAGAAAAGAACTTGATGGTCCAACCCATGGGGCAACAACCCATGTACTACAAACAAGTTGGATGGACGAATTACTTGTTGAAATTTGAATCCAACAATCTGTAGGACCACTTGCTGTGGTGCTGGGGCAACAAGTTGATGGTCCAGGTGATGTTTTTTGGGGGATAGATGGGGACGAATTACTTACTTGCTGTGGTATGGAATCCACGAATCTGTGATAGGACGGTTTAGTCGGGTTTCCATTACTAGGTCACATGGACCCCACTTGCTGTGGAAAGCACACTACTCCCAGGTGCTCCAGATTTGAGGTTACAATAAGGCTACCCACTTTTTTCTGTAGTCTATTTTAGTAGGGGAACCCTCCCCCAAAAAAGGGGGGAGAAGGGCACCTAGCTGGGGGACCTAGACTAATTACTTGGTGCAGGGGCAACAACCCATGTACTACAAACAAGTTGATGGTCCAGGTCTTTCTTGGGGATAGATGGACTCCAGGCCTGTGGTTGAAATGGAATCCACGAATCTGTGATACAACAAAATGGGCAAGCAAGCCCCAAAGACTCGCCCATACGGGGGAGAATCCCAAAACTGTCGCAGAAGTGGGAGATAACACATCCTGATGGACTACTTGGTGCTGGGGCAACAACCAATGTTCAACTACAAACAGCTACCTGGAGTCTCCATGACCCTTTAAAAATGGGTCCATGACCCTTGAATTTGGGTAATGACCTCATTTTTAATGGTCATGGAGACTCCAGGTAAGTAGATGGTCCAGGTGTGTTTGTTTTTGGGGATAGGTATTGGTCTGGACCCTCAACATTCCGAATCTTAAGAATGGTTTGCACAGTGCAACCCCAAATTATGGTTGGTATTTTTTTTTTCAGGTCTTTTTTGGGATTTGGACCAACATCGGGGGGGTGCCCCTTGGTTTCTCTTTTTAAAAAAAAAGACTAAAAAAGGGGACCCCTCTAACAAAGACACAACCATACGGACCTGCAAAATGATGGTTGGCTTTGTATCAAAGGGTATGGAAATCAAGTGCATGAGTGGTTTTTTTTGGGGGGCGTACTGGTTCGGGAAACCAAAAGGAAAACCAATATGTTGGAGGTCCCCTGAAAAAAAACACCCATATGGATTTCTCTTAAGACATTGCACCCTCTGGGGTCCTTTTGGCTTCTCAAGCCAGGGGTAGAGCCAAACAAAATGACCAGCCATGCCATTGGGCCTCGGATGGCTTGGCTGCCAACGGGCACTTGGGTTGACCCGACTACTGTTTTCCCAGAAAGCCAATGGTTGGGTGTGGATGGTTGCGAGTTCTTGATTTTGCACCACCCTTCAGAAACCCGATGATACCAACATCTTAGGTCTTAGGTGCACCCCAGAAATGGCTTCGGTTTCCCTTTGGCTTTCCTTGAAAGCCAAGCCCTTTCTGGGGGGCCAACTCCAAAGAAGACAAGGCACCCGGACTGGACAGCAAAACATCTGCTCCCAGCATCTCCATAGTGCGAGCAGTACTATAACTGCACCCTCCTTTTCCATTCTCTTCAGAAACCTCCTTCTCTTCAAACAATGGGCCAAAACCCTTGAAAGAGGGTTGTCTGAAATGAGAACGATGAGTGGAGAGAATGGGGAATCAAACCTTAGAATAGTTGGTCACTCGAACACCGAGACCTCCAACAAGTTGACGTTTTCGCCGCACCACGGATGATCGGATTTTCCGATTGCTCTCCCCCCCCAACGGGCAGCCTAGACCACTTGATGTTCATAATCTGGGCCCGTCATTTTGGCTGCTTCCAGGGAGGGCCAAAAAGATCATGGGACCAGTCGGCACCACGTTTGAGCAGCCATCAACGCCTGTAGGCAACCCCGTGCCGCGTAACCATTTGTTTCTAGGAAACCAACAGGACAATCGAAGCCGAAGCCATTTTGGAGGCCGAAGACAAAAGACGACACACCCAAGTAGTCCCACTGACCAACAAAGACGACAACAAAAAACAGACCCTCGCAAGTCCAACTTAAACATGCCTAAGCCTAAACCCTCAAAATTCCGCTAAAAGTAGGATACTGCCCCAAAACTGTGAGGTGATGTCCCTTTTTTATGGGTAGTTCGAGGGTTCAGGTGGGTTTTTCAAAGGGAACCAACACCAGCTTCTGAGCTTGGTAACCCCCAGAAACACGCAACACAAGGGACCCAGGCCTGGATTAAAGTCCATCCTCAAAATCCCCTTAAAAATTGAAGTAGTATGAATGCAATGTTAAGGGAACTTTGAGGGTCCAGATATACGGTGAACTACTGATCCTGCGGATAGCTTGAGGGAAGTTTGAGGTAGTTTAAGGTTCCAGGTAGCCAATTTTGCCCCAAAATGATGGTTGGTGAATTCCATTTTTGGGGGTGGTTTGGAGTCCATTGAGGTTGCAGGTCACCATTTTGCCTCCTAGCCCGACTCTTCAGCCAAAGCGAGAGAGCCCGCAGGAGCTCTGCATCCGGGCTCCAGCTGCAAAGCCTTGGCGTTCATTTGGTTCTCCGCCTGAAGCGACATCGGCCCAGGACCCAAAAGAACTACCCGGAGAAAAAAAAATCGGACATCGCCAACCATAACTCGGTGGCTTTCTGCTCCCCCGCGAAAAGCTTAACTTTTAGTGGTTTTACGGAAAACCCGTGAGTTGGCAAAAAGTTAAAGTCAACCAACCAGGATTTTGGCTTGTAGTAACCCAGGTCTAAGGGAATTTCGAGGGTCCGGGTACCTTTAAAAAACGATAATTCACCAACCATAATTTGGGTTGCAAGAACCCCATTTCTAACGGCATTGCGAGGGTCCAGGTACCCATAAAGACGGGAATTCACCAACTGCATATGTTTGGGTTGCAAATTTGGGTTGCAATGGTCAATTTGTAAGGGAATTGCGAGGCGGGCAGATTTCACCTGGTGGATGTCAGCTTTGACTGAAAGCGAAAACAAACTATTGTTTTGAGATCGACAAGGAATTTTGACCCCGTGCAAGTTTCACGAATGCTCACCTGGAGTCTCCATGACCCTTAAGAAATGGTTGGTCATTACCCAAAATAAAGGGGTGTCCATGACCCATTTTCAAGGGTCAGTAGGAGACTCCAGGCAGAAATGGTAAGCGAAGTGTTACGGTAAGTGGACCCCCTACCTGAGAAGGTCTTCCCTGTTTCAAGATGGCGCATAGACGGCGTTTCCACAAATTGGCGCAGCCAGGTTGCTAAACTGCGAGAAGCAAACGAAGAGAAGGGTGGACAGCGCTTGGCAAAGCAGCAGCGACGCCTGGCATAGAACTTGCGTACCAAAGGTGCCAATGGCACCTTCACAAGCCCCTTCGGCCGCGACAAAGAACTGAGCCAAAGCGATCCAGCACGCGAATACGCGACGCCTTTTTGCTGAAGCCGCACATGGGGACTACCCCAAAGACGGTACTTTGGACCCTCAAACTACCCATACAAAAAAAGGGAAATCAACCCCATATGTTTTGGGGCAATATCCCACTCTTAGGTTGGAATTTTGAGGGTTGCCGGCATGTTTAAGTTGGAATTTCGAGGGTCCTTGGTTGTTTTTGTCTTTGTTGAACAATGGCACTACTTGAGCGTGTCGTCTTTTGTGTTCGGAATCTCCAAACAAATTCTTCACTTGGCACCCGCGGCCACTGCGCCTGCTGCATCTCCACTTGCATCTGCCGGCACCTGGCAGATGCAAACTTCCACCGCGATTGGACAACCGGCACCTGGCGGAGGAATGGCCTCTGAGCTCAAAAAGCGGAGGCTTTCACCCAGTTAAGCCATTGCGCCCCTGATTTCTTGGCCCTTGGTATATCAACCTGGAACAACGATTCGTCAGCACGAGTCTTAAGTAGTCATCCATCCGGGCGACCTGCCGTTTCAACAACCAACCAACCTGCCGCTCAAGGGAGACCAAAAGGATGCTGTTCCAAGGGCTCCCGACCAATGGCTCGAGTAAGGAACTCGAGAAACTCATCTACTGGGTTTCCCCAGCCTATCATAGAAAACCAGTGATGACACCAATGAGGCTTGGTATTTACGTTCAGGAATCCTCGTTGCAGGGCTTAAGTGGCGCGAAAGAGTTTTCGCAATCATCTCACGGCAAAAAGCCCTGGTTCTCCATCAAGCGGTAGTCTGGAAGCATTGAGACTAGCAACCCGAGTCAATATGGCCCTGGGATTCAAGCCACCACTAAAACAATTTTGTTGGGTTCCATGTTTCACCACCCTAGTTTGACCTAAGGAGTGGCATCCTCCAAATTGGGTCCCAAGGCCTTTGTTTTAATGGGGGGGAAAGCATACCCCGTACTCCAGATGCTCAGAAGCCTTTGAGCACCTTCAGGTTTGAGGGAGTGGCTGGAGTCTCTAGATATAAGTGGCCTAAAGACTCAAACAAAATCCAACTGAACAACCCAGACAAGTCGTCCAACTAGAAATCAAGTGCGCCATAGTCAAGCCGTTCGGTTTGGGGTGCGGATGGATTTTGTTCTGCTGTTGTTCGTTGCTTTTGCTATATTGTGTTGTTTCTTTTTTTTTTCATGTTTCGTCTTGGCCAGTAAAAATGACTTGTTGCAACCCAAAACCATGGTTGGTGAACCCCGACTTTTTTCAGGGTAGTTTGAGGGTCCAAGGAGCCACATCCAAAACCGCACATTGACTTGCGGTCAATCGGACTTTCCGCGTCTTGCCAACATTCAGAAAAAAAGAGGCAATTGTTCTCAAATGCTGATTGCACGTGTCCGTATATGAAGCTGTGGCCATGTTGGGGGCCGACTTCCCATGATCAAGCCGTAATCAATAGTTAACTCACCAGTTAGAGGTCTACACCAGGTGTTGGTATTCGTCAGATCGTAGTCTTGGACGCTTCCTACCTCGCTTGCGACAATGGTTCTGACGGGGTGGGAAGTAGCTTATCTTCACTTCAAGCTCGAACAGCACTTGTCAAGGCTAAAGCAGGCCTTCAACCAGCTACATGCTAGGGCTTCACGGATGGACGAACACATTCAGCCAATGACATCCTGTGCTTGTTAAGGGCCCGTCGCATTTTTAAACACACCTGGAGGCTCCGTCTGACCTTCAAAGGGTTGGTCATTTCCCAAAAGATGACCGGGTCACCCCATTTTGCCGTCAGGTCCAGCAGACTCCATGAGTTACCCAAATCTGGACAGTTGAATCACAATCAAAACCCGGTATTAAAATGGTCTACCCAGAACCATGTGAAGAATTGGGAACGGCCGCAGCTATTTATGGTTGGGATTGTCCCTTACTAAGGTTCATCTGCCACCCAGGTTTTGATTGTGGCTCAGTTGAAAACTGGTCCTTCACCTAAATCTCGCCACTCCTCCAACTCGGGCGTCTACTTTCGACCCGAGAACCGAGCCTCAAAAACAGATGGGGTCGAATCCCCCGAATCCCAGATTAACATTCCTACTGAAAAATGGGTTCTTACCACAAATTTATAGTTGGTGAGTACCCCCCCAAATTGTGCGGTTGTCCTGCTGTTTTCACATTTTCAACCAACCAACAAGGGGTTTCCCCCCAAAAAAAGACACTTAAAAAAACACGTTCTCCCCAACATGGGGAACCAGCGACTAAAGCAGCTACACACAAAAAGGACAGGGAATTCAGAAATTCCATACAATTTTGGAGTGCAATTTGCAACCCATTCTTTAACTTGGAGTTTACATTCCACTGTTGGTTCCAAAGGCAATCTACGCGTGGAACCTAACCCCAACTCGTTACAAATAGGTGGGTGTTCCCCTCCAGAAAGGTCTGATTCCCCCCATTTCACCCAGGTTGACACCCCCTATTAATTGTCCTGGGGTGGAATTGTGTGGGGTCAACAATTCTTGGTTGACGTTGGAAGGGGAGCAAAAAAAAAAAGGCAGTTTAGTGGGGATTTCCCACTCAGCCACAATAAGCAAACATGTAAAATGTTTCCCAACAACAACCATGAATTACTTACTTCCTGAGTAGATTGGCCAGAAAAAGTAAAAACGAACCTGTTGTGTGCAGCCCACAAAATGGTCTGGATAAAAAGTTTGTAAGTCCGAAACGGAACCCGGGAAGTCCTTAAGACTCCACCCCGCGAAGTCTCCGATGAGCCTCTGGGATCTCGGTTGATGCGTCTAGGCTTGCAGCTCTCATGGACCACAAGCCAATGATATCATCTCTTATATAAATTTCTATGGGGCAGCAGCTGAGCTGGGTTTGTGGTAAAAGACGCAACCCGCGTTGCGAAATTAACATGTCTATAAGCCAAGCTGGAGCTTGGTTTGTGGTAAAAGACGCAACCTGCGTAACCCCGGCCCTGACAAAAACTGACTCTGAGCCACACCCAATTTCATCTCGCCTGTCGTCCGTTTCGAGCTTCGCCGCCCGCTGCAAGTCCGCCTGCGATCACGGGTCGTAAGCAAAGCCCACAAAGGGTGGGATCGTCCTTCTTTTTTTGAGAAGGGGACCCTTGTTGGGTCGCGTTTTCTTGTTGCGTGCTTTTTTTTGGGGGGCGAAGGGGACCCTTGTTGGGTTGTTTTTTCCTACAAAAAAACGGATCCGCTGGGCAAGTTGGAAAGTTGGTGCGCGGTTCGTTTTTTGTTTTTAATGATCCGGACGGCCCAACATGGGATTCTCTAGGGGTTGATTCCCCATTCTTTTCAGTCATCATGGTTTTTGAAAAACCCGTCGTTTCACTGTGTTTCTTGAGGTTTTCGAGAAAGAAGGATCCCTGGAAAGAACGGAAATGGAAGGTAATTTGCCCCGGAGATTCGGTTCTTGTCCTGTTGGTTGTCCACTAAAAAGGCCAAACATCATCTCAAACCAGTGGACCCACATGGCACACAAACTCTTTCGGACCTCCAGGAGGGCTAGTTGGCGAGCCATTGTTGTAACCTGTCGCACATGTGGGGTACACCACCCCCAGCAAACTCACTGAACGTGAAGCCTGCTTTTAAAAACTTTTGCTGGTTGACAAGCAGGACAAATCATAGACATGTTAGGGGCGAAGAACAAGGGCATTCAGCAGATTCTGCAACAACTACACGTGTTGTCTGCTTCGACTTGCGCCAAACACCCAGGCTCGCTTTTCCAGCTTGCTTTGAAGTAAGCTCCGAGTGAGTCAAACTCGCCAGTTTCACGGTGCCTCAGCAGTTGGCTTCCTTTGGGTTCCCTCAATGCACCATACCAGTAATCTTCAGCGAAGCTCACATATTGTCCGTGACAGGTCAGCCCTTCAAACGCCTGCGTGAGGCTTTCTCCAAAGAAATCCTTGGGGGAGGTATACCTAGCCACCATGAGGGTCATGTTGTACTTGTCACATGCGGACAGAACATCGTTGCCTGATGTAAAATAGCTGGCACTGGAAATACCGTACTGCCCTTCCCCAGACGAACATGAAAGCTCCCAGGACCCCTTTGCTTGGAGCTTCCAAGTTAGTCGCTAACATGGAAGCTCCCAGGACCTCTTTTGAAAGATCCTTGGGGGAGGTGTACCTAGCCCATCCTCGCCCCCATAAGGGTCGTGTTGAGAAAATCTCACTTTAGACCCCTCACGTATCGCCTCGCCTTCTCCCATTCCCTGGCACGTGCCGAACGCATGCCGATGCGTTCTCGCCGCTTTGGAGCCTCTGTGCGACCACCTGGGCCCTCGAGATTCCCTTCAACATGGGCTCTTGCAACCCAAACTTCTGGGGTGATGTCCCTTTTTTACGGGTAGATATTTTCCATGACCCTTAAACCATGGTTGGTCCTACCCCAAAATCATGGACCCGTTTTTATTTCGGGTCAGATTCGGAGACTGCGGGTCCAGGCACTCGAAGCATCGAATCGACTCGCCTCCTCCCTGAGCTGGGCCATCTGCAAGTGCAGAGCCTCCCGAAGGGCGGTTTTGACCGGGGCGGAACTGGTCATGGCCATTTCGCTGTGAGTCTAAAAAAGGGAACCACCTGAACACTCAACAATTTGCCAAAAAGCAGGGAATCAATCCCATATTTTTGGGGCAACAACCCATTTTAACCCAGAAATCCCAGAAAACACTTTGAATTATTCACTAATTCCACCACTTTGGGTGTCAATAACCCGTGTCTAAGTCGGAATTGTGCAGGTCCAGGCACCTCACAAGTGGTTGGTGGCGATTGTGGCACTCATACCAGATCACGTGCAATGACTTCCAATGACTCCCCCGCAAGCAAACCCCATAAACGGTCACTGACTCCCCAGACCTTCTGAGCATACGAACATTCATGGAGTCTAGGGCACCGAAAACCCAGCAGGGGTGCTCACTTCCGATCGAGCTGGGTCAGACAGAGTTTAAACTGTTCCAATCGTCCACCAAAACTTACCCCTTAAAACTCCAATCCCTGAAGTTAATATTTTACAGACATATAACCCCCAAAAAGTTGTTAAAAGTTTTTGTTTGTTTAAAGAGGTAAGAAAATGGTTTCAAGATGTTTCAAGTCCAGGAGCTTCGGCGATTCGAATCCCATGAGAACCGCCCCACCTCGCTGACCGCCAAGCCGAAAGCCCCGAGAATCGGACAGGCTTCGATGGCCAGGGACTTAGCTACGAGAGTGAATGGGGACTTAGCATGGCTCACCATTGATGGCTGTGCCTTGTTTTGGTGGGGGGGGAGGGGAGTTTTAACGGGGAACCAAAGAGGAAACCGTTTGGGGGGGTCCAACCTTGAGAGACGAGCCACCTTCTTCCTCAGCCTCCATTTGCTTGTTCGCCCCCTCGAAAAAGATGAAACACATGTCCAGTAGTGAAATTGATTCCCTTTAAAACACAAAACACCCTCAAAACTCCGACTGAAAAAAATGAAACTGCACCAACAAATTGGCTGGTGATGTCCCCTTGTTCAATGGCTAATTAGTTCTTTCGGGTCCGGGGTATATTCATTTCCGCCAATGAAAGTATCTGGAGTCTCCTTCCGACCCTCAAACAATGCTTGGTCATCACCCAAAAATATGTCGGGGTCGAATGGCAAGATTAGTCTTTGCTTCCCTGCGAGTCACCGGTAACAATGTAAAAAATGTCTCCTTCTGCCCCAGAAATGGACCCTTCTTTCTTTCTTTCTTTTTTCGGGTCAGATTTGGAGACTCCCGGACACTCCCGCCACAGCGCCCCATGGCTTTCGCTTCGCTTCGATGGCGCGGCGAGAATTTCTCGCGGCGAATGCTGCGCCTGCGCTTCGCGGTCTTGGAGCTGGGCAGAGGACTGCAGCCGCCCCAAGGCCTCCTCCTACAGCGCAGCGATGGCTGGCAGCGAAGGAAATCGGCGAGCGAATCGGTGGGTTGAGCTCGGTGGGTTGAGCAGGGCGCTGTTGGTGCTTTTGTTTTTTAATGTTTTCCATTTTTTCCCCATTTTTGTCCCGTGGTTTTAAGTGGTGGGGGCTGGTGGATTTGTTGCAGGGACTACCACAATGGAATTGTCTGCTCGCAGCATGCACGTGAGGGGCGCAATTCAGCGGGCTTGGTTGGACCAGAACGGGACTTGCCACTCAAGGCCAGACCTGGTTCAAGTTTCATGGATCAACCTCCTAAACCCTCAAAAAATCCCACTGAAACATGGGTTCTTCCCCCAAAAATATGGTTGGCCGGTGCGAAATGAAGTTGGACCTCCCCTAGTTGACCGCAATGACAGTTTGGCTCGACAAAGGCCTTTAGACACCAAGGGCATCGCAGCGCCTGTTAAAACCCATCGACTTTGAGCCAATGGCCCTGGGTCTCAGTTTCTGACCCCCTTCTTGGGGCATGGGGCACCTTCAAAGCTGAGTGGAATGTTTTTCATGGACTTACGAAGCCTTCTTTCTTTTTTTTTGGGGGGGGGGAGATAAGTCTTTTGAAAGTCACCACCAAAACTTGGTCCTAAAGTGGCCTACCCAAAGCGACGCTCAACGAAAGAGAAACAAACACAAATCAGAGAGGGTTCCTTGCTGCATCGGCTAGGACTGTCCCTTGCTAAGCTTTTTTGCACTGGTTCTAATTGCGGCCCATGCGAGCGGTACCCAAACCTCAACATCGAAACCGGTAGAACCACCCTGTAATGGGCCTAAACCGCATTTTAACTGCCTGGATCCTCAAACTACCAATCAAAGAAAACAATTCACCAACCATCATTTTAACCATTGGAACCATAACCACCGAACCACCTGACCACCTAATCTTACGGCCACCTATAACACCTAATTTTATGGCCACCTAACCACCTAATTTGTAAGGCCCGAACACCACCTTCTGCCTTCCGCGCGCTGAAACCACCCAATTCGTGCAGTCACTCTGGGCTCTCGGGCGATCCCTTGCAGCGGGTTCTCGCCCACCTGCCGAACGCCAACGCGACTAACGCGACTTCCGACTTCCCTGCCCCTCGGCCTTGGCTCCAAGTCATAGCTGCACCCTTGTTCACAGGGTGGTGTTCTTGAGTAAGGCACTCCCCTCATGAACCCAAGGGGATTTGTCAACGCTGCCCAGGAGGTTTGTTTCCTGGTTCCGAGCTGGGACCTCAAACTAACCATGAAAAAGGAGGGGATTTCGCCAATTCCATCATTGTGGGGTTGCAAAAAGCCATGTTCACGGGAAGTTTGGGGCAATCACCCAGTCTTCCAAGTTGGAATTGTGTGGGTCCAGATAGCAAGTTTTCCCCATCATTTGGGCGTATTTCTTTCAGAGCTTATGTTGGGGTGATTTTAAAGCAAGGCACCAACAGGAACGCCCACCTTTTTGTTGGGATCTCCGGGAAAAATAGCTCACACGATCTCCCCAACAGCAAGCGATGCTCTTTTTAGTGCTCGCACCACCCCGCAGCCTTCTAAAACTTGATCCTGGTGGAACCCTGATCGAACTGGTGGAACCCTGGTCGAACCCTGGTGGAGCCTTGGTGGTGGAACCCTGGTCGAACCCTGGTGGAACCCTGGTGAAACCCTGGTGAAACCCTGGTGGAACTGTGGTGAAACCCTGGTGGAACCCTGGTGGAACCCTGGTGAAACCCTGGTGAAACCCTGGTGGAACCCCTGGTGGAACCCTGGTGAAACCCTGGTGGAACCCTGGTGGAACCCTGGTGGAACCCTGGTGGAACCCTGGTGGAACCCTGGTGAAACCCTGGTGGAACCCTGGTGGAACCCTGGTGAAACCCTGGTGAAACCCTGGTGGAACCCTGGTGGAACCCTGGTCTGGTGGAAACCCTGGTGGAACCCTGGTGAAACCCAACCCTGGTGGAACCCTGGTGTAACCCTGGTGGAACCCTGGTGGAACCCTGGTGGAACCCTGGATGGGCTGAGACCCCAAAGCTTTCCGGGGAAAAAAGTCAGCTGGCCAAATGGGAGCTGCCATGCCGCCTTCTTGGAGCTCCGTGGAGCCTCGCGGTTTGGAGTCCCATTTACCCACAAGGACCATGGGTTCCAATCTCTAGACCACCAATCTGTAGACCACCAATTGAGGGTCAAGCTCAGTTGCCCCTTAGGGACCCAGAAATAAAAGGTGATAACCTTTTGGGACCTTTACTAAAAATGGACCAAAAGGGGCAAACCAAAAGGTCAAAAGGTCGGCTTTGGGCAAGTGAGTAAGTGAACCTTGAGGCAAGGGAAAAACAAAGGCCAAGTAAGGTTGGGCCGTCCTTTGGGGCTTAGCTCGGCCCAGTTTCTTTTTCACTTAGCCCCACTTGTCACAGAAACGGAGCCCAATGCTTTCCAGCTTCCACTTGTTAAGTATCCAGCGGGAAACGATCATGTAAATGTGGAGGTGCAAAGTGCTGGTCATTTTGGCTATAGTGAAAACTTTAAGTTGTCAAGCGCTGAGGTGACAGCAGGCCAACCACTTTGGAAGAAGCCGGGCTGGATTCTGATCAAAGGTGCTAAGAACCATTTCGGGTGCCCGAAGACCGCAAGTTGGTCTTTCCTGCACTTCTCCTTGAATCACCAAAATGGCGAAAGCTTAAGGCAGTGGGAACCCTGGATTACCCTTCCACCAATTAACATGGAACCTGAGGTGTCCTAAAAGACCAGTGTCCTCTCAAAGGGGCCTGTTATCAGGTTCCATGTTAATTGCTGCGAGGGTAGCAAACCTCTGGCTGAGCGATATACAGCTTGTCCCATTTCGCGGGAATCCTGCACTGTTGTGGGACACTCTGATGGGACGGGTTTCGTCTGGGCACAGTAACTGGGTGCCGATGGGCAGTTACCAGGGACCCTACGCCCCCAAAACCCCCAACCCTCCCCCCCCCCCCGTTGGCAGGTGGGTTATCCTACTATCTATGGAATAGGGATGTGTGTGTGCATATTTTGGGAGAACCCTGGTTATTTTTGGCTCCCGGCCCCCTAAACAAGAACAAGCCACGCACACAAGTCCCCAGCCCCCCCCCCCCCCGCCTCATTCCACGCGATGCCATGCCTGGCGCTTATCCTCCTCGCAGCGCTCTTCACGTCCTGGCGGAGCGGGCTGCGTGGTTTTTTGAGGGACCCGACACAACGGACCCAAGATCTCCAAAGACCCCGAAGACACAAGGTTTAGAGGATTCAGAATCAAGCCATAGGGCCGACAAGGCCATAGAACGCATAAAAGGGCCATGTGAGGTGGTTCTTCGGGCGTGTTGATGGGGTGTCTGCCAGATTTGTCTGCGCATAGCTGTCACATTGCTGAGAGTGGGGAATAGATCCACTGGAGAAACGTTCTGATTGGCAATGTCATGATATTTATTCTGTACGTTTCAGGAATGACCCCGCATTGGAAAGACCCTGGCTGACATTTTTAGGGTCCCGTTTCCGTGGGAGTCCGGAAACAATTTTCTGGGTGGCAACCTCGTATTGATACTGGGGATGCGAAATCCGCTTTTCGCACCCACATTTCAGAAACCCTGGAAGGATGATTCCCGTGCAAATCCCAGCAAACTTGGGCTGCCCTCAGGTCCCCCGCTAAAGTTTAACTGTTAGTGGGTTAAATACGGAAACTACCACTAAACACTAAAAAGCCAAAAGGCGAAGTTGAACCGGATGGCTGGCTTCGCCACCAAGAAACGTTAAACGGTTCCTCCCCATGGCTTCTCTGTGCGAGACGCGGCGGCTCCCAGGTTCAGAGCAACCCTTAGAGCGGGTCCGGGAGTCCAAATCGACATGGTTGCTCCCTCCCATCAGGTACCCGAAGCCTGACCCATAAACAATCTCCCCGACTTTAGGGGCCAAACGCATTCCAAGGCTCCGTGTTTTTTTTCCCGGGCGAGCAATTCCTTGGTTTCCCAGAGGCTGAAGCTGCGTCCGGGGTCACTCACCGACCGAATCCAAAGCTCCTGGTAGTGCTTGCAGGCTTCCGCCGCTGCGGCCCGCTCCTGTGGATGGACGAAATCCAATTCGCACCACCTTGAAACCACGGGAAACCATAACGCTTGTTGGTCTTTACAGACGGCTCGCTATTCCAGTGCTTCTCGGGTGGTGCTGGATTTCGTCCATCAGCCTCAAGGCCTAAGACCCAAGAGGTGGTCCATCCTTCCAGACAAGGCATTGAACCCTCTGAAAGAGAGTTCAGAACAACAAAACAGCCGCAGGACATATGGACAAATGCTGTTTTTTTCTTTCATGAAACAGCCTGCAGGTGACATAAGAAAATCTGAGGGCGGTCGTAGTTTTTAGGGTTGCCTTGTGCCCGAGGCATCCCAAGACATCCCGAGGCTCACGACCAGCTGCAGAGGTCGAGTAACGGAAGCGCGCTCGGGGCTGCTAAGTTGCGGCTCCGGCAACTTGTTCAGGTACCTGGACCCTCGAAATTCCAACGTACAAGACGAAAGGAAGTGGTTGCAACCCAAAATTGTGGGAATTTGTGAATTTCAAACTTGTTGTTGGGTAAATATGGTAAGCTTAGAGCCTTAGGTACCCAATGCTGAGCCACTTGAAATATGAAATTCCTCTAGAATACTCATAGGACAATCACGCGCGTAGTCATTCTGCCTTTTATTTTGAACGGTTGTCCCTCTTCCCCTACTTGCAATATATTTTAGAAATCAGCCCTCATCCTTGCGAATTTCCGGACAAGAGCGGATCAAGATGGTGAAATGTGACAAGTAGTTGACCCTTAAATGTTTTATCAATTGTTCATGTCATATTTTTACCTGGTTGCGTGAAGAAGTTGCCTACTAGTACAGTGTTGACCCCATATTAATCAACCCCAGTTCACTAACAGGGGGGATGTTCCCTCCAAAAGTGATCATTCCCAACTAAAGCCAGGGACACCCCCCCATTAATAAACTGGGGTTTACTAACGAGTTGCCTACTATAGTTCCAGGGGTTGATTACGCATTCTTTTCAACCATCCTTCGTTTCAAACACCGGATCCGTTTCCCAATTTGTTGGGCGGTTTTGTAGAAAGAAGGATGCCTGGAAAGCATGGAAATGGAAGGTACCCCTGGAATTATTGCCCCAATATGATGATTTTAGCCCACAAATAAGGTAAGATACACTGAACGGGGGCTTCTAAGCGGGTTATAACTGAACGCTTGCCAACAACTTAGTAAGTTGGCGAAACAAACACCCAAGTACTATAGTAGTTGCCTACTACTTGTAGTGGACACTGGAAGCACTGGCCCTTGATAAGAAAAGAACAAAAAGAAAAAACAACCAAAAAAAAACATCTCCGGAGCCAAAGGTCGAGGTCAGTCCTGGTTGCACAGCTCCTCTAAGCGCCCCAGCTCAGCTTGCAGCTCCTTACGATGTGACTCGGCTGATTTGCTCTTGACCCCACTAAAGCAGTCTGTGCCTTCAAGTGGGCGCGTCTCAAAACAGGCCCCACCTCTCTCTCTCTCTCTCTCCACCACCCCCCCCCGCTCTCCCGCAAAAAACAAAAAAAGAAAGAAGTGTATTCCTTTTGGCTTCCTTTGAAAACACACCCAAAAGAGTAGGGGAGCCGCCTAGTTCGCGGGTCCCAAGACCAATCTGAGGTCCTTCGGGTCGAATTCCAGAGAGGGTCTTGGGCTAGGAGGCCCGCACAAAAGAAGGTCTCTGTGAAAATGTTGGATCGGACGTAACAAAGGCAGCTGCGGGAGGGTACCTGGAAGATGACTTCCTCAAGGGGGGCCCTTGTCAGGCGCCATGTGTGTGTGTGTGTGGGAGGAAAGGAACCACAAAAAGGTCTTCCATGTGCTTTTGAGTAGAAAAACCCGTGGACTGGTTTTCTCAGGAACCAAACAACCAACCACAAACCCCCAATGTCAGCTGGCGGCCCAGTGTTGCCCGGACCATCAATCATCCAACTTCAAAAATTGGCTTTTGCAACCCAAAATTACGGAATTCGTGAATTCCAACTTGTTTGCGGGTAGTTTGAGGGTCTGCGGAGTTCATTCGTGTGCTTTTTGAGGGCGCCCCTTTTGCCAGCTCTCGAAATTCCCTCGCAACTCGAACTTTTGCAACCCTCGAAAATTACGGAATTGGTGGAGTCCAACTTGCTTGTAATGGGTCGTTCTGAAACGGCAGGTGGTTGGTTTAGGAACTCGACAAAACGTAAGCCCGGGTAATTGTTTGGCAGGTTTTGACCTGGGATGCAGAGGAGCCGTGCAAAAGCTTCATATAGGGAAACCAAAAACCGGGGGGTTCCGTCCGCGCCAAAAAGGGCCAGGGTGAAGCCGCGAAGTTGTTTGGAGGTTGGGTTTTGTCTTCTGTATCTTTGTGAGTTTGGTCTGGGTACTTGCTTGCATATACAATATATATATATATATATTTTGACATTAATTTACATAGGTAAACCCGCACGACAGGTGGGATTCCTTAGGAATCCACCTGTTGCAACTGCCAAAGACTTGGAGTCCTCCGTGTTCGTGTCGGCGTTCGCTTGCTCCTTCGGAATTCGCAGAATGGCGAGCTAGCATGGTAGGTGAGCAGGAGAAACCATCCAGGTGAAAGGACCCTGCTTTTGCAAGGGTGGCTTTAGACCGCACGGGCCTTCTTTAGAGCCCAAAATGCTTAGAATGTGTTCTTTCCATCTTGGACCCTCAAGCCCAACTGATGAAACCATAGTTCGTGTCATAGCTTCGTGGCTGAAGTGAGGTCGAGGAAAGTGTTTGGTTGGAATCAATTTGCCACGATTCACAAGGGCGTCCCCGAAGTGAAAATGTGTAATGGCTCAAGGAACTTTCCGAACAGGGCGTGTCTTTTTTTGGAGCCAGGGGAACAAAAAAAGAGGGTTTTCCGCTTGGCGTCCCTTTCAAACCAACAAGGTACCCCAACAAAACCAACTTTAAAAAAATGCTATTGCCAATTTGCGAGCTCCAACTTTTCTATGGGTAGTTTGACTGGGTCTTCCAGTAGAGAGCTTAGAATAAGTTGGATCTCTTATTTCTGTAGTCTATGTCAGTAGTGGGTTGCCCTCCCAACCAAAAAAAGAAACGGTGAGAAAGGGCACTACCGGGGGACCCAGTTCCAGTTGAGCTAGACCTCTGTGAGGCTCTCTACCATTGTGTTTGCCGGGGTTGTCTCTTGGGAAACCATGGGGCTTGCCAGTAGTCCGGTACCCCCTTCGCTCCCACGGAGGCTTCGCCCTGTTCGCCCTTTTCGCCATGCCGCGGCACCCGTCACTGCCCCCTAAAATTGGGGGGCCCGAGCGGACCGAACGGAGATCCAGAAATCATAAGGTTGTCAACTCAGTTGCCCCGCATGGGACCCAAACGTAAAAGGTGATCAAAGGTGATGACCTTTTGAGGCTATGGCTAAAAGTGGATCAACAGGCTCGCTTTCAAACATCATTGCAACTGGAATGAAATGGGACACATTTTGAATCGAGCAACCACACCTGGGCGTGCCTTCGGTGATGCTTTTGGTTTCCCTAAGGCAAAAACACAAAGAAGCCTCAAGAAGCACACGAAGACATTGGTCAACTTGTCGATTTGATACCATGGGCCCCTTGAAAAAAAAATCAGGCCGGCTGATTGGTTGACCCACGTCAAGCTTCAAATCTAAGGCCACCGCGGGGTGTGGTGAGCCCGTGTGTTGTCGGAGAAAAAAACAACTGACAAATTGAGGGACCCACAAGGTCCTGCATGGTGCTTATGGAGAATCCAGGGTTCCGAAGCCGTTTCCCCCCCACAAGGACGCGCTTGGAGTTCGGTCGGCCACCTCCATCGATCGGACCAAAGAAACGGGGGCCGCCCACAAAAGTGCGTCCAAGTAAAATCCAACGCAAGCTACGGGAAGGCCAGAGCCTCCCATCATTTTGCCTTTTGGCTTTGGGCGTCACCTCGGCCTTGGGTTGCCTTTAAGATGATGTTAGAGGGTTATGGACTGTGGGCTAAGCATCCAAGCAGTCCTCCTTTTGGGTGGTCTAAACCGTTTAAACCCTCAAACTACCCAGAACAAGAGAACTCACCAACCATCATTTTGGGGGGGCAATCACCCATTTCTAAGTTGGAATTGTGAGGATCCAGGTGGTCTAAGCATCGCCAACTTGGAGGTTGTAACTCGCAGCGGGTCGCACTCAGAGCGGCTCGCCAAAGCTCACCGAGAGTTGCCAAGGCTGCCTCGATCGCTGCGGAAGGGGGCCACTTCACAACTGGGCTTTGGCACCTCGAACTCGCCATGAAACAGAGAAGCCGTCCCATCAGACTGGGGCAATACCACCCATTTCTGAAGGGAATTTGAGGGTCCAGGTTGACGAAGAGGGGGGAAGTCACAAAAGGTCCTTTTAGGTCCATTCGCGCTGGTTGATTTTTTTGGCGAGCTGCAGCTTGTCTCCGTCAATGTCGCCCAGCGGCAAACTGAAGGATCCGGCGATGTGCCCGCCTGAAGGATCGAACTGGCCGAGCGATGGCGGGCGGCGGAAGAAAACGGGGGGTGGAGGGGTGGTGGGTGGGGGGGGGTTGGTGGGTGGGGGGGCAATGGGGGGAATGGCCAAATGCGCGAAGGCAAAGGCGGATTTGTTGGGCCAAGGCGCAAAACATTCTGGGTTTTCCCTTGGTGTTTCATGGGGGTCACCCTTTCTGGAGTCTCCGAATCTGACCCTTTAAACATGGACCGTCATGGACCCCTCTATTTGGGTACTGACCAACCATTTTTTAGGGGTCAGAAGGAACTCCAAATTGTGTAAGGTTGGACCCCCCAACGTGGCTTTGGTTTTCCTTGCGGCTTCCCGTTGAAACCAAGCAAAAAGGGGCACCCTTACCCTGAAAAAGGCACGCCTCTATGGGCGCGTGTTTTGTTTTGTTTTGAGGGCTTGAGTCTGGGTTGTTTTGGTTGTCTGCGAAGTGACGTGTCCATGGAACAGGGAATTGAATGCCCATCGACTTCGCCAACTTCTTTGATAGGGTAGGATTGTGAACAATGCTGGGTTGCAATAGCCTATTTTTAAGTTGGACTTTTGAGGGTCCAGGATGATCATTGGATTTGTTTCGGAAGTGTCGCCCGGAACCGCCGATCCTGTTTGCAGTGGTATTTCCAGGGACCCTACAAACCTGAAACCCGCAGCCGGCACCATGGCAACTTGTGAAGGCTCAAGCGCTCCTTCTTGGGGGGTCGTGAGGCGGATCTTGACTTGAGACACTCCCACCTGACACACATATTTGGGTGAGTTTCTTTTTTGTGGTAAACCTCCATGGTGGTTTTCCTTTTGGTTTCCCTTGAAAACAACCCAAACAAAGAGTACCGTCAACAAAGGACACACTCCTTTGAAGCCGACATATTACACCTCACCCCTTTGAATTGAGATTACACCAAACATTGCCAGCTACTCCCACGATTTACTGCAAAGGGAAGGGCACGGGGGAGATGTTCGAATTCCGGTTATCTAGTCTGGGGCACCTACACCCAGTGGAATTCCAGGGTCACCACGTCTCCCCAGCACATGTTTAGGGAGTTCCGGTGGTTTAGCCATGAGCTACTTAGATTATTCGGACGTTTATGACTCCGGCAACAAGAAGAACACTATCTAGGTTCTATTTGGGCACGCCACCCACACCTATTGATCCTCTGGGTATTCAGACCCCCCCACCCGAAATGGACATGGCAATTCCTTCAAGGTGGTTTCCCTTTCTTTACTGTCCTAACATACTGTGGGTGGACGAAATCCACTTCGCACCACTTTGAAACCATAACTGTTGTTGGTATTTAAAGCGGAATCATCATTCCAGGGCTTCTGAGGTAGCGCGAGAAGCGGATTTCAACCATCCACGGTCTCCACCAACGAAGGGTCCCTCAGCTCGCCCGAGCCGCCGCGCCTCCCGGCAAAGGCATGCCAAGGCCCAGCCCCAGCGAGGCGCGCAGATTCCGCATGGAAGCCGGCGTCCTCAGAAGGCGAAAACACCACGTCCGGGTCCAGGGTTCATCTCAAAGTAGGCGCTGGAACCCCCCCTTAAAAAAAAAAAAACAACAATAAACTCAGGGGATATCCCCAACAGCATGTGGTGGAACCCTGGTGGAACCCTCGTGGAACCTTACCTCAGGGCCGCCCCGAACCACCCCGGAGCCTATCTGGGCTGAGACCCCAAAGCTTGCAGCTGTTGGGGAACAACAAAAAACAAAGGTTGTTTCTTTTGGCAATCCTTTTAACCAAAGCAAGTGAAAAATGTTTCCTTTTTGAAACCTGCTCCAATTGCTCGAGATATATCATAGGTTATAACCTAGTTAAAGGTAGTGGAAACTGAAACCACTTACCCCTCCCCCCTGACTTTTTCGTTGTAACCTCCTGTAAATCCTTGCGGCCAAGGTTACATACTGTAAAACCATGCTTGAAGCCATTGCGTTAGTTGGTGTTTACGTCAGGGAATCGTTCATCATTCCGTTAAGCACCGAGAGGGGTCCCCGATTGAGGTGGGATTCATGTCCACCAACCACTTTGCAGGTGGTTCCAACTCTTAAAATTCATTCCTGGACCCTCAGACTATGTTTTGTCAAAAGGGAAAGCACCCATAATTCCAGGCAATCACTCAGTTTATTTAAGGAATTTTCCGAGGGTCCAGGTTGGCCAGCCGTTTCGGCCAACAGTTGCCGAGCTGCGCCCCGCGCCGGTTCAGGAGCAAGCCGGCACCTGCGAAGACCTGAAGCTGGAGATGAGGCTTTTGAAGGGAAAATTGGGGGAGGTGGGGGTGGGGGAGGGGGTGGGGGAGGGGGTGGGGGTGGGGGTGGGGAAGGGGGTGGGGGAGGGGGTGGAGCAGGTTGGGGGGTTGGGGAGCAGGGGTGGGGGAGGTTGGGGGGGGTGGAGGAGGGGGTGGGGGAGGTGGGGGGTGGGGGTTTTCCTGTTAGCTTGCCCTTAAACCAACACAGGGATACCCCGAAATTACACCAAACAGGCCGAGGATTGCACACTGCTCGTTGGTGGCCAGATCATATCAAATTCAAGAACACTTCTGGGTTGTAAAATTCAATTGAGAGGTTTCCTAAATTCAATTGTGAGGTTTTTTGGTGGGATTTTTTGAAAACAAGAGCCTTAAGTGTTTTTGTTTGCTCCATTGGTGTGGGCAGCAAACCCCGAAGCAGCACCTGCATCAGCACCCCCCTGCCCCCCAGCCCGACCGTCAGTCTCACCGCCACCAGCATCTCAGCAGTTGAGGCACCTGCACCAACACCCCAAAATTGCGTCTTTTTCAGCCGCTCGCACGGTCACCAACAGCTCAAACAGCAGCTGGGAAAAGCACCCCAAAACTGCATGCCCCATAGCGTCATGAGCACCTCCAACAGCACCTGCGCCAGCATCCCAATCTGCTAGCACCCACCTTAACTCCAACAGCACGCGGCAGCCCCCGGCCGTCAATCTCGCAAACCTGCGCTAGCAACATCACCAGCACCCCAAACAGCACACCAAAGCAACACCTGCATGCCCCCCTAGCACCATGCCGTCAATCTTTCAAAACTGCGCACTCCAGCACCTGGCCGTCTCGCAAAAATGCCCCCCCCCCCCCACCACCACCTCAAGCAGCACCTGCAACAGCGGTGCTAGCGCCCCAGCCATCTTTCAACAACGCCTACACCGTCGCCAGCGCTTCAAACAGCACCCCGAGCTGCATGCCTCGTAGAACCCTGTCGTCAATTTTGCAAATCGCTTTCCTCTCTTTATCAGAAACTAGAATTCCTACAGCTTTGAGCTATCTGGGGAAAAACTGCACCCTGCAGCAGCATCGTGCACAAGTCTTAATCTTGGCCTGCAGCAGCACCCTGCAGCAGCACCCTGCAGCAGCACCCTGCGCAACTCTGAGTCTCGGCCTGCAACAGCACCCTGCAGCAGCACCTGGCAGGAATTCTGAGGCCCACCCCTTCTTCTTGACGTGAAGTTGGAAGCCCTACAGCTTTCAGCCATCTGGGGAATAACGTCTCAAAGCCGCCATGTTCCTCATTTTTTTTAAGGGTGGCAAGCCCTTGGTTACCGGTAAATGGTGAGGACGTTTAGGCCATGTAAAAACAACTCAAAACCTAAGGACCCGGATGGCTGGGAACCACCAAGCTACCACGGTTCTAACCTACCTAAACCCTTCATGTTTTTCCTTATGGGAGATTGCCCCAAACATATGGGGTGAACTCCCCTTTTCGATGGGTGGATCTTTCGGGTCCAGGTACCCAAGACGTTGACACCCCCCAATCCCCGTCCAACCCCCCCCAACCCCCAACCCCCCCAACCCCAACCCCCCCAACCCCCCCAACCCCAAACCATCCCCACCCAACCCCCCCCCCCCCAAACCATCCCCAACCCCCCCAACCCCAACCCCCCCAACCCCACCCCCCCCCAACCCCACCCCCCCCATCCCCGTCCAACCCCTCGCTTCGCCCAAGCCGCAAAGCCATGGAGCTGCGCTGTCATCGGCATCTGCAGCTGGGCCTCGCAGACCGCCCGCGTGTCGCCGCCGCCGAAGGACACCTCGGTCCGTGGCAGCACGGCCGGCCTCTTCGGCGGTTGGCGCGTGGTTTTACGGGCGGCGTGTTTGGGGGGGGTATGAAATCTGAACATCTGGAGGTCTGGGCTTCTAGTTATGTTAAACTTTCTACCTGAACCCTCAAACTACCAACTACAAAAGTTGGATTTCGCCAAGCATCATGGTGGGGTAATAACCTATTCTCATGGTGGGGTAATAACCTATTCTTATTGGACTTTTGGGGGTTTACCCAGCCTTTTAAATCTGGGTTGGGCGTCTTTTGATGGTGCCTGGACCCTCAAATTTCCTTTGGAAAGAGTACGTTTGTCCCAACATTTTGGGGGTGAAGCGCCGTTTTCATTGGCGATTTCAGGTTCCAGATATTTGTTTTTGGGCCACTCTACCTTTTTTGGGCTTTTTTAAAGGGAGCCAACACGTGTCCACCACCAAGTTGGGGGGGGGCCAATTCCCTATGTTGCGACAAACCCAGATTCAAAGGTTTGCAAAGAAACGCCCCAAGCCACCCGCCTGAAACACCTGCCTGAACAAGAATCCACGGGTGTTTAGCACGCGAAGCCGTTCTCCCAGCAGGTCTCTCCATAGGAATCCGCGAATCTGTGGTACAACAAAAAGGGCAAGCCCCAAAGACTGAACACCCATACTGTGGATGGACGAAATCCAATTCGCACCACTTTGAAACCATGAGATTCCATTGTTTGGCGGAGAATGACCGGGATTCCAGGTTTACGCCGTTCGCGGGCAACAACCCAAAATAAAAACAGCCACGTTGGCGAAGAAGACCGTGATTGCAGAAGGCGAAGAAGCCGTCCCGCAAAGGGGCCAAGGTAAAGAACCTGAACGAGTGGAAGAAAAAGCTAAGGAAGAAGCGAGGACGACGAAGCAGAGAATGAAGCAGACCGGGAAGAGGAAGTAGCCATCCGGCAAAGAGACCAAAAGAAAGAGCGCCCCAAGCCAACGGAGGAGGAAGAAGACGTCAAGCAAAGCTGCGCGAGGGGAACAGGGAGCGGCAGGAAGACAGACGGGAAGAGAAAGACGAGGACAAAGGCAAGCAACGGAAAGACGAGGAGGCCATCCCGGAATGGGGGCCAGCAGGAAGAACACCGACAAGCGGCCAACCAAAGGCACGAACACGAGACCGGGAGGAAGGAGGAGTAGCCATCCTGCGGGGCCAAGAGCTGGAAGACGGACAGGGCAACGAATGGTGCGAACTTGATTTTCGTCCACAGTACAACAAAGACAAAATATCGCAGAAGTGGTTAGCTAAACCCCGAGCGATCCACCACACCCCCGCTCTGGGGAACAGTTGACGCGGTGTTCCCCCTCAGCTGGCTCGGGGCCCACGCCACGCTGGCGGTGCTGGCAGACTTGAACTGCCTGAAGCTGTCAACGGGCCAGCGATTTGGCGGTGTCTTTGTTTCAGGTTCCAAACTTTGGCGATTCCCAACTTAAGCCTTGGCGATTCCCAACAGAAACTTTGTTTCAGGTTCCAAACTTAAGCCTTTTTTAAGTTTGGCGATTCCGCCCAAAAAACAACCCTACTGAAACATAGGCAACTGCAAACCCAAACTGATGGAGTGGGTGAATTCCAACTTTTTTGTGGGTAGGTGCCCAAAAAGACGACCCCTCTACAGGACTACCATTTCAGGAGTTTTGCCTTGAAGGATGTGTATTTCGGCTTCTTAATCAGAAACAGTTTTGTCTCATGCGAACGCTCTGCAGCGGCCGGTGCACGGCGGAAGCGCGGTGCAGAATAGTTTTGTCTCAAAATAGCTTGGACATCCAACATCAAGGTGGTTTCCTTTTACTTTCTCGTCAAAACGAACCCGAAAGGGTTTCCTCAAACAAAGACACGCCCAAACAATCTTAAGAGCTTTCTGGGGGAGAGTGTTGCAACTACCCTGACTGGGTTCTGACTCTGTATATTCTTTCTACGGCTTGATTCCCAATTTCTTCAACAAACAACCATGGCTTTTGGGCAAGAAGGGCTCCTGGACGCTTAAAACCCGACTGTAGCAAGTGAGCGTACTCGACCATGCAGCTGGTCCACCTATATCTGTGTTTACTTGTTGTTACATCCGGGCAATCATACTGATCCGGAAAAAATGCGTTATTGATTCGAGGTCACCGACTTCAAATCAAACGAGCCTCATGTTACCTTTTGACCACCGGGGTGCGAAATGGATTACGCCCATCCACAGTATGTCTACAAATCCCTCCGAACCCCTCAAATTCCGCAAATCCAAGACTGCTAAACGCCAAGTACTCAGAGGGCCTATGAGTGCCCGTGTTGATGAATTCTCCACCGCCCGACGCTCCAATCACTTCAAATCGCATCTCCCCACGCCCCTTGCCTGGCCACGAGGTGTCCAAACTTGTCCCGACTGAAGCCGGTGTGCACATTCTCAGGTCTCACGCTCTTGGTGGGGATGCCTCAGAATTTTGTTCGCACGAGCCACCAAGTGGCGCCAGAAAAGCAGCCGGATCGACAGCGCCGCCTTTTACATTCGCGTCCTGTTTTTGGGGTTGGCTCAACGGGGTTGAGCTACCTGGACACTCAAGCTACCCAAAAAAAAGGAATTCATCCCATTCATTGAGGGAATTTTGAATTTCCCCCTTCCATGAAGGGGGATTTTGAGGGGTGAAGTACATGAAGGCCAGACTTGCCAGGCCAAAACCCAAGAAAAGGGGACCCTTGAGGAAGTCAATCGGGTCTCTGGAAGGTATCCCCCTGCTTTGAGGGGAGGGGGGGCCCCATTTCCATTTATCTAGCCTTCCCCAAAATAGGGAATATATGGGTTACAACCATAAATCAAGATCTCCAGGGGTCGACATCCCCCTCCTCAAATCAGCCATGTTTAAGGCGGTGGCGATAGGAAAAGTGATGTCAGCTCCTTTTTTGGGTGGGTATTAGAAGGGAAGCCAAAAGTTTTGACCACCGAAGCCATTTTTGGGGTTCCAACCTTAGGTCCTCGAGAGGAGAGGGTAGAATAAGGGTACCAAGTTTTCTCTGTAGTCTAATTCAGTAGGGGAACCCTCCCAACCAAAAAAGAAACGGTGAGAACGGGCACCTAGCTGGGGGTTTGCCACCAAAATGGTCTTTCCAAAGAGTTTAAAGTCCAGGAACTCAGGCAGTAAGGTAACCAGCAGTCACTGTCCCATCACTCATCCCAACCGAAAAAAAGGTGGGTGAGACCGGGCACCCCCCAAGAAAGGGTACAGGGGCACCTGGAAACCTAGGTATCCTTCAAAAAGCCCAGCCTCGAGCCTCGAGCCCACCTCCCGTCCGAGTGGCCGACGCCCTGAGGCTCGAAAGCCATGAGCCGCTGGGTCAACGCCTGGCCAGAGGCGCCGCCCAGGAAGAAGCGCTCCTGGCAGGCGCCCTTCGGGGGAAAAATGGCACACGCGGGCGCATCACCGCCATCTAAACCCAAATTTGAGTGGAACAACCCCCATCTATTCCAGTTTTCAAGTGGCAAAATCGGGAGACAAATCCAGGTTCTTTTTTTTTCTGAGATTGATGGGTTTCTGTGGCTCCAAAAAGAGTGAACTACCTGAACTACCCAAAATGGCACCTTGGTACATGGCAAAAACCCGCGGAACCCCAGCTGTAAGAATTTTGAGCCATGCCCAGATGGCATCCACCCCATCCAAACCAGTGGCATCCATTGATTTTTGTTAAGCAAACTCGCCGATCAAAAGGACACCTATGCTCCTGGCGCGTCTCTTTCTGAGCCGGAACCACCCCTCCGCCCCGCTTTGGAGTTTTCCAGGGAAGAACCTCGCGGAAAAAAAGTTGGGCCGGTTTGGAGAAGGGGTCTTCAGTGACAACCATTGTGTGTTTTTTGTCCAGCGAAGTGGTTGCTGGCTGTCCACCATTTCTGTTTTGCAATGGCCACTCCATAATGTGCTGCCCTGCGCTTCCTGACCTTGGGAACTTCACCGATTTGTCTCCACCAGCCTGATCCAGAGCTTTCTTCTCTTACCCCTTAAAACTCCAAGCCCTGGGGAAGTTCTCATCTTTTACAGACATATAGCCCATGTTACCCAAAAAGTTGATAAAAGTTGTGTTTTTAAGAGGTAAGTTCTTGTTCCCTACAAGAAGGCTTTTCTCCTTTGAGCCTGGTGCAAGAAAATTCCTGCCCAAGTTGCACAACTGCCAAGTGGTTGAGGTGGATGACGTGTCCGCTTGGCGCCCAAAATTTGGAAGGAAGTTGCAGGCTTTCACAGAAGCCGTGCTTATCGCAAAAAAAGTGGCTTGGAAGGTGGCAATTCGAAAGACTGTCCAATGTAATTAAGGCCAATGATCCCAGTCACCAAACTCTAGAGGCAAAATACAGTGGATACTCATGCTGCACCGCCTATGACACCCTAGAATGGTGATTCCCCATGTAAATACCAACAAACAATGGTTTCCCATAGTTTCAGAGTGTTTCGAAATGGATTTCGTCCATCCACAGCATGGATGTTGGGCCCTCAAGCAAACGCGTGCTGCAGTGTCAGGGCCCCGGTTCATACGAAAAGGATCCGATTTCCTGAAAATTCCAAGGATAAGGACAGCTGATTCCACACGTTTGGGTAAGTGTCCAATGAACATATCACTCGAGGTTACCTAAACCCTCGAAATTCCAATGTTGAAAAATGCGGCAACTTGCAACCCGAACTTCTGAAAATGCTTGAATTCCCAACTTCTTCGCTTTGTTTTTTGTCAGAAACCGTTTCCGGTCGCCTTTCAAAACAAGACCCCCACGCCGAGCGAACTCAACTTGGGGATGGGACGGACCGAGAGGGAAGTCCTGTCTCTTATCGGGAAAGGAGAAACCACCAGCCCCAGATTGGGACTCGGAAATATAAAAGGTCAGCAGGAATCCGAAAGAACTTCCTGGACCCGCAAGAACTACCCGTTAAAAAAGAGAAACAAAAAAAAAAAAAAAAAACGAAATCACCAACCATAGGTTTGATTTGCAACAACCCATGTTTAAGTTGGATTTCCGAGGGTCAAGATACCCATCAAAAACGAGGAATTCACCCTTTTCATACTTGTGGTGCAATTTGCGCCATGTTTTTTAGATTTAATTTTTTGAGGGTCCAGGTTCACCTTTTGGGGTGACTAAAAAATGGACCTGGCCACAAAAAGTCCTGGAGCTTTTTATTTACCACTAAAGTGGTGGTCCAGATCCAAAAAGTGACGAAAGTCCATGAACTCAGCGCGTGAGACTCCCCCCCATCTATTTCAATATACCATTTTTTTTCATCTTAAAAATTCATGCATTTATATGTATCATATGTATGATCGATTATCCTTCTCTATCAAGAAGAAACTAGATCCATTCACTGATTCTACTCATACCATTGACCGGCTCCTGGAAGGGCAGAGAGTCCTTCAGCAACGGCGCCGCCAGCCCCAGGCCGGCGCTCACCCTCCACCGCGCGGAATGGCCGAAGCGCCCGGAGTGGCGGCAGCTCGCCTCGCAGCGTGCGGCCTGAGACCGAGGCGCGGAGGTGGCGCCAGAGGGGGAGGAGGGGAGCGGGGAAGGTGCTGGGTGGAGAGGGGAGGGGGGGTTCAAATGGTGTGACAGTGAATCTTAAGGTTGGACCCCCCAAAAATGGCAACGGTGTTCTTTTGGTTGGCCTGCCCGTGGCGGAGGTGGGGGAGGGGGAGGTGGGGAGGCGCTCGTCTTCTTTAAGGTACCCCAAAAAAGGCAACGGTTTTCCGGTTTGGTGTCCCTTTAAGATCCTGACAAGTGGTCCTTGAAACTACCCAGAACCCATGTGGAGGGGGAGGTGGGGAGGTTGGGGGGGGAGGGTGCTGGGAAGTAGGGGAGGGGAGGTGCAAATGGTGTGTCTTCTTTAAGGTTGGACCCCTTTGGTTTCTTGTTAAGATCAGCTAAAAGGTGGTTCCCCAGAAACAGAAGACACACCCAAATGGTGGGCGGTGAAGTGTTTGACAGGTTTAAGGTGATTGCTTTTTAACACGCTGGTTCTGAGAAGATTGGCTTTTAGTCTTAGGTTGACTTTTAAGTTGGTTTTAGGTTGGCATTTACGTGCCTTCAAGGGAAGGGTGTGCAGGGAACATAGAAAATCGGATACACCAGGGGCTTGAAAAGGGCCTCTTGTTGCTGTTTTAGTTCCTTTTTCGCCTGGTCCCACCAACAGCAACCAAAAGGAAAATTCCGAAATCCTTTTGTGGAACCCCATATTCTGACACATACCTGGACCCTCAAACTAACCACAAGCAAGGGAATTCCCCAACTACAGCTTGGGGATTGTGAGTTTGCAGCCATCCATTTGAACTCCACCTGACCATAGGTGGCCTTTTGGAAAAACAAATGGCCCTGGTAAATGGACCAAAACCCATGCAAACCAGTGGAATCCATCTATTTTTAACCAGCTTTACCTAAACAGAACACCTATGCACCAGACCCGAAGTTTCAGCTGCCCGTCTCCCAAGTTGGGAAGCTGGCCCGACCAGTGCCCCAGCGCCCTTGTGCCTGCACATCGCCCAGCAACCCGCAAAGCTCCGCGGACAAGGCCACATGGCCTCGCCAGAAACCAGAAAAGGACCCGAAAGAACTACCCAGTGCATCCATTTACCTATATATAGCAACCAGCGAGTCAGCCTTTAAAAACCAAAAGGAAAATAGCTGGTTACCTACTACTGGGTGATTCCCTTGTCCATTCTTTGCAACCATCCTTCTTTCTAAAAACCGGATCCGTTTTCCCTGGGTTTCTGGAAGTTTGCTAGAAAGAAGGATCCCTGGAAAGAATGGGGAAGGTACCCCTAGAGGTGCATCCATTTTCCTCACCCTTTAAAAATAAGCAAAAAAAGCTGCATTACCTACTACTGGGTAACTGGGATCCACAAGCGAAATAACTACCCACAAAAAAAAGTCAGAGAACTCACCAATTCCATGAGTTCGGGGTTGCAAAAACCCAGGCGCAAGGTTGGACAATTTCTTTCGGGAGGGCCAAACAAGTGGACCCGCAGATAAACTTTTCTGTACGTCCCCGTGAAACCGAGTTCCCACTTCCTAAGTGCTTTGTGTGTACCATGGCCTTAACAGTTTCAACAGGGATCCTTAGATTATACACCTGAACATTGCCTTGTCACTGGTGGAAAAAGCCATGTTTCAAATGGGCAAAACGTATCTTTTAAGAAGCCCTGTTCAAGTCCTGACATATCAGGGAGTGAGAGAGGATCCGACATGAAACCAGGCAGAGCCTGCCAAAGTCACGGGCTTGGGTTTGGCGTCAAAGTCAACGCGTCTGCTTAAAAGGACAACTGAAGGAAACCCAAATTGCCTGATCAAAAGGTCCTTTACATGGGGTGACACCGCCCAAAAAGATCTCCGAATCACCACATGGGAAAAGCTACCCGAATGGGGCAGGGTCAGGCAACAACCTGGAAATGGAAATGGACAAAAAACAAATCTATGGTAAATGAGAATTGTTGACATGGATTGAACTGAAAGCATTGAGCCTGATGTTACTGGATTCCACTTGTTCCAAACCCAGCTGTTGGCACTCGTTTGGTACTCTTGTAGTTCCCTTCCAGGGGTGGCTTGTTCCACACGAGCGCATCTAAACCGGTTTCAAGGGAGAAACGTGTGTGGCATGAAGAACTTTGTCCCTTTCATTGGATTGTTTCTTGCCCCGCATGACATCCTTGTCTTGAGTAGACGGAACAACCAGAACCAAGAAGGATGGAAGGTTGGAGTGCACTGAGACCTACTGTATGACGCCCTGGGGTTATAGCCACAAGATGCACGTCAAAACAACACAACCTAGATAGCCAAGTTGCTGCTTTTGTTCAGTCACTGTTGCTCGTTTTTTGGGTGTAAACTGCACGGGCCACGGGGGAGAAAACAAAAACAAACAAAAAGCAACTGGCGATCCAGCAAGCCGCCTATAGGCAGCCGGGTTTCGCAACCATCCCATGGCCTGAAAGCGCTGAGCGGCCCATCAACAAGCAAACTGCTCCCCACTTTGTGCCAACCATTGAATTGCTAGCAACAAGCTATCTTTTTGTTGAAACCCTCAAGCTACCCAAGTTGACAAGCGAATTCACCCCATAATCTTGAGCAAGAACACATCTTGAGGGTCCAGGTAGCCCAGAAGCTTAAAATCAAACAAACACATCTTGCCAGAAGTGCAGAAACTTACCCCTCCCCCGCGCGGAAGCGCGGAAGCGCTTCCGAGCGCGCGCGCCTGAGGGGTGCAGGTGCAAAAACTCATAGGCCACCGAGGCTTTGGAGCTCCTCAACTTGTCGAAGTCCAGGTCCTCACGCGAGCGGTGCGATGGGGAAGGACCTTCCGAGGTCCGGGTCTTGGGAATGAACCGCCAGTCGGGATGCCCGAAAAAACCCGAATCCATATGGGCAGGGTTATACTTTTGGACCACCCTAGGGTAGACTTAAACCCAGGGGTAGACTTCCTTCCCCCCAAAAGGAGACCTGGGTTCAAGCCTATCTTGAGGTAGTCAAAAAGTGGAACTCTGCATAGGGGATGGCTTGTCTTCTGAGAACCAGCAAGACAAAGGACTCGCGTGGCTTTGCTCTTCCATGCTCTTCCTATGCTTTCAGCCCCAACTGCGGTCCCGTCCCCCTATTCCCGCCTATGAATAGATAGAACCTGGAGCCAAAACGAAACTCCCTTCCAAGTGTGCCATTGCCCGAAAATGTCTTACGGGGTGAATTCCCTGCTTTATGGGTAGTTTGAGGCTCCAGGTTATATTGGTTGGGGACTTCAGGCAACCAGGGGCAACCATCCATGGTAAACCTGGCAAAGAGCACTGGTTCAGTAATTATCGCCGACGCCAGGCACAATGCTCGGGTTCAAGGCTTCGCGAGTTCATGGGGTAGCCAGAAAGCAGCAAAAAGGGGGGGGCTGCTGGATACAGATGGATGCTTACCCCTTAAAACTCCAAGCAACCTGGGGCTGTTAATCTTTTACAGACATCTAGCCCATGTTACCCCCAAAAAGTTGATAAAAGTTGTCTTTTTAAGAGGTAAGGATGAAATCCATTTCGCACCCAAGGCGAGAACCCGGATCGACTTGGGAAGTCGATCCTGTCATTGGAAACATGGGGCTGGGAAGCTGGGCTTTTGCAGTCAGATAGACGAACTCATGTTGCACCACCCAAGAAACTGTGGGAGGAGTCGGTTCCTAAATGCCAACAAACCATAACGGTCTCAACTATGGCGTATTACCTTAGGGGTTCTGGACCCATTGTTTATTCGAGTCAAAAGGAGACTTCAGGTGAGGCAGACCGAAGTCTATCTCATTTGTCTAAGCCCATATCTACTAGTCTATGTCTATGGGATTAGACATCATTCCTTCATTCGCCATAATTCAAGGTGTGTATAAATAATGGAATGGTAGCCATATTCTATCTCTGGTGCATCAGGATCTTATGACGGCTCATTTGGTTCAGGCCTAACTGCAACTTGAGCAACGCGACTGGCCAGTCAGTTTGCTTCCAAAAAAATCCACCTGGACCCAACCAAAATTCAAACTTAAACATGCATGGGGCTGTTGCAACCCAGAATTGTGGAATTGGTGAACTCCCTTTTGTTATGGGTGCCTGGACCCTGACACCACCCATAAAAAAAAGGGAACTCGCTCCATATGTTTCGGGCAATCTCCCATATTTAAGGGAATTTTGAGGGGTTTAGGTGGGTAGTTCGAGGTAGGCAACCAGCGGCAACAATGCAAAGCTAGGATTCTTGATGCCACCGGATCGAACCTGTTCCGTTCTACCCGGGATACCTGGCTGTCTCTAGAGGGGCCCTTTTAAAAACCAAGTAGAAAACCCGAAGCACTCTGAGTCAGGAAAATTGGCATAACCCCTTCATTAACATACCCGAACCACCAGGATGTTTCGACAAATATCCGGTTGAAAAGACTCCTTAGGCTTCATGTTCAGTAATTTTAGCTTTAGATTAATCCGGAGGACCTAATCAAAGGACCCCCTTAAAATGGATCATGTCCTTACTAAAATGATCCGAGGCTAGCATTAATTAAGCAGCAAAGTGAACGATAAGTTTACAAGTACTCTGTTCAGTCTCCATGTCCCGCTCCTTCAAAGACCCCAGCTCCTGAGAGGAGTCGACGAGTCAATTGAACATGTCCCAATGTTGCTCAGGGCCTGCGGATGGGACAAACCCTGGCTGGGATGTATAAAATCCTATGAAAACTGGCTACTGGTGCGGGGAATATTAACCATCCGCAGTAGAAGGATCTAGGTTGTGTATGCTGCCCGAAGAAAACCCTGAGAGGGAGGCAATTGTCAAAATCGGGTGCCGCGTTATCCACAGGAGGGCCCTCAAGAGGGCCCCCTTTTCGGCCTGAAGCAGCACGGCTTAATAAGGTGCTTTGGCTGGTTTGGAGCATCCCTCCTGGCCGACGATGAAGCCGAGCGGGGGTCATGGGGCCCTCTTAAAAATCATGGAAGTGGGTGGTTCGTTAAGGCGAGTAAGAGTACCTAAACCCGCAAAATTCCCTTAAACACGGGATATTGCCCCAAACACATGGGGTGATTTCCTCCAGGTATCGAACAAATTGGCCTTGGGTGAAATCCGCCGGCCAGATGAGGCCCCAGCCTGTACTTGGATAAATAAGGCTTCAACTAATTAGTTAGTATCCCCAGTGCCCCAAACTACAGCTTGCCCTACATTGCATTCGTCTACATGGACATAGAACCAGACACATAACCCACTAAGCGGATGTTTATGGCTTACCTGATACGGGCTGGTCATCCAGGTAGGGAAGCAAATATATCAGCGACCTCACCAACCACCACCAAAAAGACCCCCCTCATACAGCCTCATGTGGCCTTGCAAGGCCTTGCTTCCTACGATTTGGTACGGTCCTGACTTTCTGCACAGAAAATCACATGTTCGAGTTCTGCTTCATATCTCGTCTACCCCACAACTTCACATGGAACTTGAGAAAAAACAGCTATGGAGGAATCTCCTTTTGGGTCTCAACGGGGAGCCCTCCCAACCAAAAGAAAGTGGGCGAGAAAGGGCGCCTAGCTGCCTAGCTGGGGGTCCTAGACCAGTCGGAGCTTCCCGGAAAAGTTGCCTCAGCCCCTCGCAGCCCCGAAGTCCCGGCGGATCGATCCTTGGACTCCCGGGACTTTGCGGCCAACTTGAGGCTGTGCCGGCCCAAAGGGTCGCAGAAGCACCTGGGATTCTAGGGGTCTACAAGCCACCAGGATTTGGGTTGCGACCAGATCGGAACCCATGAAGGTCCCTTCAACAACTGCCTAGATAGCCAAGTTGCGATCGCTTTTTTCAGTCACTGTTGCTGATTTGTGGGGTAAAGTTCATGGAACAAAACAGCAACTGGCGATCCAGGTGGTTGGTTGATCGAAGCCTGGACCCTCAAATTGCCCGAAAAATGTTCTAGGGGTTGATTCCTCGTCCATTCTGTTCAATTATCGTTATTTTGAAGAACCAGCCTTTTTTCCCGGGTTTCTGGAGGCTTTTTAGAAGGAAGGATCCCTGGAAAGAATTGGGAAGGTACCCCTAGAGGGATGCAAAGCTGAGACCCCCAAACCTTCAGGGCATAGTGCAGGGGGGGGTTCTCCTTGGATCAGGCCATTTAGATTAAAAGAACATGGTAGTATCTCGGAAAGAATGGCCCGGGGAAAAAAGGATTACCTCGGTTTTGGGTTGGTTGATAAACCCCCCCAAGGATTAAGAGGTAACAAGCCTTGTAGAGGCTACAAGGCCTAGTAAGGCTCTGTCTGTCCCCCGCAAATGCCAACAAACGTTATGGTGCAAGCATGGTTTCATTGCGTGGTGCGAAATGCATTTCGCAACCATGCACAGTATGACTAACATCCGACAAATAAGAGTCCTCTTGGGACTTGCCCTAGACCCCCGCAAGAGGGGGCGTAGTAACCAAACATACCAAAGATACCAAGCACTTGCGCAGTGGGACGTTCCTCCCAGTGAGCCGCGTATCCATTGACCTATTTAAACACGTGGGCTTCGCCGCTTTGCCATGCCTTGCCCACGTGTAGCCATAAAGCACTCACCAAGTAGCTGCCTCCCCCACCATTTGACTCCAAAGCACCCCCAAATGGCCATCAAACGCACACACACACACACACCCCTCCTTGGCCCCCAACGGGGTCTTACATCCAGTAACTCCCATTTAGGAGGCTTGACACCCCAAAACAAAGTTGACCCCGGATGAATCAAAACCCCTGTTTATTAGTATGTGCGGGTGTCCCTGGTTTTACCGGAGATTCACACGACTTTCGGGGCCAACAACCTCCCCGAAAGTTAAACACACTCCAACCCTCAAAGGCCCACGGCCATGCGGGACCAGCTTAAGCTGAAGGCTGGTCACACACCACTGGGAATCACACCCCACGTATCAAGAACGGTCAAGAACTAGGTCCTCCAGTAGAGAGCTTAGAATCAGGGAACCCTTTTTTCTGTAGTCTATTTTAGTAGGGGACAACTCCCCCAAAAAAGACTAAAAGAGAGCTACTGGGGGACCTAGAACAAAAAACATCGGGGCTTTGGCTTCATCAGGGAAACGGATTCGAACACCCCGGCGGCGAAAAAAGAAACGCGGCCGGCGCGCAGCTGCGGCAGGCGGACCCGTCGCGGACACCAAGAACTCTAGAGGTATACCTTTTCCATTCTTTCCAGGGATCCTTTCTGGAAAACCTCCGGACACCCAGGCAGAACGGCCGGGTTTTGGAAAGAACGACGCTTGAGAAGAGAGGAAAAGGAATTCAGTTGTTCGGTGGCACCAATTTGTTTTCCCTTTTCTTTTGTGGCTGCTTTACGAAAAATGGTCCAAGCCCCGAAAAGGTTTCACTGAACAACTGAGTTGGCTGTGGCTCAACAAACCGGAATTCCAAAATGGCTTGCTCGATCGGTAAGTGGAAACATGGAAACCAAAACCTGCGGTCTGCCCCTCTTGTGAAAAAAAATGAGAGCCACACCCATATTCCCTTTAAACCCAACAGGGGACACTAAAAACATATTCTTAAGCAAATGGTTCCGGGGAGAGGATGTTAGCTCCAGGGAATCCACCGGGCAGAAGAAAAAACGCGAGATCTTCGCCAGGGCGCAGCTGCCCCCGCAGCTCCTGCCAGCGCGACGTCCGGCCGCCCAGCCCGCACCCGAGCCTCGAGTTCTTCGATTTCTCGCGAGGCGGAAGGCCTCAACCACGCGTCACGCGTCACCGCAACCTGACAAAGGGGGGGTCCTTGTGTGGAGAAAACTTTTCTAGAGCGTTGGATTTTCTCTGGTTCTTTTTGCTTCATGTAGAAGTGCCTGGCTGCTCAGATGAAGGTCTCTATCTGCGGGTCCCCGGTATGGAACCAGAAATTAAACTCCCCAGGAGTCCAAATCCCCAACCCCAGAACAAAATAACATGTTTCAGACTCGGCTTCATTTATTCAGTCAGCCGCCCCAAAACATCAAAACAGATGGCTTGGACACCCCACTCCCCGCCACTCCATCGAGCGGCTCCAGCGAGGGCACCACGGGAAATCGCCCGGACAGCACCGGCGAGACTCGCACCGTGCCCAGCAACGCCTTGCGGCAAAGGATTGTGTAAGGCTTTCTCCAAAACAAGTGAGCACGTATGTGTATATATATATATAATGTATATATGTGCTGCTCTCTTAAACAAAAAATAAGGAAACACACACAACACTATATGTAATATGTATACATACAATACGGTGGACCACAAATATATTGTAAAGTTATATATATATACACACACATATGTGAGGTTCATCTAAAAACTATGAACGTACATAAACGTATATAGATATACACAACAGAGAATAAAGTGGGTATATATGGCCAGGATGGCGGGGGGTTCTCACCTTAACACTTGAGAGGGGTCTCTATGGGGTGGTTGGAACACTCTAGGGGGTGGTTCGAGCCCCAACACTGCTAGAATGATGGTATTGTGTGAAAATCAGTTCTACATGATACATGTATTTATCAGCCAAACTATTACATATCTAGATCGGCTTTTATTGTATAGTGAAACGTCATGTTGCAACAAAACGACATATTCCCCTAAGGTTCAACCAATCTGGATGACAACCCTTAGGTAAACAATGGTGGTTTTATGAACCCAACCAGTGTTTCAATGGTGGCTTGAACCCTAGGGTGCTTGTACTAGCACAACAAACAACAAGAAAAGCAACTCAAAAAAAGACCCCAACAACTTTGGGGGTACAGTACCCCGTTGAGTTTTGCAATCTTGGTTTTTTGGTCTGGGCTGCAATAGAAAAATACAACGTGAAAAACAACAAAACAAAACCACAAGCAAACAAAACAGGATTGCAGAATCCAACCCCCTTGGCCCTACCTGCTTGGGGTCTGCAATCCGTTTCATGTTTATAGTTTGATTTGTTGTTTGGTCTTCTCAAAGTTCTTTGCAGTTTGGGGTAAAATCCAAAAAGAAACAGAGTAAACAAACAAAGCAAGACAACCCAAAAACCAAGACTGCAGACCCCCACCCCGCGAGGGTCTACCCCATTGGGGTCATCTTGTGTTGTTGGTTTTCTTGGTTTGTTTGGTCTTCTCGAGGTGTTTGGCAGTTTGGACTGACATGCAAAAAACCTCGAGAAAACCCACAGCAAAAGCCAGAAACACAAAACACAATTGCAGACCCCAATTCCTGTCGCCTACCCCCTTCGAGTTTGCACTATTTAATTTGTGTGTTGTGCTGTTCTTGTTTCTTTGAATAAGCTGGACCCTGAACCCACACAAAAAGGGAATGAACCCCAGAATGCTGGGCAAGCACCAATGCTTAAGGGAATTTTGTGAGGGTTCAGGTGGTTTGTTTTGCTTGTTTGTAGTTTGTTTCTCCCCAGCAAAAACACAGCCCCAACGGCACCCCCTTCTGTTTGAGATGTCACGTGTCTGTGGGTGTGTCTTAAAGGGGCACCCCCCAACAAAACAAACAGATGAGTGGTTGCAGAACAGGGTGACTGAGACATCGACACAATGGCTCTCAACATTTACCGTGGAACGTGTCTAGAGCTACGTGTGCAGAACTGGTCGAATGCTGACACTCTTCTCGGGTTGCGAGTCTCTTGGATGTCAATGCTGGGTGTGTGCAACCACATGGGCATTTGTAAAAATGGGGCACACCCATGGTGGATGTCCTTTGGTTTCCCTTTAAACCAACACCAGAGGGGGTACCCTCAAAAACACACACACACATGCAAACACACACACACACATGCAACACACACACACAGACACACAAATGCGTCAAGTTCTGGGCCACTCAATAAACCCCTGGCGGGTAGAAACTTCCAAACCCCAGCAACACAGGCACCCTCTGAATGGGGACGGCAACCAACGGAGGTTCCAAGTTCTCCGAGTTCTCAATTCTGGTATTATTCTGGTAGCCAATTTCTTTTCTTTTCTTTTTTTTCTTTTTTTTTTGTTTTTTCTTCTTCTTATTTTTCTTTATCAAGTTCTGGCATTGTTTGTCAAAAGCCCACAAAGACCGCCAAAGTCCGCAAGATGCGCTTTCTTCCCATGAGGTTTTTCGACAGGGTAGGCCCTTGAAACCAGCCCAATCCTAGCTTCCAGCGAAGGGAACCCTTCGATCCATTTTCCTGTTGGCTTTTAAAAGGGTTCCCTTGGTTACCTACTACATTAATGAAATCAGGAGCATCCCTTCAAACCAACCTAAGAACTGGATATCCCTAAGCAAGCTGAGCAATTCGGCGATCCGTGGACTCTAAAACAATTCCCTGCCTTAAAATGGGGCAACTTGCCAAGGCCAAGACTATGGAATTGGTGCATTTTCCAACTTGTACTGGGTAATTCTTTGGGTCCCAGTTTGAGCTTTCAACCTACGGGAATCCCCTGAGATTCCAAAGGCCCATTTAAACAAAGGACCCAATCTGAATGATGACGGTCCTTAGGTAAAACATGGTGGTGAAAGATCCCCCCCTTGTTTTAATGCTGGTTTCAACCCAAGGGATTTGTTGAGCCCGCATGAAGCAGAACCCCCTGTTTTCTTGATACAGGGTGTTTTGGGCCCCGAATGTGGTCTAACCAGAGACACCCGCCCATATCAAACAAATACCTAGAGTCTCCATAACCCGAATCAAAAATGGGTCCATGACTCATGACTCATGACCCATTTTTTTTTTTGGGTAGTGACCAACCATTATTTCTCGGTTGCTTTCTGCTCCCCTGCTAAAAGTTTAACTTTTAGTGGTTTAGTGGAAAACCCATTAGTTGGCAAAAAGTTAAAGTCCTAACAGCCAAGCAAAATGCACCAAAGATTTAAGGGTCAGGAGGAGACTCCAGGTACTGGTTTCAACCTACGGGTATTTTTTGAAGTGACTCAGTGACACGCCCAGTTCTCCGCGTGTCGCATCGCTTCGCTTCGCTTCGCGTCCGCGCCTCAGAGCCAAGGCAGACTTTGCCCTCCCCGGAGATGCGGAGCGTGTCCTCGGAGCCTCCAACGAGTTGGGCCCCCAACACGGAGGTACCGAGGTACCAAGAAAGGACAGGTCTTGGAGACTCAAATATGCGGTGGATGGAGGAAATCCGCCCAGCACCACCAAAGAAAACCATGGTTGAAACCATTGTTGGACAGAACTTCGGATGAGTGGCAAACTGGTGTCAGAACGAGGTGCAAAGCCAACAACGTTCTGAGGCTGCCAACACCCCCAAAGCCATTCTCAAATGCGACTTGGACCCTAGCCTCCCGTCCATGCCATGAAGCCCCAGTCAGGTTCCATGTCAACGGGCGGGAGCCTGAAGTGTCTTTCCGGGGTACCTTAAAAAATCTCAGTGTGCAGGAGGGTTGGGTTCCGCTTTCTTAAGGGTTGATACTGTGGATGGCTGCGAAATCCATCTGGCACGAGATGAAACCATGGTTGAAACCATTATGTTTGTTGAAACGTCAAAAGGGTTTCGTAGGTGGTGCGACATGGCTTTTCGTCCATCCACAATATGATTTGTGGGATCAAAGTGATCAAACTCAAAAAGGGTTGGCTTCAAGATGTGCCCAGGAGTCCTTGAGATTTCGAATCCACATAGTGCTGTTCAACTTAAAAAAACAAACAAAAACAGACCTGCCAAAACTCCAGACCAGCTTTGGGGGGTCCAACCTTTCTTGGAGTTCCAAGTCTGGCAGTGCCCTAAACCGTGCATCATGGCTCAAGGATCCGAACAAGAGCGCTCTGGCCAATGGAACCCACTACCCTCCCCAAAGGTTGGGGTGTATAACCCACCCAAATACGGCCATAATTTTCTGGGCTGCCCTCAGATCCCCCGCTGAAAGTGACTGACTTTTGGCGGGCTAAATGGAAACTACCACTAACCACTAGAAAGCTAAAAGGCTAAGGAACTGGATGGCTGGGAGGCACTGAGAGAATCGCTGCTCTATGCAGATTCCATGGAGGCTTGAGGCGAGTTCCCTGCCTGAAGGGGCTGAAGGGGGGCGCTCACCCGCTGCTTTTCTGGACTGCCACACCCCGAGACGCCAAAATGCATCCATGGGACTCTGAGGAGAAACAACATATAAGACAACCAGAAACCTCCATTTGCGAATACGCCCCCAGTAAAAAAAAATAAGCAAATGGAAGGCAATAGTTCGGCATTTGCAAAACAAGTTGCAATGTTCAGGTGGGTTGGAGGGGTGAGGGTTTGTTGATCACTAATAAAAAGCTCGAAGGGGACCAGGCATGCAAGGTGTTTCGCTGCACGGCCAGCACATTGAACATGTCCAAGTGGATCTTGCAACTCAATCGTTGCTGAATGTTTTGTGTTTTTCCCAAAAGGGAGTCAACCCCACGAGTGAATCGATCTGGGGTTCCTATCAACATGGAACCCCAGATTCAATCGAGGTCTTTCAAAAGATTCCTCGATGGCTTTGGGGTCCCTTGAAACATAAGCACAGTCCAGTGGGATGTTGGGGGGGATTGTGCTTGCAAAGGTTCCAAAAGTTCTTGAAATGGGTGTTCTTTTTTCTTGAGGGCCCCCCCCCATTTCGCGAAACCCAGCCCAAAAAGGCTCCAAAAAAAAGGACACGCCGTCGATGCCCAAACCTCGCCGAAATCTCCAGCCTTCAACCTTCACCGCCAGCGCCGACGGCAGGCCGGCGCCGGAGCCGGCGTCCGCGCCGGCCGCTGCCACCACGTGGCAGCCGTGCTCCGGGCGCAAGATGACCGCCGCGGCGCCCGGCTGAGGCGCGGTGACCTCCAGCGGCGAATGAGCTGCGCCCCTTTCGTGGAACTTAAAGGACCCAGAACTCAAAGGGGAAATCTTTTGGGGCTCAGAAAATTACCAAAGAGGGAAGGACCAGGTCAAAAAGGTCGATTCGCTGTGAACTGAGATACAGCAATCTCCAACCATGCTCGGATTTGGTTGGGTGTTGGTGACACATACCCCAGAAAGTGGGTAGGGTCTTGGATTCCTTTTTGAAGGTATGGGTCGCAACGTAGGCATTTGAGAGCCGTTTTGGCCCATTTGGGTAGGTGGTTCCACGTGGCTCTACATGGTTTAGAGCAAGGCGAGCAAGCTACCTCTCTGAACCCGTGGTGTGTTTATTTTTTCAGGGGGACATGGGGTGACCCCAAAAAAGACACCTGGACCCTCAACATTCCAACTTAAACATTGGTTATTGGCACATCATGGGGTAAATTCCGTCTTTTGTGGGTGGTTTGAGGGTTCAGGCACCCCAAATGGGGTCTTTTTGTAAGCTACTCTTTGTCACATTGGTTTGAAGGAAAGGTGCTGTCCCCAATTTTGAGACATGTGCGTGGAACCAAGCATATGGCTTGTGTGTGTGTGTGTGTTTCTTTGGGGTACTCCCCAAAATGTTGGTTGTGCCAAAGGAGCGTGCCTCTCTTTCTTCAAATTGGGGAATCCCTAAAGGGGCGGGGGGTGATCCAGGGGGGGGTGCTTCCCTAAGGCTCCTTGAGGAACCCAAAACGGGCTCTCAACTCCCCCCCCCCACAATCAAAGCAAAACCGATCCAAAGGAAAGCAAAACAGTGGAATCTAGTAGGAACAACATCTAGAATCCACCGGTACGGGTGCCTCGTCCCTGCCTCATTAATGACATGTTTCAGATAATTTTGAGGGTCCAGGCGCCAGTATTGACCTGAATCATCCAAATTGGGACCAAGGCGATTCTTTTAAGACTGTGGATGGACGAAATTTCTTTCGCACCATCTAAGAAAACCTGAAATGAATTCGGTTCCCCTGCAAAGGCCAACAAATGTTATGGTTTCAGCCACGGTTTCATCGATTTCGTGGCGCGAGAAGCGGATTTCGCAACCATCCACCGTACTTGGGGGCAAGGAACGTCACTTAAAGGGGCATTGTGGTTACAGCCCACAAAAGCCATGGTTGTAAGTCTCCGTTCTGCGGGTTATAACCACTCTTACTCACCACTTACCTGACGTACCTCTTACTCTCCCTTCAAGTAGGGGCCTTCCATTGGGAAAAACAAACCAGGAGTCTCCATGACCCTTAAAAAATGGTTGGTCATGGACCCAAAATAAGGCTTTTCTTTTTTGCCCTTCACTGCCGGGGGGGGCTCCTCCTTCCTTTTCTTCTCAAATATATTTTTCTATGACCTTCATAAAATGGTTGGTCACTGCCCAAAATAAAGAAATGGGTCATGGACCCGTTTTTGATTCGGGTCATGCAGACTCCAGAGCCCTCCGCCCACCCCGCCTCCACGACACCCTCAGCGACCTCTTGAGCCGCAGCCTGCACCTCCGATCCCAGCTGGCCCAGAGTCGTGGCGCCTCGCGGAGGTTTTGGCGCGTCCTGGTGGTTGAGGCCTTGGGGTTTGAGGGTGTAGCAAAGTCACCCCCTAAGTAGTGGGCTAAAGGGAAATAACCCCCATTTTCTGACTTTGATAACCCGCAGAAACCGCCAAAATGTTGACCCCAGCGTGCCGTTTGGAAAAAAAGATGGCCCTGGTAAATGGAACAAAACAACATGTAAACCAGTGCCATCTATTTTTAACCAGGCTCACCTACAAAGGACACCTATGCGTTTGGGGGTGTAGCCCCAAACAAAAAGGGCCGTGGGTCCGGTGCCCCCTTTTGTCTCTTGTATCCTTTACAAGAACCAGGAAACCACCTGGTTCAAACCATGAATCAAAGGCTAGGTCCTAGAGAGGTTAGAATAAGGCCACCAACTTCTCTCCTATAGTCTACTTTAGTAGGGGAACCCTCCTCCTAAAAAAGTTGGTAAAAGGGCACTGCTGGGGGACCTAGCTATAGTCCAGTGGAGAAAGGGGCAATTATCTTTTGGGTTCTATGTGGCCATGGGTCGAAAGCCAATCGAACCCCAGTGAACATCCCAATCCCCACTCAAATAGACTAAAATGGGTGGTGCACCTACCCCAAAAAGCCCGGTTAGCCCCCAGTAAACATCCCAATCCCAACTCAAATAGCCGAAAATGGGTGGTGAATTCAACTACCAACCAAAATGGGATTTCATTGGTTCTGACTCTTCAGCCCCTTCGGCGGACAGACGGGGCCAAAGACCTTTGCGATTTCCTGAAAGGGGCCTACCGGACCCTCAGAGAATTCTCTTAAATATTGGGTATTGCAACCCAAAAGTATGGGGTGGATTCCCTCTTTGATTTCTAGTTTCAGGGTTTTCCGGTAGAAGGCTGAAGGCAACTTAAAGCTCAGACGTCTAGATTTCAAATTTCATTCCCCCAAACACACCAGCCCAAAAACCATCTCCAAATATGTTTCTGGGCTGCCCAACCTGATCCCCCGCTAAAAGTGACTAACTTTTAGTGGGCCAAACGCAAACTACCACTAAACACTAAAAGCTAAAAGGCTAAGGAACCGGATGGAGAGCACCCAAGATTTCCCTGCCGGAAAAGTGTGAAAGTTGATTTGGGAAGCCATCCGTGCAAGACTACTGAAGCCCTCACCACCCCCACCCCCCGCCCCGCCCCACCCCACCCCACCCCACCCCCACAAAGACCCCACCCCCCACCGCTTACTCCTCAGCAAGCGATAGGCCGTGAATCGCTGCCCAGTGGATCCCAGGCTGTTGCAGGGCGCTTGCTTTGGTTACCTACTATGCAGGTAAGCGGAATTGTTGGGTTTAGCCACAAAAAGACGAAGCAAAAAATATAGTAAACTTTTGTCAATTGCCGGCCCAAACACCCAACCACCCTCGCAAAGTGGACCATGTTGTAAGCTGGTTCTATCCTCGGCTACCACCTGCTTGCAAACTGGGCCAGGTGGATCCCCGGTCCCCAATCCTCCGTAATCCGTGGGACGCTACAAGGGAAACCATCACCCAGCAAAAGGACTAAGGATTGATTTTCAACAACCACCGGCTTCCCTTTTCCCCTTTAATCATCACCCAACCAAAAGCCAAAGGGAACTTGAGGCCCAAATATGTAACTAAACCACTCGAAAGGGCAAATATCTGGTCACATGATTTTGCGATCAGCGCCGAAGTGGTAGGTCAAAGGAAAACACCTCCAGTATCCAGACACGATCCACTCACTTGCAAGGACCCAGAAATGAAAGGCTGGACCAAAACAGGCAAACCAAAGGACCTCAACCAAATCCCGCGAAACAAATTTGTATTCGCAACCTCAAGCTACGGGGTGAACTCCGTTTGTGTTTGCGTAGTTTGAGGATTTCAGGGACCAAAGGGGTAACGCCAACAAACAAAAGAAACGAGCCACCCAAGAGGCTCGCCTCTAAACCTTCAAAGTTCCAACAACAAAAAAGACGATCGAGTTGTTCAGTGACCCTGGAAAAAAAAGGAACCCTTTTTGGGGCTTGGACCATTTTACTGGGGCAGCCACCAAAAACAAGTGGAAAAAGGGAGCCACTGAACAATTGAGAGGAAGATCGACCCAATCAAATATGGCCGTTTTTCCCCCTTGTTTTATGGGCAGCTCGAGCTTTCCAGGCGCACCCACAACGGGGACCCCGTGTTTCGACCCTTTGTAGCTGTTGATCCCTCTGCAAAAAGTGAATAACTTTTTGTGGGTTTAGTGGAAAACCCCTTGATTTCCCAAAAAGTTAAAGTCTAAAGATCCAACCCAATAGCAGTCAAGGACCCGCAGCGCCAACTTCGTCGCTTCGCCTTGGAGGCGCTTCGCCGCCCCGAGGGCGCGGATCCGTGCACCGCCGGAGAGGCGATCCAGGAAGATGCGGGGAGGGCGCTGCAACTCGGAGTCGGGGACGTGATCCGCCATGGCCGGGTGGAGAGTCAACCCTGAACCCTCGCAAAGAACCCGGCAAAAAAATATGCAAATCTGGGCAAGCTGGATTTCACCAACCATTCTTGGCAATGACACCAGACTCACTCCACTGACTCCAAATTCCCTCGTTTTGAAGAATGTGTTTCGTTTTGTCACACACCAATCTGGTCGGACCAAAAGACAAGCCCTTTGGGTTCAAATGCAGGTATGGGTGGCGTTTTTTTTTGGAGGGGGGGAAATCAGAGGGAGGTTTCAAAAGTTGAGTCCATCTGGGTGCTGTTTCGATGTGTCCCCGGTTGGAGTGCCCGCAGTTAGACCCAAGCCCTGTCCAGAGCTTGGAACAACACCCGAAACTCTGCAAATGTCCGCCAAGTTCGGCAGGCATCAACCGGCTTCGGCCTCAATTGAACAAGCCGACCTGGGGTTCAGCTGCAAGCAGCAAGTAAAAAGTTGATTGAGGCAGGGCGAGATGATGTTTGCTTCCTCTTGGGCGTCTTTTCAACAAAGCTGCAGGTCAGGAAGAAGCAGTCGGATATGCTCCGAACGCCGCGGTTGAGCCGCCGCGCTTCGAAATGCACAGGCCGGAGTTGCGGTTCCTGGAACACATGGGGGGGGCCGTCCAGTTTCACCGCGTGTTGCGCCAAGTGAACACATCGTTGTTTAAGAACTGGGCAGAACAAGGGGGAGTCCTCCATGCCTCATTTCTTGGTCCCCGCAAAAGACAGAAACTAGTGTACCTCCAGTGGCTTAAGTAGTGATAGATTCCCTTTAACACAGCAAATGCAACATATCCTCAAGCAAATGGAAGTATGGGGGAAGCTCCATGTTTTTGTTTCTGGGACTGCAATGCCTGAACTGCAAGAAACCCTTTCGGCCCTTTGATTCCACAATGTATCAGTAGATGGCCCTCCCTTTATGCGCATCAGAGGGAATTGGGTGACCGCACGCAGGAAGTGGTTCAGAACCCTGCCTAATAAGTCCCGAATCCGTGGCATGCTGTGGATGGAAGAGTTCCTGCACCGCCTGAGAAACCCTGGAACTGCAAATGCCAACAAGACATGGTTTCAACCACGGGACAGAATTTCGTCCATCCACAGTATGTGGGGTAAGTTTACTTAGGGAACAAATTAACTTGGGATATTCACCACTTACTTGGCCTGGAACTGTCACCCAGCAATGCTTCTCTTGAAACAAACTACACCAAAGCAAAACCAGAAGTTGTGTGGGCAAGCAAGGGGATGATGAGTAGGCCCAAATTGGATAGTTGCGCCATCTACTTTCACCAAACTGTATGTTGGCGAATTAAACTACCAATTTTCCCACAACCAGGTTTCTTAATCTGAACTTCGGATTGATCCGGAGGCCTACTCCTGGATGGTTACCCTCGAAGGAAATCATCTATTTTGACGGGGGGTCCTCTGTATAGCTAGTAATGTTGACCCCGGATTAATAAACCCGAAGTTTTTTAACATGGGGGGGTTCCCCTCCAAAAGTGGTCTAAATCCCCGCTAAAGCCAGAATCGGACACCCCCATATGAATAAACTGGGTGTTCTGCTTAATCCGGGGTGAACATTAATTAGGGTCCTTGTTTGGATTCATCCAAACTTCGCATCACTTCTGGCACCCTTGGACCTCCCTGGCACCAGCCCCGAGCCCAACCCCTCTCCGTCTCCGAGAGCGTGCGGCTGAAGGCTCGCGCCATCTGCTCTGCCTGCGACACTTGCGCCTGCTTGACCTCCGCCTGTGAACGGCGACCGATGGATGCCACGTGGGACCCGGAGCCCCGAAGGACACCGTCAGTTGGATTGTGAAAAAGCTGCGCTGCCCGACCAGATCCCCCACTAAAAGTTTAACTTTTGGTGGGTTAAATGGACACTTCCACTTAACACTAAAAGGCTAAAAAGCTAAGGGGATGGCTGGGAGCCACCAAGAAAGACAGAGTCACTTCGTCCGTGGAGCAAGTTCCTGGCATCCGAAAACTACCCTGACCCTCAAAAGTTCAACTTGAAAGTAGGTGTTTGCAACCGAAAATTATGGTGGGCGACTTCCAATTCTGTATTTGCTATGGGTAGTTTGAAGGGCCAGGTGGACCACTCCACACGGCTTCCTGTTTGATTGAACACCGATCGATACCAAATTTACCTCAAACAACAGAATAGTTTGGCAACCATCCACAGTAGGGTTCTTATGGTGTCTTTTCGGGTATTGGTATTTAGGGCTCTCTGGGCTGCAACTGTTTTTTTGTTTCTTTCATGTTTAATGTTTTCGCGACCTGGCAAACTCCAGGTTTATTAAAAACAAAAAACAACATGGGAAGTTCTTGAGGGTCCAGGTACCTGGAGTCTCGTTACATTCCCAAAATTGGGTTGTTGCTCCAAATGTATGGGTGGAAAATCCACTTTTTTAGGTGTAGTTGAGGGTCCAAATAAATACTAGTAGGTCTTCCAGATTTGAGAGGTTAGAATAAGGGTACCAACTTTTTTTCTGTGGTGTATTTTAGTAGGGAAACCCTCCCAACCAAAAAAGGGGTGAGAACGGGCACCTAGCTCGGGGACCTAGAATATGTGCCTCAAACGTATGGGTGGAAAATCCCCCATTTTTTCCGTGTATGGATGGAACATCCCCTTTTTTCTGTGTATGGTCGGAACATCCCCTTTTTTATGTGCATGGGTGGAACATGCGAGTTTTTGTTAAAATGTGTAGTTGAGGGTCCAAATAAATCTGTGCGTCTCTGTTGCTTGTGCGGACTTGTGCGCCCAGACTCCCTCACATCCGATTCGATGGCTCGCTCAGCTGCCTGCAGCTCTGCCACCCGCAGCTCCGAGTCTCTCAACTTGAGCTCCGCCTGGCGAAGGAATCGGAGGGAAATCAAACACGCAATGCCAAAGATCCTGGACCCTCAAACGACCTGTCTCCATGACCCTTTAAGAGACCCGGGTGTTAATGGGGATGTGATTCAACTTCCCTTAAACATGTAAACATGGGTGATTGCAACCCAAAGCTATGGTTGGTGATGTCTCTTTATGGGTACCTGAAGTCTCCATGACACCCGGGTGTTGGTGGGGATGCGATTCTAACATGAAAAATGTTTAAACATGGGTCCATGACCCCTGTATTTTTGGTAATTACCCAATACTTTCAGGGTCATGGAGACTGGACGTACCCGTAAAAAAGGGACATCACCAACCATAGCTTTGGGTTGCAATCACCCATGTTTGCATGATTCAGGGAAGTTTGAGAGTCCAGGTACATCCGATTCAATCCCGACTCAAATAGGTTCCAAAATGGGTGGTGCACCTACCCCAAAATGGGATCCCATTGGTTTTGACCCACAGCCATACAAAAGGGACATCACCAACCATAACTTTGGGTTGCAATCACCCATGTTTAAGTTGGAAGTTTGAGGGTCCAGGATGATTGGATATAAATGCGTACAGGGTGCCACTTTTTGACTACCCAGGAATCTCCCTGTTGGAGTTTGAGGGTGCAGGAACCCTATGGGCTTGTTTTTCACGGGACAAAAGCACACCCTTGCCATGTTGCTGCTCCAAATCCCGAGGCAAACCCATAAGGAGAACCTCACATTGCGAATAAGGACGCGAAGGAGCGGCACCAGACAAATCGATCCCCCGGAACCTTGGATCCATCGATTGGGAAGACAGCCAGCCCCAACCAGCTCCCGGCCGTTTGGGCTTCTGCCTCTTGAAGTTGCCGTCGCCAACACACTTCAGCCAAAATTAGTGGCTGAAACAGCCGGGCTGCAAAAAGCCGGAAGTTGCCAAGAGGAAAAACCGTTGTTCTAGGGGTAACTTCCATTTCCATTCTTTCCAGGGATCCTTCTTTCTAGAAAACCACCAGAAATCCTGGGGAAATGGCTGGTTTGGGAAAAGAACGATGGCTGAAAGAATGGGGAATCAACCCCTAGAGTTGTGCCTTAAATGACTTCCCAAACGAGTTGCTCACCTGTGGTCTTTGGAACCATCCCACGTTTCCACGAAAAAAAGCGGACGGAAAGCCATGTCTTTCTGTGCCGAGCTCGCCTCCTGCTGCGCATCCCGAAGTCTCGCCTGCTGGGTGTTCAGGAAGGTGATCCCCTTGTGAGCCCCAACCCGTCCTTTTTGCTGCTTTCTTTGCACGCTCGCTTCCCAAATTGCCAAAGTGTCTGGACTTTAGACGTGTTTGGCTTTGGCCCGTTGTCAGAAACAACTGCCATTTGCTTAAGCCTAAACAAATAAAAGCATCCAATACACCTGAACATTGCCTTGCAAATGGTGGTTTCCCATCATTTTGGTGGAAAAAGCAACATGTTTCCAATAGTTGCAAAATGTATCTGTTAAGGAGCCCTGCCATTTTGAAGGGGATTTTGAGGGTTTAGGTCGTTTTGAGGGTCCAGGCGTAGGTGTAGCTACAAGACGTTGACGTGCAAAAAAATCAAGCCTTCAATGGGGTCCCACTGGTCTTGTGGGCCCTTTGCCCAACAACATCCGGCGTATCCCGGTGGTGAAAAACGATGGCAACGCAGATTTCTTTGGGGTGGGCACCCCTATTTGCGAGAAATACTGTGCATGTGCAATGACAAATACTACTCATGCACAGTTGTTCGCCAAACAGAAGGTTGTGTTTGTTGATTGAAAGTTTAGGAACAGGGGGGTTCTGTTTCAAGGCACTCACAGGCATAGGGGCACCTCCGGAAACACTCTGAAAGATATGGGTTTCCCTTGGGGTGTGAGCTGGAAAAAAGGCATACCCAAGTAAGTAAAGGAGCATCTTCATGGATGAGCTTGTTTTGGGTGAGCTCAATCTAACTTTGCCCAGGTGCATAGATTTCCATTAAGGCGACACCTCCAAATGGGTGTGTCTGTTTTTAGGGGACTCACCAAAATGGTGAGGTTTCCTGTTGGAATCCCATTTACACCACCAGCAAAGAAAAAATCCCTCAAAAAGACAGATCAAAATATGGTGGTTTCACCATTCAAAAAGCTCCACTTGGGATCCTGCAGATGGTACCCACTTTGAAAGACTTGCCCGTACTGTGGACCCAAAAATACAACGTGTTGCTTTTCAGGGACCCAGCCTTTGGTTTCCAAAGGTCTTGCTAGTGGACAACAGCTGCCACTTCAACCCTGGCTCCTATTTGACTCTCTTATACGAGAATGGTTGCATCCTTTTCTAGGACCCCCATTGTTTCCGGAAGAAAAAAATGGGCCCCCGGTTCTGGTCGCGCTCGCACAGGGTGCACTCATGAAGCTGAATCTAAAACATGTTGTGTTCGCTGGTATAGCTCTCCGACTTGAAACCCCCCGACCACAGTTTCACACACAAAGTATAAACCTGTGGCAATGGGTAGTTCTTTCGGGTCCAGGACCCCGCACATGACTTCGACCCAACCTTCGCCGCGCGACGTTTCGTCTTCGATTTCCAGCCTCCAGCTCCGATCGGCTGCGCTCCTCCCAGTGCTGCTTGTCTGCCAGGTGCCGGTCCTTCAACTCCTCGGCGATCCGCCTACGACACTCGCGAGACGCCAACGAAGCCGAGGCAACGAGAGATCGCATCTCTCGCGCGCTGATTTTGGTCATCCCTCGATAAGGGTTCCTGGAGCCTCCAAATTCCAACTTGACCATGCCAAGAATTGCTTGCTTTGCCCGAAGAATGCCCAAAATCTGTGTGTTGCTACAAATGTGTGTTTTGCCAACGCCCAGTCGGCAAGCGGGTACCTGGACCCTCAAACCACCAACTTCAACATGGGTGAATCCAACTTGTTCATTGCTAGTCTGAGCATTCAGGTACCCTCAAAAAAAGACACACCCATATATGCTTGTAACAACGGTTTGTGTGGGTTGTACATTCCCCGAAGAATGCGATGTTTGCCAACAGGCCCCTTTCTGTATGGGTAGTTTGAGGGTTCAGGTTCATTGGAGAGCTGTGGGAGTTCATTGGACTATATTGGAAAGGGCTCATCACTCGAGTTTCTGGCCCAAAGCGGATTAATTACGTCGAATAGCCCATGTGTGTTTCTTGTTTTTTTTTTGCATACTGGCTATCTGGTATGCATCCAAATCTGACAACTTGAACATTATTTACCCAAAATGATCGATTTGGAGTATCGGATGTCAAACTCCGCAAAGGAGTCCCCTTCCCGATCCCACATCTAAAACAAATATACTGTACCCTAAATTTAAGCAACTACTTTTGGAGTAGACCCCAGGCAACCCGAGCACCAAGCCACCAGTTTAGACCAAGCGGACAGCTTCTGGGTGTGATGCTCGAAACCAATTTTGGGACAGATTCAACACACCCAAAGCTGGAAAACCCGCCAAAAAACCTTGCTTCTTTCCTGTTGGGCGGGTACCATCTCCGTGATGCGGATCTCTGACTATGCTGCACTATGCTTTATTCTGTGCCTAAATCGGAAAAAAATGGAGCAGCTGCCAGTTTCCCTCCACAAGCAGGGGCCGGCCTGGGCGCTTCTCAAGCCCCCAAATAACACGATCTGATTCAAATAGGTAATGTCCAGCTTGTCGGGTTAAATGGTTCGCCGCCGCCAAAATACGGTTTCCTGGTCCCTCAAACTTCCCATCAAAAACTCATAACGTAAACTGGTCTTCCCAGGAGTGAGTAATCTTCCGTTTGCTTGAGTTCCCTGGCAACAACAAATCATATTTTCAGTAGTGATAGATTCCCTTTGAAACCACCCGGAGAAAACGAAGATATTATTTTGCAAGTTGAAGTCATATGTCCCGTGCCATAAATCTAAAACCGTTTTGGAGCCTCCGATTTGACCGAAAGAGCCGCATCTCATCCCATCTATCTCTCTCTCTCTCTCTGGGTCCTGCAGCTGCGCCTGGCAAAACAGATGCGGGAAAGGGGTGGAGAAAAAGGCAAGCCATGACATCAGCAAATTTGAGTAGAATTCAACAAGCTGAAATTAAGGGATCCCCAAGTAAAGGACCTTATAGCCCCAGATGCGGTCGGTATGAAATAGGCAGATGACATGGAGGTGATGAGGATAAGCCTTACACGCCAAAATTGCCCCTATACTTAGGCTTTCCTCTGGGTTTCCCCAAGGGGGGGTTCGGAAGAAGGGGCTGGGTAAATTATGTCACAACCAGGAATCTCCACGGGCTGCGTACAACTACCCCGCCCCTCAGGACAACCGTTAAGGCAAAAATGCGGCGCTACCCTTGTGGCAACACCTCATCGATTGGATTTCCAAGGGAAAAGCGACTCTTGGGCACCTGTTCTTTGGTAGTGGTTTTGCAAGGGGGCCACGCCCTCCATTGAAAATGATTCGGCGCCACTGAAAAGGAGCAGGTGCAACAGTTGGTTTTTCTTAGGACCATCTAGCAAGGTCAGCTTCCCCACTATAAACCCGAGCTGACCACGGGTGGCTGGAAGTCCGACATTCTGAGTGAATCACCTTGGGCATCCAGCTTGCTTCGCGCCAGTTCGCTCGCTCTAAATATGCCGGAGGAAACAACTATTCGTATTTTCCTGAGTGTGCTTGAACCCTCAAATGTCCCTTAAACATGGGTTGCTGCCCCAAAATTATGGGGGAGAGTTCCCCTTTTTTATGGGTAGTTGGAGGGTTCAGGCAGACCCAGTCTTCCACCCAAGGAACCGCTACCTGAACTTCCACCTTGTGGTTGGCTTTCAAAGGGAAACCTGCTGCAGACCTGGTGAACATCTGATGTCTTGGGAGGGGTGGGAGGGGTGGGAGGGGTGGGAGGGGTGGGAGGGGTGGGGGGGGGGGGGGGGGGGAGGGGTGGGTGGGAGGGGGTGGGAGGGTGGGAGGGGTGGGAGGGGTGGGGGGGTGGGAGGGGTGGGAGGGGTGGGAGGGGTGGGAGGGGGTGGGAGGTGGGAGGGGTGGGAGGGGTGGAGTGGGGGGGGAGGGGTGGGAGGGGTGGGAGGGGTGGAGTGGGGGGGGGTGGGGGTGGGAGAGGTGGGAGAGGTGGGAGAGGTGGGAGAGGTGGGAGGGGTGGGAGGGGTGGGAGGGGTGGGAGGGGTGGGAGGGGTGGGAGGGGTGGGAGGGGTGGGAGGGGTGGGAGGGGTGGGAGGGGTGGGAGGGGTGGGAGGGGTGGGAGGGGTGGGAGGGGTGGGGGGCTTTACCATGTACAGCCTAGACCTTTAAACCGAAGTCAATAGGCATCTGGGAACCGCCCGAACTGGCAGAAGAGAATTCGGGGTTCCCGCCCGAAGTGGTTCCCAAATCCGAAAGCGAAGGAAGGCTCCTGAGGCTCAGAGGGAATGAGTGCCCACTACTTGCTTGACGTTGGGTTTGGGGAGCAAAAATTCTCAAATGTTAGCAGTTAAGTGGAGGTTCCCACTAAACCACAAAAAGCAAAATGTAAAATGTGTCCCAACGACAACCATGACTAAGACCGGTACTTGGCCCCCTGACTGTCTGACTGGCCCCGAAACGACCTCAAGGATTGAAATGCGCATGGTGGGCATCCCGATTTGTCACTTTGAAGGGGTTCCCTTGGTATCAGATTGTTGGTTCCCAACTGATTGGAAGTGGAAAGAGGGGCCAATAGCGACCAACCTGTAGTTGTTGTCCAAGCCGCCCTGTCAGTCTCTGTTGTTGGAAAACATGGTCTGTGTACGGTCCCCTTCGACAACCAAGGGGACACCGCCAGTCTACTTTTCTTCTGTCGAACTTCCAACTGTGGATCCTGCACCACCGAAGAAACCCAACGGAATGATCCTAAACCCTCAAAATTCCCTTACCAAATGGGTTATTGCCAACCAAAAAATATGTCTTGGCCATGTCCCCCTTCTTTTTCTGAGTACCTGGAGTCTCCATGACCCGACTCAAAACTGGGTCCATCACCCCTTGATTTTGGGTAATATGGTCAGAAGGAGACTCCGGTAGTTCTTTCGGGTCGATTCCTCGCCCGGGGCCCCCAAAAAAGCGGCCCGACGGCCCGAAGGCCGAAGGCCCCTCTGGCGGCCTGATGCTGGGCGCGGGTTTGGTCCATGAGGCCCATCTGCACGCTGAAGATCTCCTGCTGGTTCCTGAAACAAAAATAATCCGGTCGAGCACCGGGTTACCCTCAAACTCCCGATCTTGATTCAACTATATACACACATGTATATGGTCGTGTTCTTTGTTTGCTCGAAACAAGTGAAAGGAACACCAAGCACTGTCCCAGCCGTATCATAGCCATACTAATAACTTGTTGACCACCTATTAATCAACCCCAGTTTATTATCATGGGGGTGTTCCTCTCCAAAAGTGGTCTATTTTTTCAGTTAAATCCAAGGACATCCCCGCATATTAATAAACAGGGGTTTATTAATCTGGGGTCAGCATTGCCCTGAAAAAAAGGAGGTCACACCATGCTAGGGGCAATAACCCAATGGTTTCAACGATCGTTTCAAAGTGGTGCGACATGGATTTTCGCAACCATCAGTAGGCTCGTGCACTTTTGTCGGGACCCAACCATGGAATCGGCTCTCTTTTCGCTTTCCGTTCGCGGGGAGCTTGCTTTCCTCCTTGCCCTTTCAAACCAGCCAAAAAAAACGGCCACCCGCAAAAAAAGGGACACACCCACACGCCGTACGCCGACGTGGGGGGCTCAAAACAGCCACAAGGGATCGAATCCGCTTCCGGCAGGCCGTGCGCGAGCGAGCGTGGAGCGAAAAGGCGCTTGACCCGGCTTGACCCGAGGTTCGGGGAAGGTCCGGGCCCCCAAACCATATTGCCCTAGCCCCCAGAAAAAGAATGGTTACCAATGGAATTTCAGGAAAAAAACATACTGGCCAGCATGGCTGGCCAATTGCCGGCAAATCGATTTTGGGCAAAACGATGTCACTTTGTCTAAGTTACTGCAAAAGCAATTTGCTATTAAGTAATTTGCGGAGCTGGGGGTCAAAATGATTCCTCCCCCGAAAGATGGTTGAAGGGGGGATGGCGCCAGCAAGATTGCGGCAACCTGGACCCAACCCTGGCGCCAGCTTCGCCCCACAAGTCTGACACTTTTCTGGCATGCTGCATGGACAGGGGTTGAACCCCTGGACAAGCCGAATCGACGAAAACGAATCGGCAAGCTGTACACTGTACAATTCCACGCGTGCCAGCTAAGCAAAAATGCTGGCAGCATCTTGCATGGCTAGGTGCACCCAAAGCCGCACAAATTCGCCAAATTCGAGGCTCGGGAGCTTCACTTTACCACAGTTACCACAGGAAAGGATGACTTTTAGGCGGGAGTTCATGTGCAAATATCGGCTTTGGGACAGTGCAAATTAACATGGAACCTGGACAAAGAAAAACTGTTGTTAGAGGAATCTCCGTTAAGGGTCCAGGGCCCTTTTCTGGCTCCATGCTCATGTCTACTGATGGTTGCAAAATTCAAATAGCACCACCTAAGAAACCCTAGAACCCAGTAAATACTGTAAATACCAAGGCACGTTTTGGTTTCAACCATGGTTTCATCTCGTGGTGCGAAACGAAATCTGTCCATCCATAGAAGGGGAGCAGCTACCAAATAACGTCGCCAGAACATGGTGCGACGACTGTACAGGGTCGAGCCGTCGGCTCGGTTTACGCGAATCGCCGTCGCGCTGGGCGCCGAGTCAGGAATGCCACAACCGGATCGATGACAGGCGGATTCCTTAGGTGAGTCGGCAAAAGCAGGTACCTATAGACCCTCAAACTACCCATAAAAAAGGGAACATCACCCCATATGTTTGGGGCAAACACCATTTTGTCAAAGGGAAGTTTTTGAGGGTTTAGGTACGACTAAAAGAGGTCCACCCAAACCAATTTCAAGAAATCAAAACCTAGTACTCAAAGATACTCAAAGGGTCTGCTAAAACCAATAATTCAAACTAAAAAATTAAAGGGGATACTTGCACCAATTCATGGCTGGCACCGTTCCTGACTATCCTTGATCTTCCCAGGTGTCGATTGCGGCCCAGGTGTAGTATGAGGCTCAAAAGTAAAGCAAGCGTTGATTGAAATACTGAAGACACGAGAAAAACACAAACGACAGAACCCACACAAAATAAGGGCTCTACATCTTCCATGTTAATCAGGCGGAGTATTCAGGGACCCTTAGTAACTCCTCCCGCCCAAGACCCCAACATATTTGGGCCTACTTGGCCTTGCTTGGCGCTATATTACTGAGGCTTGTGAACCCAATCTTGCAAGGGTCTGAAGCAGGCAATCTTGGCTTGAGGGTTTTCGGGTGCTCTTGCGCCTCGCCCATTGGCAACTGAGACTCCTCATGCGAGTACGTGGTCCTTGTCCGCGTCGCTTTGGCTTTGGTGGCAGGATGGTAATGGTGTGCTTCTTCAGGGGCGTACCTCCGGGGATGCATTTGTTAACTGGACTGTCCGCTTTCTGACCTCCAGCAAAAGAAATCCTATTGCTTGTGGGTTATATGAAAACTCAAGCACTCTACAACCTTAAAACAAATAATCTAAGGAACCTGGGTTAACTTGACACCCAACCTCCAACCCAACGAAAAAAACGCTATAAACTTAAGGAACCACCAAATTGAGTCGGCTCATTGATTCAACGCCCTGGCAAAAGCCTATGTTTATCAACCTCTTAGCTGGGAGTCGAGCTGGGCCAGCCGCTGGCTACATGTTGGAACGGCGATGATTTTTCAAGCACGACATGTTCTTTGTTTATATACATCGTCCGCCTTCTCCTGGCGCAGGCAGAGGCTGGCCCATGGTGGCCTCAAAGAGAGGGATCACCCGGCGGTCCTCGAAGAAGATCCTCGGACCGGGGCTGCAGGGCGCGTGCCAGAAGAAACCCAACGGCGCAAGTCTCAGTTGCCCAAAGGACCTGGAAATAAAAGGTTAACCTTTTGGGGCCATGACTTAAAATGGACCAAATCACCGAAACCAAAAGGTCAAAAGGTCGGCTTTGGGCAAGTGAGAAGTTGGACAGCCGATGGCAACTCCGGGCAAGCGCCTTACCCTGAAGACCTTTGGCTGGACCTGAACGAGTCAAGAAGGCTTCAGGCCAACGGAATTCCATATGACACTTCATGCACTTGGAGAAAGAGGTTGCTTGACACTCAAGGTCCCATTGCGGCCGATCTGTGAGTCCACGAAGCGGCTTTCCAGTTCAGATTCTTGATTTCTGCATCCCGGATAAGGTTTACCTGCGTCTTCGGGTCGCTGTGTTGCTTCCAAAGCTGCCTTTGCCCTAGAATCTGGCACAGCATTCCGTGAAAGAATTGACACCTTTTATCTCTGCGTTGTTCGAACACAAAGTAGCTGTGGGACTTGCTCGCTCCCCACAAAAGTGGCCGCGCCAAATATTGGCGCGCTGCCATTTTGTGTCAGAACGGCGCGAAGGAGCATAGAAGAGGGCCCCTCTCCTGCAAATTGACAGCCAGCAGCCCCACCTTTGCCGGCACTTGCCGGCAAAACAATGGATATCTGAACTATTGTAGGGCTGTTCAAGCGAGCGCCCAAAAGCTATTGATGCGTCAACACGGGTGCGGCGCAGGCTTTCCTACCACGGCGGTATGGTGAGGTACATCTGCCAGCGCTACCTTGTTGGAATCGATTCACTGTGTCATCCCGTTTCCAGAGATGCCCTTGCGCAATCAAAGTCGGCTGCCCCGGACTAGCTCATCATCACGCAAAAGGGCAATTCCTTGCAGGTGTCACAAAGAATGGCAACCTTGCGCGCGTGGCTTGCTGTGGCTGCCGTCCCATCGGAAGACACGGCACGCTGCCACTGTGAGTTCTTGCGAGCGTCCATCTATTGTTTCTGGTGGAAAAGCACTGTGAAACAACGATCGCACTCACGCTTCCGCTTTCCGACCGCCGTCCAACTCGGTGAGTTGGAAACCCTCCAGTACACCCAGCAATGGCATCGCGGAGCGCGCGCCACGCGCCTGCAATCGTGCTTTCTTGGGGGGCGGGAGGAGGGAGGGCGCCACACTCCCTCCAACATGCGCCACCCTCGGGCGAGGGCAAGTGGTTCGGGCCCCCGCCCCCGGAGATTTCGCAAAAGCCATCGCGCTGCCAGAAAGTGGCTGGGGATCTCAACCCTAAAGCAAGCGCGGAAGGGCAACGCTGGTGATGTTTTTCTAGAGCTGAGTACGAAATATAGTACAGAAAGCGTGAGCGGGTCCGCAGGTGGCGCATGACAATGGCCGTCTGTGGTGCCCAAATGACGGAGCATGTCACAACACTCTGCGCAAACCATGTGTTCTGCATGAATTAAACTTGGCTTCTTCTGGAGCACCGCAAAGCAGGTGTCAGGAGAAATTTTACTTCCACTTACCCCCCCCGCCCGCTCAAGAAGCAAAAGCAGGCTGCCCAACAACGTCAGCGCAACCAAAACAGTGAAGATGCTACGATGTGTATACTATGTGTATATATACATATCCATGGCCCGTGGCAAGTATACCAAACTGGGGTGGCCCTTGTTGACATACCTTCAAGAGCATATCTACAAACTTTGAAAACCAAACATGCTTCCATAGCCTAAAAAAGGACCGATGAGGTCCATTCGCTTCAGAGTGTCACGGGCCTCACGAAGCTAAGAACCTCTTAAGTTTTGCGCATGCGTGCTAAGGCTTAGGTAAACCCTCCGTGGGGCTCTTTGGCTTTTGGCGTCTCCACTCTGTTGGATGACCCCGCTTGAGTGGTTCACATCCCCAGATCCCCTAGGTGGGTTGTATGAAAGATACTCATAAGCTCTTATTTGTTTTAAGTGTCCGCCCGGCTCAACTGGTATGTAGGGCAGTTCGTTCTATCCGTGGACAGGGGTTCGTTTTAACCCATCGCCCCGCACAATGATCGGCTTCCATGTTGGGTCTCTTTCAAAGCAAGCAAAAAGGGCTACCAAGTCCAACAGAGACACATCCAATCAACCACTATCCTGCTTAGCCAGGGATATTGACAGAATTTACCCTAGATGTGATACAATTCACCAAAGGATATCAACACATTGACGTCGGGTGGTCGTCAGGGTCGATCGCCGAGGGTCATGTAGCCGCAGGTGTGGTACACAGCTGACGTGTTTCCGTCGTCCAAAGCAGCGCACACCAACATGGGCCTGACGCGGCTGGCTCTAATTCCTTCTCCCAGGCTTGGTTGCTGTTGACCCCCCCTGCAAAATGTTTTTCACTTTTTGGGGGCTTAGTGGAAAGCCCCTTGATCTCCCAACAAGTTAAAGTCTAAAGATCCAACCCAATAGCAATCAAGCAGGTCTAGCTAGACCCTGTGTAGGTATGGAAAAGCCATAGCCATTTGAGGCCCTGATGCTTGGTTGCCACTGTGACCGAACCAGCCGTGTAGTGACTCAACCACAAAAAAGAGGGCAAAAGGACATGGGCCCCTAATCAGATCGAAAAAGGCCTTGACGGCTGGGAAAGCTGGGCGCAGTGTGGCCTCCCTAAAAGGTAGCACACTTGGGCACCGGATCTGTGTGCGCGTGTGCGTCTGTGTGTGAGCGTGCGTGTCTGTGATGTGTGTGTGTGTGTGTTTTGGAGGGTACCGGTTTGGGAGGTTTGGGGCTCTCAAGTCAAAAGCCCTCAAGGGAAACACACAAACGGCCAGAGAGGTTCCCAGACGGGTGTGGTTCCTTTCTCTTGGGTGATGTTTAAAACCCACACCAAAAGGAAAAGTGTTCATGTTTGAGGTTCCCCTAAAAAAGACACGCCCATTCCAGGTCCAAAAGTGTGCTTGTTGCAAAGGCTGTGTAATCCTGAGCCTGGTCGGTTTAAAGGGACACCAAAACGACAAATATCATTTTAGGGCCAGGTTCATAGTGGATGGACGAATTTCTGCACCTAAGAAGCCCTTGAATGATTCGAATCCCCTGTACATACCAACAAGCAACTAGGGTTCCTTAGGTGGTGCCTAATTTTGTCCATCCACAGTAAGTCCCCGAAGTGCGTTATGAAAAACTTGCGGGGCTTCTTAACCAGCAGTTTTGTCTTTCTAAGTCGGGTGGTCATCGAGGGGAAAACCAGGGTTGTTTTTATTTCCCCGTAACACCCCCTACCAAACGAACCTCACCTTAGCTGGGCCAAACAGGTGAGTTTTAACCCCCCCCCCCCAACTTACAGTCCCTGAACAAGGATTGGCCACTTTGTAATTGGAGTGGTTATCCAAGCAAGGCCTTGTCTCTGACAAACGTCCGTGCCTCCTATTACCTCGAGCGTAGCAGAAGGATGTTGCAGCCGCTCTGGGCACAGTGGTGTAGACGCCGCAGCCGTGCGCCGAGCCGTTGGCAACTCGGACACCACTGGCCTCTCCTGAGATGAAGCTACATCAACTTTCAACTTTTCAACTTTCAACTTTTCAACTCTCAACTCCCTAAACCCTCTAAACCCTAAACTAAACCCTAAACCCTCCAAGACCTAAAACCAGCGACCCTTTCAACTCTGCTTGCTTTGGATTGGAGGCTTAGAAAGCCTTCCGCCAAGCCAATCCAAGCCAGAAAGTGACGCCTGAGCGACCCGGATGCAGTGAATACACCGATCGAGCACTGCAAAAAAGGTGTTGAAAAAGCCGCAGGTTTCAGGTGTCCCCATTTTTTGTGGGGGTTGAAAAAGCCATGTTTTACAACTGGCTGCAAAATGGAAATATATTTTTTAAGGATTGCTGAAAAAAGAGCCTAAGCCCAAGTTCACCAATTCAATGGGGAACCAACACAACGTAGGCCCGAAAAGGGCGGCCGCAACGCAGACGCAGAGACTCGCAGGGGTAAGCTTTTTTTTGCGGAACCCCCAAAATAGCGAAGTCCTTTTGGTTTGCCTTAAATGCCATCAAAAAAAAGCGAGCCACCCATACAAGATCCTTTTCGGTGGGTTTAAACATCGCCTGTTGGGCCCATTTTGATCGTGAGTGTCCTTCCAGTGGGGTGCTGAAGGAAATGTTTCTCGTCGCGTTGGTCTTTCCCAAATGACAACCGGAACCAGTAGTGAAAAACTCCTTTGGAACCCAACACAAGGGAAAATAACAAATATTCTTAAGCAAATGGCGGTTATCCATAAACTAGGTGTTGCCAGCGGCTCAAATATGGATGCGGCTCAAAATTTAAGAGCTAGGGTTACGAAGGTTTTAGTCTTTGGTTCCATTGTTGTTGGTACATGTTTTAGAGCCACAGCCATTTGAGTTTGTGTACTGGAACAAGAAACCCCTTTCCCCTTGTTTTAAAGGGACACCAAACGACACGATTTTGACGCATACCCAACAATATTACCAGCAAAAAAGCAGATGGAAAATGAGTCACCCAGCTTTGACCATTCTGCATCAACAGCCGGAAATGAGCAACTGCCAGGTGCAGACACTTATGAGCTTTCGCTTCTTTTACCCCATAGTATAAAAGACTGGTCTACCCAAAAACATGTGAAAACCTATGGCAGCCGCAAAAACATCGGTTGGAACTCTACCCGACTATCCTGGATCTATATGCCCAAAGGACCCAGAAACTGAAGGTTAACCTTTTGGAACCTTGGCGAAGCATGGGAATCCAAAAGCTCAAAACTGTTGATTTCATTTAGGCAGCTGCAAGGTGAGGATACGGCCGAATGGCTCGGTGTCAACCAAATTATGGTGTCCCTTTTCCTTACCAAGCTGAAACGGGTACTTGGGAGTTGGGAGTTCGATTTGCCAAGTCAGTGTCTGGCTAGCAGATAATATATATCTTAAAAAGTAAATGAAAGCGCACAGTTGCTTCTTGAAAAACAGAACAGGCTATACCATTCACTTATAATCCCCCCTAACCCATGTTTGGTAGGAATTTTGAGGATCCAGGTAGAACAAAATAGGTATCCCAGCCCCGAAGCCCTTGATCTCCGTTGAACCTCCCTGAAAGCTGCTCCAGGCATCCTGCGGAACTCTGGATGTGTCTTGTTTAGGGGGGAATCCCCCCCTAAACAAAAACTAAAAACGACCCAAAATAGTTGTTGTTTGTCTTGTACCACACAAAAGTGCAGAGAAGACAAGGTGCTTTGGTCCCTGCTGTGGATGGTAGCAAAATCCGCGAGTCTCGCGGTTCATGAAACCATGGTTGACATTGAAACCATAATCATAAGGTTTGTTGGCATTTCGCTTGGGGAATCGAATCATTCCGTTGGTCTTCTGAAAGGCGGAGAGAACAGCATTTCGCAACCACAGTACTGTGGATGGACGAAATCAATTTCGCACCACCTAAGAAACCATGAAATGACTCGATTCCCCTGTAAACACCAACAAACAATCATGTCATCATCTCAGTTGTTCAGTGACCCTGGAAAAAAAGGGAACCCTTTTTTGGGAAGACCATTTTAGTGGGGCAGCCACCAAAAAAAGGAAAAAGGGAGCCACTGAACAACTGAGTCATGGCTTCCAAGAGGTGCGAGAAACGGATCTTGCAACCATCCACATGGCACTGGCTTGGCCCCGCCTGGGACCAGCAGCCCCTTCGCGTAGATGGACTCCAGATTGGCTTGGTTTGTGCCGTGGAAGGCCGTCTGGACACTCGTCTTCCTTCGCCGGACATGCGCAACGTGATGACCTTTCGCCCCAAAAGGGCGGCCAAAAACTAAGGAAAATCCGAACCTTTGGTTTGCCATTGGGGCCATAACTAACTCACTTGAGTGGATTGAACAAGAAAAATCCGAACCTTTGCTTTGCCACTCAAATGGTCCAAGCCCAAAAATCGACTTGAAGTCCGAAGCGGAACTCAAGAAGTGCAAAAAAGGCAGATAGGAAAACCAAAGAGGTGAGATCCGGTCGATTCGACATAGCTTCAGCTCCCGCTTGGCGTTCAGGAACCGCTCTTGTGCCTGTCCGCCCGGTGCGTGAGAAACGCTCGCGGCTGGACCCCCATGCTTTCAAATTGTGGCTGCCTGGGCCCGAAAAGAGAACCCATAAACAAGCAAGGGGACTCACCCATTCCATAGCCTTTGGGCCAACTAAGTTGGACATTTGAGGGTCATGCAAGGAGCTGATCTTGCAATGGGCTGCGCCATAACCCCCCTCTAGACATGTAAAAATCTAAGGGTATGGCTGGGAACTGCTCGCTTTGAAGAGAGGAGCCAGCAAAAAGGAAAAACGGCAAAATAACGGGGCACCCCCCACGTTGATGGGCATCTTGTTGCTTTGACCATAAGGGTGCCTGCTCTCTGACTTAGGGGGGTTTCCTCGATAAGAAAGGAAACCCCAACCAGACTGATCTGGACAGTTCCAAAGCAAGCCATCCCCGTGCATGGTTTCCTTGGGTCAAAAGGAGAGCCGGCTCAAGATTGGATTCCAATGAGCCCTGACAATGAGCTGAGTGCTCGGACTTCTTTTGCCCAGTCCCCATAAGCCAGGGATGGACGTTCGAACTTCAGGCCTCTTCCACCATGGGCGTTGGCCGCAGGTGAACTTCCGCGTTCGTGCTAGTGTAGACCCCCTTCCTCACAACGAATCGCTTCGATGGATTTCTGGGGCCTGGCATTGACAGATCCAAGCGTCTACTACAAAATACCTCTACCGACATCCGCAAAACTACCAACAGCAGAGATCTAAAAGGCGAGACCACTGCTTTTCTGGCAAGGGACGGGACAACCACCACTTTGGGGTCCCCGATTTAGACGCACCCAACTTCGCACAGCAATGAACAGTCTAATGTCCAAAATGTCAGTCGGGTGAAAGCTGACCAGCGTTTGGAACCTTGACTAGAAGCACAGAATCCGCATGTAGGGTCAGTCATAGTTGCTTTTGCTCTTCATACCAAGCCCTTTCCTACCCACAAACGAAAGGGGCCTACAGTTGATTGTATTTTCTTATCTTATGTCATCTTAATCTATTGATTATGTATAGTTTTCATATTTGGTCCAGAGATGTACTAAGATAATTAACTAAAAGTATAAACTCTTATTGAGAATACGTGTCTTGCTTTTGGAAGTTTTCTAGTTTCTGAAGCTCTATTGTTTGTACCCTTCTTTTGGACATCTGTTCATTATCTTCTCCAACTTTAGGGACGTGGCCAGGAGAAGCTTTCTATCTTCCAGATCCTTGTGAACTAACTTTTGCTAATACACTTCTTTGATCTAATGCCGCTATATCTCTACGAGTAGGACATGTTTTTTATTAATTAAAGACGAAATTATCATCATAATTTTGCAGGCTGGACACCCCTTGGCATCCTTCGCCGAAAATGCCGCAGGCATGCGCACAGCACATTCGTTTTCGAGCGCCAACCTTTGGGGCCCTGAACTGCACTGCACATGTCCCTGGCCTTTTTTTCCACTTTAGCTTGAGGTTTTGGAGTGATTTGATTTCGAATCCCAGTCGCACGTAGGTACTTTAGGGCTTTAGGGAGTCTTAGGGAGCTTAGAGAATTGTAGATCCCCTTCTTGTTCATGCATTCACTCCCAAGTCCCTTACCTCAGTTGCCAAAGGCCCCAGAAATAAAAGGTTAACCATTTGGAACCCACAACAAACACTTGAGATGGAACAAATCAGGGAAGGCCAAAAGGTCGAAAGGTCGGCTTTGGGCAAGTGAGTTCACCGTCAAGGCGCAGAATGCTGCAGAAGTCTTTGCCTGAGTCCTCCAGAAACTTCCATCGCATCTGCTCGAAGGCACTGCTGGACCTCGACTCTCGAATCGAATCGAATGAGGGCCCAGTCGACGCATCGGTTCCCCGTTGATACGAAATGTAGGGGCACAATAATTAGAATAGGGGTTTAGGGGTGCGCTTAAAGCAGGTTTAGATAATTTTAGTCATTAAACTGTTAACTATTGCAAGTTGGCCCCTTATATCACGGTTCCCGTAAACCATCGTAAACCTGATGTTCACAGTACAGGATCCACATCAACCGGATCGAGTATTTCGCAGTTTATTGGGCAGGCTGCCCTCTTTGTTGAGTCCATGCAACTGCCATGAAGGGTCCTGATGGATGTAACCCCCCCCCAAAGCCAAGTCAGGTGTGTGGCTTCAGGACTCTGCAAAGGGCAAGAACGATGCACACATCGACCAACAGAAAGTTCAATGAGTCAACTTGACGGGCAAGTCACGCACAAAAAAAAACGGCGCAACCCACCCTGCCTCGAAGTCACGTCATAGGAGATGTGCATACCATAACTCCGGCCAAGCTCCTTCCTGAGACTCTGGATCTGTTGGGTGTGCCTTTGGATCTCCTTCAGGGCCCACTTAGATGTTCAACCAACGTCAGGTAAGTAGGTCACAACCACAGTTATACACGGACTAACCCAAGCTGGCAACCAGTTGTGAACCTTGTTGTAACCTACTTGGGCATGAATTCACAGGATGTTTGTTTATTTTTTTTCTGGTGGACATCATTTTTATTTTTTTTGGTGGACATCATTCGCATCATTTAGGCGGAGTTTTATGTCCACCCACTTTCCAGGTGGTTCCTTATCTTGGTTGCTTTCTGCTCCCCTGCTAAACGCTTAAAAAAAAATACAAACAAAACACAAACACTTTTAGTGGTTTAATTCGGAAAACCCGAAAATTCGTTTTCAAAAAGTGATTCAGTCCTAACATCCCTTGGCAAAATGAAACAAAGTTATGTGAAAATTCATGGCCACAGTTGGTACATCCAAGTTCACCATGGTCGACTTCTCGACGAGTTGAGCGCAACTTGCGCGTCTTCGTTTCTTTTCTCCGCGAGCCACGGGATCGATAGGAAGGGATGGGTGACAAGGGGTGGGTTGGGTTCCGGATGGTTCCGGTGCTGTTGGGGGATACAACTGCTTTTTTTGGGGACGGGGGGGCGGAGAAAAAGGGGGTAAAAGGGGCGTGACTTTTGTTTTGGATGTGTTTGTTGTTTGGGGATGGGCGAGTACAATGGGTCAAAAAGGGGTTGAAGTCCCCAAAATCGAAAGCGCCCAGAATCTTGGCATCCTATGGGGGTTGTCCTATATTCCTTTGCCCGGGATTGGGCCCTTGGGCCGCACTTGCGCGGCACTTGCGCGGACTTGCGCGCGCACAGTGGCGCAGAAACTCGTTTTCGTTGACCTCGGTTTGCGAAGTTTTCGTGTGGATTGCACAGCAACCCACAAAGACTCTTCCCGCTGAGGTCGCTCCGTGGCAGCACCCTTGACCCAACAGAAAGGACAGCAGGCTCTGCCACACGCTTGGACACAGCCTGAAAGAAGGACAGTGCGTGTTGCGGCTGCCTATCCATTGCTTGAACCGCGCCGCTAAGAGCATCCAAGACAGCATGGCTAGATGTCTTGCTGGGGCTTCTCGTGCTTGCGCGCAACTTGCGCGCGGCTTGCGCGCGGCTTGCGCGAAATTTGTCGTGTCAGCTGCCAGTTGCTGATTGTCGAAGTCATGACCGCAGAAGCTTCGGCTTCGTTTGGCGTCTGACTGAAGAAAACGCAGCACCTTTGCAAACAAGCTTGTGACCTACACATGACCCAAGCAACATTCGAAAAGCATAAGTACAGCAAGAAGATATCACCTCCTTTCATGAAGCTAGGCAACATCAGTACATGAAACCCTTCAAAACTGTAACCTTGCGCGTCCCTTGGGCCGCACTTGCGCGCTCCTTGCGCGCGCACAGCTTTTGACAACTTTTACTTCTCCCCGGTCGGCGATAATTAAAACCGAAGACTGGGGTTTTAGGACGGCCCTCATATGGCCATGGGTCAAAACCCCGTACCCTCAGTGAACATCCCAACCCCCACTAAAATAGACTAGAATGGGTGGTGAATTCACCTACCAACCAAAATGGGATCCCATTGGCTTTGACCCACAGCCATCTGTCTAAAGAGCGGTTTAAGGCCACACCAGGTTCGCCTTTCGCCGTCCCGAACCTGGGGAAAGAAGACAGTTGCACATCTTTTACAAAGGCCCGCCCCTCCAAAGCCAAAAGGTGGGCAAGACCCAAAAGGCTGGACAAACTTGGTTGACGTTGAAAGGGGAGCAACAATTCTCAAACTTTAGCAGTTCAGTGGATTTGGATTTCAACCACCAAACCACAATAAGCAAAAATGGAAGAACATGTTTCCCAACAAGAAACCATGACATGAGAAACACTCACAGGGGCTGGGTGACTTGGGAACCTCCGAACCGCCCCACAAAAAGCCAGGTCGAAGTCTGCGAAGTCGTACGTGGCAACTCGGCGAGCAGTTCCAACACGAGGAGAATCGAAGCCAGAAACGCTCAAAGGGAAAACCGCCCAGAAGCTTGGGGGACCAGATCCCAACGAAAAAGGGCGGTCGTATGCGTTCGTCTTTGGTTGGCCTCCATTTGCTTAAGTCACCTGGAAAAGAAACAAAACATGTTTCCAGTAGTGATAGATTCCCTTTAAAACCAACAGGGGAAAATAAAACATATTCTTACCCAAATGGAAGTTGGAGGGTTCTAAATGGGGTGACCACCCCGGACCACCCCTCCAAAAGCCAAACCATGGGCAAGACCCATACGTGTTTTTCTCGGTCTCGGTCCGAGCTGCACAAACATCTCCTCCTTCGTCACAGTAGGTCCTCGGTCCAACAAAAAGGGACGAGGCTCCGTAGCCCGTCAGGTAGGCGATAAAGGCATTCGCTTCCCACGTAAAGAAGCCCAACACAAAGTCTAGCTCCATCAAACTACCCTGCATAAAGCACGTTCGAATTCACCAACCATTTAGGTTGCAATAACGGTCGTTTTGAGAGCAAGTATAGAGGCCTGGGACAGAAATTGGGCACCCCAGTTGGCAGTGGATTTTGAAGAGAAACCCATCCAGAAAAAGAGAAAGACAGCATCCAACTGGGTGTCTGGGATCTTCGGGATCGATTATCATGCGGCCGTACCTCACTTCCCGAGTCCAAGAACTCGGGGAGTGGTAGGCTAGAATGTCATTGGATCACTGGGGTTGGCGTAGAACCATTGTGCTTCAACCCACAAGTCGTTTAACCCCGGAAGCGGAACCCCCCGGTTCGGTTGATTGACCTCGGCACCCATCTAAAGACCGGGTTCTGAGTATATCCTGAAGGTCCCATCAATGATTATGCAGAAGCCTCACGTCGCTTTATTTTTGGGTCTCACCAGCTCGCGTATGTCTTTTCTGAAAGCACATTGGGGGTGATTCAAGCGCAAACCCCGGAACAAACAGCCAGTTGGGTAGTTCCAAGAAGCAAAACAGGGTCCTGGAGGTCTCCTTGGAGCCCTCCAAACATTTTGGTTGGCGATGTTGCAAAATGATGGGTGCGTTGCTCAACTGTTGTCGGAAAAACACAACCTTTGTTTTGGGACAAGCATTCAATTTTCCGTAGGGGTTCTCTGACTTTCTTCCTCACTTCCTGAGTGGATTGGCCAAGCAATACCTAAACTTTTTGTTGCCTTCTCAAAGAGCTTACTTGAAGTCCAGGAACTCCCTGGAGCGAGCGAGCATCCATATTTGGTCTACCTGGTGCCTGAACATTCCAACTTCAGAATTGGGTCGTCGGTTCTGGCCCCACTTGTTGGTGAACTTCTCTTTCTTGAAGGCACTTTGAAGGTCCAGGTACCCCAAACAATCTAAGCTTATCTTGCTGGTGCTCAATTCAGAAAATCTAGGGATTCCCAAGAAAACCACCACCAGGCTCGTTCATAGCGGCTCATTCCAGTTCCCATTCCCTGCATCTCTCGCAGTTGTTCGACCCGAGTCCCCGAGTTTTCGCGGCTTTTGGCTGAGCCTCGCGTGTGCTTCTTTCGCCGCGGCGAAACTGCGGCCACCGCACAGGTCCCTGGCCAATGCTTCGCCGCGAGCTCGGCTCTGGCCACAGCCCGTTGCCAGGGGCTGCAGCACCTGCCGGAGCCGGCGTGCGAGCCGAGCAGAACATGACTTGCGCGCCCAAAGTTCAGGATGACTCAGTTGTTCAGTGACCCTGGAAAAAAAGGGAACCCTTTTGTGGGAAGACAATTTTAGTGGGGCAGCCACCAAAAAAAAACGAAAAAGGGAGCCACTGAACAACTGAGTTGATGAGTTCCCTTTTTGTTGATGGGTAGCTTGAGGGTTCAGGTTGACTCTTTTTGCGGTGACAAATTGCTCTCTTGTTGGTGTAAATATGGTCCAGGTACTTCGACCCTAAAACTGCCCATAAAAAAGTTGGAATTCGCCAACCATCATTTTGAAGCACAAGTTCATTTTTCAGTGGTTGACTGTTGGGGTCCGGAGACCTGCCTGTTGAGGGCACTGGAGGGGGAATCTGTCTGAGCCGCCTGGGATGGGGCTTCTTCTCTCCGAATAGCTGAGAATTTTTGTTAAGTACGCTTCACTCCCGAAAGGTTATCCTGATTGATATTCACTGCGCTTGGTGGGGAGAAGGGAGCTTATTCAGGGCTTAATTAGAGCTAACTTGGGCCCTCCCTCCTCCCTGCCACCCCCTCAGGCAGACATTTTGTACCTCTATATCATTGTATTTCACCAAAAAACGAGCCGTGCTTACATCCATGTGAGGGAACATCCTTTTCAGTCCCATGTTTCTGTTTTGAATTTATTGCGGCTTTTGGAGTATGGCACGAGCACAAGTTGGATCCCTTCAAGTCTCCCAAGTTGGTTCAAACCGACTCCAGGCCAGCTGTTTGGCCATGCCCTAAAGATATTGCAGTAGGAAACGAGGGAAACCCTGGAAATTCACATGAGTTAGAATCAAAACCCGTTTTCAAATTGTCTGCCCAGAACCATGTAAAGAATTAAGAAGGCGGCCGCAACTATTTATGGTTGGGAGGTTCCCTTACTAACCTTCATCTACCCGGGTTGTGACTGTGGCTCACATGGTGTGTGGTTGACTTACTCACAACTTTTCAGGGCATCCACCGTACCCTATCTGTCAAAGACTGACTGCATTTGGAAGCTCGCCGGGTTTCCAAAGCAATGATCCACCGGGCTCTAGTTGTTGTAACCCCTAAGCACGCCGCAGTTGAAGTCCAAATTTGGGGAAGTCCAAATTTGTGGAAACAACCCAAACATGAAATTTCATCACCCCAATTTGGTTGCTTTCTGCTTCCTTAGTGGTTTAATGGACATCCTAACGTCCAAGCAAAATGCACCAACGCCAAACAGCACCACTTCGAGGTGTCCGACCCGGCTCTCTTAGCCTCACTGACAGGCATTCGTCATCGGTGCTGCCAGCTGTAGTGGATGTGCAATCGGACATCATCTCCAGTTCCACCTCCTTCTTGAGCATCACTGGTAGCACCACCTGATCCAAACACAAAAACGCTGTTCCTGTACGGCGCCGCAAGGTGTCCTTTTCACGTGGCTGTCCAAAATTGGTTGGGATGGCAACTCCGATTTCCGAGGACATCAGTAAAAGGCGCAACCCCTTTTCTTTGAACAATAATCAAAACAAAGGAAGGAGGTCTTTTGGGCAGGTTGTGATTTGTGGGCGCACGGGGCTCGGATGCACAGTCATAGTTAGCATGAGTCAAGCATAGTCATCAGAGTATCATAATATCACAGTCATCGTGTGGATGGGCGAAATCCATTTCGCACCACCTTTCACAAACCCCCAACAAGAGATGGTTTCAACCATGCTTTCAAAGTGGCGCGAAATGGATTTTGTCCATCCACGGCAGGCTGCAAAATCTCACCCCTGGAGCCCCAAGCTGCTAGGCTCCGCTGGATTTCCTTGCCCGATACATCCAGTCGAAAGATAGGCATCGTGAATGGGACACGGCAACTGCGTTCCAAAGGGATCCCTCCATGACTCATGGATAATGTGGCCAGAAGGATAGTGGGGATATCACACCTCATGTGCACTATTGCACTATCCCCAGTCATGTCCTGTATCTCCATTGCATCTCAGGATAGCTCACAATCCAACTGGGTGGGACACTCCAAGGGAAACAAAACCACTCATGCGGCAACAAAAACCAAGGATTGGCTTTGAGCAACCGCGGGTTTCCCTTTCCCGTTTCATCCTCCCAGCGAAGGGATATTGAATCAACACTGCCCCAAATTTTGGGGTTTCTCGAAACGGTGAAACCCCTTCTTGGAGGGCGTTGGAAGGGAAACCACATAGGAAACAAGCCTCTTGTTGGGTTCCCGATTTTGAGAAACATCCAAAGTTGCTTATAAACCACTCTTTAAGGGGGGGGGGGCGGACAAAAACAAACCGGCCAAAACCAAATCCACGCGAGGGCTCTGGACGCTCTCGCGACGAGAGCCAGAGATGTCCTCTCATGGCGCCCTTCGCTCCAAAGGCATTCCCCGAAGGGCCTCTGGATGAGCTCTGCGTTGGACATCCCCCGTATGAGTCTCCATGACCCTTAAAAAATGGTTGCTCATTACCCAAAATCAAGGGGTCATAGACCCATTTTTAAAGGGACACGGAGACTCCAGGTAGCTTTTGGTGGGACCAGTTATCTAGTCAAGGACAACACAAATGGAGATCTGGGGTCGGAATCACCCCCCAATTCCATTAAGGTGGGAATCATTGGAAGGTACTTGAATTTCAGCGAGCTATCCTGAGATGCAATCTGGAAATTTGAGGTTCCAAGTGCAACCTACGTGCGTGTCAATCCGAAATAGAAGCTGGATGTTCTAGTCCCCCCCCTTCCCCGCCCCCTTCCCCGGATTACCGAAAGATTTAGATGGACCCCATGGCCCTTTGGCCTGAGCAAACCGAGCGTAAAGCGGCCTCCACCTCGAGCTCCACATCCTCAATCTGCTCGTCCGCGTCAAGCGCCTCCTCCTCCTCTTCCTCCGTCCAGCCAGCTGTGTCCTGGGAGCAGCTTTTACTCTGTGATGGCGGCCTGAGAGGTTGTGGCTCCTGGGAAGAGCTTTCTCAGAAAGTTTGGCTAAGGGGTTGGTAACTCCAGTTGACGAGGGAACACACAGGGGCTTGACCGAGGGTCAAGATGCGTTAACTTGGTTACTCATTGCTTAAATGTTGACCCAGTCAGTGTAGTAATAGGGGATCCCTACCGTGGATGGACAAAATGCTGCACCTCTTGGCAACCATGATGAAATGATTGTTTGTTGGTTTTTACAGGGGAATCGATTCATTCCAGGGCTTTCTAGGTGCAGGACTTCGTCCATCCACCGTAGGACGGGTGGTCCTTTTCCGCGCTCACTTGGGGGGCGAGCCCCAGAGAATCCTCACGGGCGTTTTCACCTTTTCAGACTTCCGAAATGGGCCGGCATGAGCCATAATCAAAACCCGGTGTAGAAATCGACCCAGAAAACCATGCTTCAGGAACTGGAAAGACGGATATCCGCAACTATTTCCTTTTGCTGGGCCCCTTAACCTTCATCTACCCACGTTTTGAGTGTGACTCACATGAAGATTTGGCCAGCAGGGCGTGCGGGTCCAACCCTCCATACTTTTGGCGCATACCTACCCCAAGTGAAAACCATTCTCGGCATGGGTTGGGCTATGCTCCAACGCTGATGGACGAAATCTTGCACCTACGCACCCCTGGAATGAGTCGATTTTTTCAACGTAAATACCAAGAAGACAACTCCTTGGTTTCATTTCGTGCGAGACTCCCGGAGTTCGCCGCAGGAAGTAGTCTTTGAGCATAGCGGGTATCTTTGAGAACTGCTTTCCTTTGGGGTACGGGGTATGCCCAACCTTCAAAAAAAAAACAAAGGCCTTGGGACCCAAGTTGAAGCTGATCACATTCGGTAAACAAGGGCGATGGCCATGGGTCAAAAGACCGTACCCCCAGTGAACATCCCAATCCCCACTAAAATGGACTAAAATGGGTGGTGAATTCACCTACCCCAAAATGGTACCATTGGTTTTGACCCACAGCCATATTTTCACCCAACCAGAGGTTCAATGGTGACCTGCCTGACCCTAGGGTGTAGTTTCCAAGTGAAGCAAAGTGTCCCAGGCAAACATGGGTGTCATTAACAAATTAACTTCGGTCGTGTTTGTTTCGTTACTAGAACTTCGAGACCATTTGTGACTCCAGATCACATTTGTTTGACCCCAATTCGGGGGGTATGTTGAAGGCTTCCAGCAATTATGTAAGAGTATGCAAAATATGCCACCCATGTTATTCAAAAGAGCTGCTACCACCCTATGTAACATGCCAACCATGTTATTCTCTAAGCTGCTACATGCCAACCATCTTTGGGGGGAGGCTTCAAGGCACCAGACCGTGCCGCAGTGCCGCACCTCCCTCCTCCCACCCGCCGTCCGCGCGCGCGCGAGCGGAGTCCTCCAGCATGAGCTCACGCCAATGGGCCTGCCGTGCCTGGCGCAGCTCGAAGCCCACCTTGGCGTAACCGTCGTAGCCTCGCTGGCAAGGGACGCGTGGAGAGAGAGACAGAGAGCGAGAAATATATACATATATATATATATATATGTATATATATATATATACATGTCCATACATAAACATATGTATATACACATTTGTATATAAATAAATAGCTATGAAGTTCAATAGGGAGCTACTTTAAAACAGGTTGGATGTCCACCTAAATGATGTCCACCAAAGAGGTCCACAATTAAAACTGACGTGTATATACATGTGTATATATATTGTATACATATGCATATGCATATTATGTATATATACATGTATACATATACATATATGTACATATATATATATATATGTATATATATAAATATATATGCAGCGGTGCCAGAAATAGGGTACACAAAACCCTCTACTAAGAAACCGCTGTTGCGGAAGCTTTCGCGATGCTCTCGCAGCCATGCGTTTCACTTTTGTGGGCACGTGTTTTGTAACGATCACTTTCACGGGCAACACAGAAACTGCACACATGCGCACTTTCGCCGCAAGCTCTCGCGGCGGGCTCTTCTTCAACCACTTTCGCCGCAAGCTTTCGCCAGGCTTTCGCACCCCTGCGTTTCAGCTTTCGCACAGCTTCGCTAGGAGAGGCCCTCAAATAACTCCTTTCATGATGGTTTTTGGCGCTGCCCATATGGTACTGCCCGGGTTACCCCCCCCCCCGCCCCCCTCCCCCGCCGCCCCATCATATGGTCCCCCGCACCTCCCGGGCTAAACCACTACGCAACCCGCAACCCCAGCAAGCCAAAACTGAATCAATCCTAACTTGAACAGAAAGAACCCCAAACCAACGTATACAAGCTGAATCAGCCCTAAACCAACTCTAAACCAGCTCTCATCCAATCCCAAAACAGCCCAACCCGAATCCTAAACCAACACTACCCAACCGAGGACCACCTATGCCATGGGTGGGGTGGGGGGGGGGGGGGTGGGGGTGGGGAGAAGGCGGGGAGGCGAGGGGGCAGGGGCACACTATCGCTAAGAGTTTCTTGGGGCTGCAATTTCCGGGCGTTGGTTGGGGTGGTGGGGGGGGAGGAAGCGATGGGGTTGGGCGGGGGGGGGGGGGCGGGGTTCATGTTTCTGTGTTTCCCAAGGCCCTCCAGTTCGCGGCTTCCAACTGAACTTTCTTGACTTGACTAAAACCTCACCGCTGGAAACTGGGGGCGAGCGTTCGGCTTGCGCAATCGAGAGCCTGTTCCATTGTCGGTTTCTATGTATGGATACACATGCGTATGTGCATACATACATATATACTCACTGACCCACCTCCAGCTTTCCAGCTCTCAAATCTCGATGAACATATGATGTATATGTATACGGAGGGGTGAGGTGGTTTGCCTTTGGCCTCGCTGGTGCTCAAAGATTCCCACGAGTATGTTTCAAAGCTGTCCCCTGGAGCACGTTATCATAGTGTACCGGTATAGTTATATATCAACATACATACGTATCTACATAGATACATACATATTAATTTTGTTTGAGGGTACACCGGTTGGGATAGTCTGAGAAGCTTCCCTCCAGAGAATGAGGGAGCTACCCCTATCAAATTAAGCAATGGCGAGGAATTGTCACTGCGATCCATTAGGATCCTTTGGTGGACATTTAGACGTGGGTCATTCGGAAGGGTTGTGATTCCCCGAGCCATCAACGGGTCTATCGACAGCCTATGTGGATATAAATCCATCAATTGGGGACCTTCTGGTGGACATCACATACTTTCGCAATTGTGTCCACCAACCATTTTTTGAGAGTGTTCCCCATTAAGATTCGCAGTCTTCTTGATGGGATTGCCTCCAAAGGCTCCCCTTCCTTCTGGTTTCCCTTTGAAACGGTCCCCAGATCGAAGGATTTTGAGAACCCTTCTGAAGGTTCCCATCTCAAATACAGAAACCTCTCTAAAAGGGTGGTGTTCCTTTGGCTTCGCTCTAAAACAACAGCAGCCCCAAACAGGGTATCCTTAAAACAAGACTCCCCGCCGTGCATCCTCTTTCACCCTATACAATCATACCCAAAAAAGCTTGAGTCTGAGTGCTTGGAGTCGGGAAGAGGTAGTCCAAAAAGCAGCCCCTAACGAATAATTGGTTGATTGCCTAAGAGCAACATCAGGACAACCAGGGCTTGTCAACCTCTTGACGGGGGGTTAGGAGTTGCAAATCTTGACGGGGGGGGGGGCGTGGCGGGGGGTTGGGCCAACCCTATGATGAAACATCTTCACGTAAATGCCCATTGCCAATCCTTAGACAACCTTCGGTTGGTCGGCCCTTCATAGGGGATGGTCGGTCAAAATTGCCCTGGCTGAAAACCCATTTCTCCATCTGAAGAAACCCAGTGGTGGGGTGGGCCATCGGCCTTTCTCGATCTTTTCCAACCCACAGACCCGCCCAAAGCTAAGGCCCGGTCGACATTTTGAGTGCCTCCAATGTTTCTCGCTGGAAGTAACGAGCTGGAATTGGTGGTTTGCATTTGTGGTTTGGATTGGTTAAGGGGTGCTTTCCCATTACACTCTACAAGAATTAGGGGTTCAAATCCAGTCCCCACCAATGCAAACCACCAAGGGTTACCTGAATGGCCCTGTCTAATGGCAAGCTCACTTCGGGGTGAAACGAGCCCTCAAAATTCCATCTGAAGAAAACTATTGCAACCCAAATTGATGGTTAGTGGTTTCCCTTTTCTTCTATACTTGTTTTCTCCCCTATGGTTTTCAAGGCAACCGATTTCAGTACTGGGCATGCTTGTTTTATGTTTCTCCGGTGGGCGAAACAGCAAAATGAGGGTTGTTTAATTGAAAATTCCCATAACAAATGGTAGTTGCCCCAAAATTATGGTTGGTGGTTTCCCCCTTTTATGGGCAACTTGTGCTAATTTTCCGTGGGCTTCAGCAATTGAGGTTTTTTGGGGGGCAGTTCGAGGTTGAGGCACCCCTCCGAGCCGTTTGCCAGGCGCTCCATGAATCGCCGGGCGACCGTGGAACCGGCGCCGGTCGTTCACGCTGCGCTTCACGGCGGAGCGCCCGATGCCGTGCTCCTACGAGAACCAGTCCCCGGCGTGTTTTTTTTTTGTTTTGGGGGGGGGGTTTGGGGACCTGGGCCCTCAAACGACCCATCAAAAAGGGGGAAATCACTAACCTTGTTCTTCTTGGGGGGGGGGGGCAACTAGCGTTTGTTAGAACATGTTCTCTAAAAATGAGCAGTTGCCTCAAAAATGATTGGTGATTGCCCCTTTGACTCCGATATCCATTTTGCGCCACCGAAGAAAGCCATAGTTTCAACCATGGCTTCTTAGGCGGTGCGAAATGCAATTCGTGCATCCACAGTAGGGAGCAAATGCATTCATTCGACACCAAGCCACTTCCATTTGCCGGCAGAAGCAGAGGAATCGCTCAACTCAAAGCCACTGGCTGACTTACTTGCAACTTGGATCTGGCTCACTCATAAGGGGTAGATCTTCAGAATCATTCAAAGTCACTGAAAAGCAAATCGGATGAAAAGGTGGATATTTAAACCAATCAAGGGAGATTTGCGGAGAAAAAAACAGGAAAAACCTGCGGTTTGGCCTGCTGTGGATGATCCTGCACCAGTTCGCAGGATTTGGTCCTTTTACAGTAGCACTTCATTTTTTTCGCCACTCCGCAAAACGGTGGGTTTTCCGTTTTGTTTCCTTTGAACCAACCCATGGGTACAAATTCATGAAAGGCTCAAATCCCTATTATACATACCCTTTTGAAGCAAGAGTGCATGATGAATTGCACAAGTCCTACTTCCAAGCAGTCTCTTGCCGGCCTGTGCCCCGCATTTGAGTCTGCATCCAGTCAATGTGAAGCCAGGATTGAAGGGGACACCCCTCCCGGGTTGCTACTTCAATCTGCGGTCAACCTTGTTTCGGGAATACTGAACTCACAGGCCAAGGGTCAGAATCCTTCACTCTTGGTTGCCCATCTGACAGGCCTAAGGGGTCAACATTACTTAACTGCGGTTTCCTCTGGTACCCTCCCCCCACAGTATGTGTCACAGGGATTTGGCCCCCAGATAGGTGGCTTCTCAAAACATGGAATTCCAAAAATGGCACTTAAACTCCCCGGACCAAAAAAAGGCGGTCCTTCTTCCCGGCCCTGGCTTCCAAGCGCTTGCAATGGCCTTTCTTCATGCACCATCCCCGCGCGTCGATCGCGACATCATCGCAGGAATCCAAGTCGATTCCGTAAGACATGGCCATGAGGCTTCGAGTCGCGAATCAGGTCCGCAGGCCCGCGCAATTTCTGAGGGAACCAACTACCCAAAAGTGACTCCACAGGATTTCTATGCGAAAGCTACATAAACATGCCCAACTTGAAGGATTTATTGTTGACCCAAATGCCCGAACTGGGATCGACCTTCTGAAGAGTTCCCGCGGAAAGAGTCGGTCGAAACCTCTTTGAGGTGAGCCTCGGCTGCAATCCAAGCATGTGCCCCTTGAGCAGGTACCCCTGACACCTGTATATATATATATATACATATCAATATATATATATATTGTACACTTGTGAACACATGTATATATATATATGCCTGTATATGTGCATATATATATATGTGAAAATACATGTACCTGGACCCTGACACACCATATTATTGAACCAACTGCCCATTTTGAAGGGAAGTTTGAGGGTCCAGGCATACTATTTATTTTGTGGTATCTTTCTTGGACATCAGTTTTGAGACAAACCCATATACCCACTATACTCCATCAGAAACTAGCAAACGGGGTCCCCAAAAACTCAGATTCCGGGCTTCAAAGGATGGTTTGCGGGGTCCCATGTTTTTTTGTGGCTGAGGGGGAGCGTTCTCGCTACTTGGATGTTGGATTCGCCAAGATAGTAAGTGGAAAACGCCACTCGGGTGAAGGTTAACTCCACTTCGGGGACTCACAAGTGGGTTCTGACCTAGGTTTCCAACAGCTTGCTCTTGCTTGCCCAAAGGACCTTGAAATACAAGGTTAACCTTTTGGCGCGATGACTAAAAATGAACCAATGTGGGAAGACCCAAAGGTCAGATTCGGTCGATTCGCTTTGGGCAAGTGAGTACTAACTTGGCGAATCGAACACCCAAGATAGCAATGACCTAGAAGCACTGAGACAGCCGAAAAGCCCCCAGGCTGTGAGACCCTGAGAAAATCTACTGGCAGTATCCCCAGACACCCGGTGGAAATATTGGGAAGACTGGCTTCCTGGAGCCTCAACCTACCCAGAAGAAAAGGGAATTCACCCCACAATTTTGGGGCAATAACACATGGCTGTGGCTCAGACAACCGGTACTGTACCCAAAATGGAACCCTGGTAAGTGGAAACATGGAGCAAAACCTGCGTAACCCTAGCTTTTTTGACTTTGAGCCACACCCACATTTAAAGATAATTTTGAGGGTCCAGGTACAATATTCACCTTCAAACGCCATGCTGTTGATGGTTGCAAAATCCAGAAATCGCACTACCTAAGAGACGGTGGAATCATTCGACTCCCTTGTTAATAATAACAAACAATGGTTACACAAATGGTTTCTTAGGTGGTGCAAGAATTCGTAGCAGTGCTGTTCCTGCTGGGTCCCAAAGATGGGTAATTACTCTCTAGAAAGCAATGAGAAATCCAAGTTACTACCTACTATGCAAGGGTACAAGGGGGCTATAACCTGGCTTTAAAATCACCACGTGCTCCATGAAATTGAGCAGCTAGTCCTGTATTGGTTTCCCTGAAAATGGACTTCTTCAATGCATTATTGATAGCGCAGCATGGATATTCGGGCAGGCTCCACGTCTCAGGCACTCGCCTCGTTTTGGCTCTGAGAGCTAATACGCCTTTTGCAGGTGCAACACTTGGGTGGGTGGGGTCGGGTCCCGGAAATCAGTGATCCTGGACCCTGAAAAGTCAAAATCCTGGTTTTTGCCCCAAAATGTTGGTTGGTGAATTCCCTTTTTTATGCGTAGTTTGAGGGTCCAGGATCATATTTGATTGGCGCATTTCTCTTTGCTGTTGAGCCCTTGTTGAGGTCATTGGAAGACAAGCCAAATGAAGATCACGCATCCTCGTGTCCCATCCACCCAAATGTTTACAATGACCCTGGGATTACGCCCTCTCGGGAGTCACCCTATTCTAGCCTATTTCCAGGTAAAACCTATTCTAGTTATTTGGAATTAGTTTCGCTATTTCAACTCAAGGGTGTAACAAGCCCAGGGTGTACTAGGAAAATTCCCGAAAGTTGACCCATCCGCTCTAGGCCCAGCAAACTCGAACCGGCCTCGCGCCCTGCTCCAGCATTTGCACCTGGCGCAAGTCCCCCTCCGAATAGCTCGTCGGGTACTTGGACCCTCACTTCAAAAAAGGGAATAGCCCATGTTGAAGGATACTTTGAGGGCTTAGGTGGATACAATCAACCTGAACCTGAACGAACACATAAAACGTTGGACAATTCTCACTCGGCCCATCAGGTACCCATTTGTGAGGGTAGAAATTAGCACCAAAGGAAGCCGTACTTCCCCAATTTTCTGCCCTTGCGGCTTGATCATTGAGAAACAGCTCGCAACCCATCTCCTGGGAGAGCTGAAAGCTATATAGGGGTTCCTACTTCTAAAGGGGTAGGATTTCTTCAGCGAAATCGGGCCAGGTGGGAGGGCTGGGGGTGCTGGTCAGGGGTGCTGATTTGGATGCTGATCGTTTGGGTGGTCAAATCTGGGGGTCTTTGCTGGTGTTTCAGCAGCCTTTCTTGGTCGATTCCAAGGGAAACCGGAAGGAACGCCACTTTGATGGTCCCCATTCTGCCACATACCCCGTGACATTCCGCAGAACATGCCATCGAACTTCTGAAAGAACGCGACGTCGCGAGGTCGCGATCGCGCCTTCTCCTGGCTGTGCTGCAACTGCCGCCCCAAAGGCTCCAGCTCCTCGCACCTGGCACAGACAAGTGATGCTTGATGTATGTTCCTAAACCCTCAAAATTCTTTGTTGACGTTGGAAGGGGAGCAAGAAACTAAATTCTAGCAGTTAAGTTTATTGTTGCAAAGTCCATTTCGCACCGCACCACCTTTCAGAAACCGTGGAATGATGAACGGACAATCATTTCATCATGGTTTCCAAGAGGTGCGAAATGGATTTTGTCAATCCACAGTATGTCGGCGATTATTCTGATCAGGGCTGGGGTTGAAATGGAATTCGCGAATCTGTGGTACAACAGATAGGGCAAGCCCCAAAGACTATTCCCTTGTAACACAGAAGTGGGGATAAACCCCTTGATCCCACAACCCAGAGAGGGATGGTTGTTGCGATGGTTGTCATTCCTGATTGTAGATACCTGTTTCTAGGAATATATAGATAGAAACAGATAGAAAGGCAACGATTCTTCCGGCTCAGGCTCATGACGGCTTTTCTGAGCGGAAACATACAAGTCAGGAGTCCTTTCGGATCCCCTAAAAGGAAACCGTCAGTTGTTTGGAAAGGATGAAGCCACTCTCCATCCCGTGAACTAGCAAGTTCTTGGTCCAACAACTATGTTGACCCTCAAAATATCCTTAAGCATGGAGTATTGCCCCAAGATTATGGGGTGAATCATTTTTGGGGGGTTGTTTGAGGGTTCAGGAACCTGCAAAATCCAAGAGCCTCTAAATGATTGGGTATCTTGGCAAAACTGTTAGCCCGGCCCAAATCAAAATTGTATCCTTGCAACTGGCTTCCCTGTCCGGTCATTCTCCATGTGTGCTCGCTTCTACACTGCTCCTGTCTCCCGCAGTACCTCTGTCCTGCTGGAGATGGACGAAATCCATGTTGCAAATCCCTGGAGATTCCCCAGTAAATATCAACAACTGGTTTCCCATGGTTTTAAAGTGGTGCGAAGCGAATTTCGTCCATCCACAGTATCTCTCTCTGAGAAAAAACAATTGATCCCACAAAGCAGGACAAGGCCGCAACGTCTTTGACGCCTGGCTTGGGTTAGCGCCAATGAGCGTCATGAGCCGTGATCTGGCAGTATGTAAGTTGCCAAATATGTCTAGGTCCCCAGCAGAGAGGTTAGAACAAGGGTACCACCTTTTTGCTGTAGTCTATTTTATATAGTGGGGGAACCCTCCCCCCAAAAAGGGTTGGTAAAAGGGCACTACTGGGGGGCCTAGATGTTGTTTCTAGGGACCCTGAGCTGACCGTCTCCCCCGTGATTCTGGTAGGGGCCCATTGACAAGTGCCCATTTGGCATTCCCAACACCCCGGACCTGTCTTTGTCATCCAGATATCAGCTTCCCTCTAACTGGTTGTTTGGATTGGATACGGAGGGGTTTCCCTTTTACCGTCCAAACCACAAATCCAAACCACCAATTAGGGGGAAGCTGAAGATACGAACACGCCACACCCCTTCCCCACACAGGGGTAAAGCCTTTGGACCCGGTCCCCAATTTTCCACCGACTTTTGACGAGATCCGCAAAACGCACCTTCGATGGACGAAGCCCATGGGACACCCCACCCATCAACTGTCTAAGATGGTTTCCACCCCCAAAAGGGCGACTCTCAAGGGCAACATGGGCATGCAACCACGAACTGCTGTGGATAGACGAAATCTTGCACCACCTAACCCCTGGAATGATTCGATTCGGAGACCAACGTAAATACCAACAAACGTTATGGTTTCAAGCACTCACTTCCTGAGTGGATGGGCCAAAAGAAGCCCGAACTTTTTGTTCACCACTAAAATGGTCTACCCAAACAGTGACTAAAGTCCAGAAACTTAGGGAGTGAGACCATGGTTTCAACGTGGTGAAGGATTTCGCAACCATCCACACTATGGTTTCCTTCCATTTGCTTAAGCCACCTGGAAATAATAATTTACTATTTTAATAAATATAACCCCCCCAAAAAAAACATCCAGTAGCACTAGATTCCCTTTAAAGCCAACAAGGGAAACTACAACATGTTCTTAAGCAAATGGAAGAATCCTTCTTTGGTTGGCTGAGCTTTAAAGGGGAGCCCAGCCTGCGATCCTTCTCCTCGAGCGAGGCCTTCAGCCTGCGGTGGGATTCACCCGGAAACCTCCCACACGCCTGGGCCTTGTTTGAAATCTAAAGCCTCGAAACTCAAACTTTCATTTTGGGCCTTGTTAAAATGAATTTGGGTTTTGTTGAAATCAATTTGGGTTTTGTTGAAATCAATTTGGGCCTTGTTGAAATTTGGGTTGCCCCAAATGGGATGCATCCTTTTTGTATGGGTCACTTGAGGCTTCATGGAACATCTGCCTGGACCTTCCAACATTCCAACTTAAACATGTGCTTTCGCAACCCGACATTCTGGTTCATTGGTGACTTCCACCCTTTCATGGTTTGTTCCTTCGGGTCCAGATGTAAACCAGTGGCTTAACGTGTTGGTTGCTTTTTTGGTAAACCAAACGGTTGTCCAAACCTGGTGGCTTGATCCCTCGCGAACAGTTCCACTTTCTGTGACGGACATGTCAGAAAACCTTCTGAACTCCCCAAAAAAGGGTAAAAGGGCACTACTGGGGGACCAGGGTTACTTGGGGAGGACGTGGGGGGGGGGGGGTTCAACAACTCAGGACGTGGTGAAGGACCAAATTGGCTGCAAAACCCCAGGCCGACGCACCCGCGCTTCTTTGCGGGGAAGGCGGGGTTGCCATTTGCCCCATCAAGTTGGAATTTCGCAGGTCCAGCTAGGGGTTACGCAGGTAGTCTTCTCTTTTTGCCAGTGTGCCATTTTGGGTATACTGTTTTCTGAGCCTCCTGCTTCGAAGCCCTTTCCTTTTGTGAACCTCGCTGGAGAAGCCGTTGCCGCTGACGGGGCTCTCAGTTCTTTGATGTTTCCCATCCAAACCATCTGAAAGAGTCCCTAGTTGGATGCTCGTTGCCAAGTTCGTAAGCAGTTAGCCATCTACAACCCGCTAATAACAAGGTTAACTCCACTGAATGGGGGGGGGGCTTATAAGTGGGTTATAGACGAACGGTGTCCAACACCTTGCTAACTTGGCCGAACACCCAAGTACCTTGCGCATGAGTCTTACCAAACTGGAGTGGGGGAATTATGTTCCTATGATCATGACTTCTTTTAGTCCTAAACCACAGACCATTCACTTCTTTAAGTCCCAAGTGCCTTACAGTTAAGATCCTAGCAGTCCACGGCCGAACTGATTCGGCCTCTCGACTTCCTCGCGCAGTCGGGCTGCTTCCCCTGACGGCCCGAAAACCGAAAACCGGGAGCGAGCCAAAACGCGGCGCACCCTTTGGGTGGCCTAGGGCTAGGCCACCCCGCGGCGCCGTGTCGGATCCAAACCAAACAAGAAGCGAGTTCCAGTGTATCCCCCCGCTTTGTGATGCATCCAAAGGACACTACAGAGGAATCCCCAAAAATACCTGGAGTCTCCACGACACGAAATAAAACTGGGCTCATGACCCATTTCTTTATTTTGGGTGGTGACCAACCATTTTTCAAGTGTCATGGACACTCCAGGTATTATGCCTGGAGTCCTTGAAAGGGGGACCCCTGATACATCCCTGTCTGAGTTGAGTTGGGCTTCCTGGTCTCAGCTCACGGGCAAGCCCTTGAGATAGCTCAAAAAAGAAACCCGAGGGCGACAAGAGGCAGCCCTGCCCTGCCGTGGATTGTCAGGTAAGCCAATCCTCAGGGCTCTGGTATAGCTCTCCCCGGTTTCCGCTCGGCACGTGTCACTTCTCGAGTGGATGGCCCAAAAAGTCCAAGCTCGTTTTTTTTCTGGTCTTCCCGAAGAGTGACTAAAGTTAACTCAAAACTGGGCTGCCCAAACTGATCCCCCGCTAAAAAGTTGACAACTTTTAGTGGGTGAAATAAACAACTACCACTAAACGCTGGACCCGGACGGCTGGGAGCCACCAGGTTAAAACCATTTCATGTCCTGGGGGGCATCTCCTCTGCTCGGGCTGTGACCCTCAAGCCACGCACTGAAAAATGGAATCCAGCCCCCAAAATGGCAACGACCCTTTCCTTGTGGTTTCCCTTTAAAGCCGACCTTGAAAGGGGTGCCTGAACCCTCAAAGTACCCACAAATGTGGAAATACCTCACCATAAAACTTGGGGCAACAACCCAATTTCAAGTTGGAAGCTTGAGGGTTCAGGTACTTGTCTCGGTACCGGCAAGTTTACCTTCATCATGGCTAAGCTCATGTTGCCGGCTGAATGGTTTGGTGCGGTTCGGTTTGGTTCTTGCGCGGGGAGTTAGGTTCGTGTGGGAGGGGGGGGGGTAATCGGACAAAGGTTGCTTGCCCTAAAAGTGCGCTTCGCGCCTGATGGACGAAATCCTGCACCACCTCATGATGATTCCCCTGCAAATACCAAGGAAGAATGGTTTCAACCATTGTTTCTAAGGTGACGCGAGATGGAGATCGTCCATCCATTGGTCTGCCTGTCCTTTGCCAAGGGTGGATCCAAACCTGTCCAAAATGACCCATCAATGAACGAATTGCACCTACAAGTTGGCTCATTCGGAATTGCAACATAGGTGTCCCTGACAGGTGCATACCCTTCCACCAACTAACGTGTAAACAATGGCTCCTTTCGCTTCCTTCGGCTGCCATTCGGCCGCACCTCGTTCTGTCACTGCAGCAGTCGGAGTTGGCACCCCTGCAAGGCGCTTGCGCGGCATGGCGGTGGGTCTTACTTCAGGGCTTTTGGGCGTTCTTCATATACCTGGACCCTCAGACTCACGGGTTTTTGACACCCAAAATTATGGTTGGTGAACTCCCTTTTTTATGGGTAGCAGGGGTAAACTTGTTGTTGAGCAGTCTTCTTTTTGGTTGTTCCCGTGAACCAAACGGTTCTCCAAACCTGGCATGATTCTTTGCCAACTGCTACACTTTTTGCGGGACTCTAAACACAATCAGGTATGGCTTGGAGCCGTCAAGTCTTGCACCCCGAAAAGCTTTGGAGATGGGAAAAGGGGCTATGGAGACGGGGGGCTGGGTCTTAGGCCCACCTGCATCCTCAGAATTCCGGGCGCAACCCACTTGTTTTATTTTGTGTTTTTTTCTTGGTGGGGGGGGGGGGGGCCACACCCTTCACGGTTGACCAGCAAAAAATCGCGTACCATCTATTGTAGATGGTGCAATCGTGCTTCATCTGCTGCTGAGCCATATTTGGGTCACAGGGACAACATGGGCATGGATCAAAATCCCGTACCCCTAGTGAACATCCCAATCCCCAATGAAATAGCCTAAAATGGGTGGTGCACCTACCCCAAAATGGTACCATTGGTTTCGACCCACAGCCACATGAGTGTTCACCAGATCCACTTCCTATCTGCTGGCCTGGCGGCACTGGCAGCTCCTTCCCCCTCTTGGAGAAGGCGCGACACAAACGCACCTCCCAGGTACCCTTTAAACAAGTTGGACAATTCACCCGGCCCATGAAACATGGGGCATGCAACCACTAACGACGCAATTCACTACCGCGCGTGGTTGCGACATCCATCTCGATCTCACCACCTTTCAGAAACCCTGTGATTGCCATGTAAATACCAACAAGTTATGGTTTCAACCATGGATTCATTTCGTTAGAAATTCGTTCATCCCCAGCTCTTTATGGAGGGGTGAGGCCACGCTCCATTTCTAGCCCGGGATTACGTTGGCGAACAAACAGTGGCCAAAACTCGGAGAAGTTTTCCCGGTTGTTCATATGGAACAAACAAAAAGGGCGCCGATATACAAATCAACAGCCAAAGCTTTGGTCCAATCATCTGAGTTTCGATTTATGTCCATCTGTTGAGTACTCAGACCCTCAAACTACTCATAACAAAGCGAGTACACCCCATAGTCTTGGGTTGCACTAACCCATCTTTAAGTTGGAATGCTGAGGGTCCAGGTACTCCTCTTCAACGTCCATAATTAATAGCCCACGTATACAATGGGTTTCTCGGTTCCTCAACAAGTCTGCGGGAGAGCAATTTTCGTTTGTGGGCCCTAAACTCCGAAGAAAAGGATCAAACCAACGAAGAATAGGATCTGCGAAAGGGTTTGAAACAGAGTTTCGGGAGAGAATAAACAGGCCCAATCCCACCAACAAGAAGAGATTGTTTAAGTCCCCCAGTCCCAAGGGCAAAGCGGTGCCCCCGGCTGGCCAAACACGAACCAAAACAGGGTGCCAGTTGTAACAAGGTAAAGAAACCCAGCAAGGGCAGAGACAACCGAAAGCAAGCACAAAGCAGCAAACCAAGCAGGCAAACAAAGCAGCGCACAGTGAGCAAGCAAAGCAAACCAGAGCGAACTGTCAACCCACCAGCCTGACCCACAACCAGAACCACCAAGGCCACAGCCTGTCCAGCAGCGCGCTTTGTTCTCGCGCGGGTGGATGGCGAGTGCCGCCGAGGGAGCGCCGACGTTATGGCGGGCGGAAGTTGCCACAGTTAAAAGCTTGAGCCAAACGGCGCATTGGCCGTGGCGTGGAAACATGTTATGATAAAACTACATGCCCCCAAAAACACCCCCCTCGCCTGTACAAAGAGAAGGAGTGAATTTGGAAGGGCGCATTGGCCATGTTGAAGTTGAAAAGCAATAAACAAGAAAACAAAGCTGATTAGGCTACCAGGGTTCGCGGCCCCATACCCGGGCACTCATTGGTGCCCGGATCCCGCCACCACCCCGAATTACGGGTATGGGGCGGATTCGCGCCGGTAGCCAAATCAAACAAGAGAAAGCAGAAAGAAACAGAAACAAAGATTCAACTCCAGAATGGCAGGCATGAAATAAAACTACATTTGCACTGCAACCACATCGAACCGTAAGGTTCAAGTGGATTTATTTCCTGAATTCATGATTTAGGCGCATTGGCCCACTGGTTGAAACATGGTGCTTCGACCACAAGACCTCGGTCTTTGAAGTAGCACCGTCTAGGCGCGCGATCACACAAAGACCTTCGGTAGGAACACCACCAGCTGCAATCAGCGGTTCAGGTCCGAGTAGGACCTCACCAGCAGCGGTGCAGCGCATCCGTGATCCTCACCACAGCACCTTGATGAGCTCCATCACCAGCAGCAGCAGCGGTGCTGGAGAAAGCAGATCACCAGCGGCCATAGACGCCGCCGAGGATGACTTCCTTGCTGCGGCGACGCACACCTGACAGGCAATCGCTGCCTGCGCGAATAGCGCACAGCTGCGCATGCAGTTGAATTCTGAAATGGCGAATAGCCCAAACGCAGAAATACTACAAGGAGCATAGTCCATTATGTGAATTCCGGAATGAAAACACGCGCGCGTTGGCGCCGCCATGCAAAGGATGCAGACGGACACCAGGTATCACCGATGTCGTCCGCCGCCGTGCCGTCCCCTCCCCTTGTTGACGTTCCAGTCCCCAGGAGGAGGAGGCACGGTCTCGGCCAACTCATCATCCGCACCCCAGGTAGGGGTATGCGGCGAGTTCGGATTCTCGAACTCGCGGGGATCACCCTGCATGTGCGGCTGCCAACCCTGCGGCATTGCGCCAGGCCACATTTGCGGCATCATGCCAGCCATTGGCTGTTGCATGTATCCTCCCATTGGGAAAGCGGGGTACATCGGACTCGGGAAAGGGTAAGGAGCTGCCTGAGCACCCTTGTACCCCGACCCGCGAGCGTCAGGCTGATACCCGCCAGTGGGAGTTCTCGATCTGGCGGATCCGCCACGACCGAACTGCCCTTGCTGGTAGCCGTATTGGCCACCCTTGCCTTTGTACTGATCACCTTTGTGACCCTTTCCTGGGAACTGGTCACCCTTGTGACCTCCGCCCTTGGGCCAGGATTGCGCAGGGGCTTTGCCCTTTTGCTGATCACCCTTTGACCTGGATTCAGGTCGCGGGGTAGCAGACCGTTGGCCCCCTAGGAGTGGCTGCCCGCCTGTGGTGCTTCCCAACCGGCGGGTCAGCAAAAACAATGGCGCATTGGCCGTCGCGCCGCGCAGCGGGGACCATGTCAACCTTGTTGTCTTCGACATAAATGTATGCCTCAGCATACTCAATTGGGGCCGTGATGGATCCACCACCGGCCCGCAAAGAGTCGATACTCCAATCAAGAACAGTGGAAGCATCGAAACTCGGATCTTCAGAGTTGAAGTCCGTGAGGCGTCGCTCAGCCTGTACCAATGACATTATGATGTCCGCGCGTGAGGCGCCTAGGCCATACAGCGGAACCAAATACCCGTCCTCAATCCCGATGCGGTAGGCATCAAAGATATGCACAGAGAGGTAAAGGGCAAATGCTGAATTTAGACTGCCCTTTCTCGTCATATGACGACCCCATTGCGCCGCCTGTTGCGGGTGCTCGATCAAATATGCCAAGACAGACATATTGTCGGGAATCGAGACGCCAGTGTTGCTCTCCTCGATGAGCAGCTGTTTCGCTACCCACCGCTCGAGAGCCTCATCACTCGCCCGCACACAAGCGTGAGTGTCCTTTGAGGTGACCTTTGCAACCTCCTGAAACGCAACTTGCACAATGTCCGCATTGGGAATGTGCACAAGATGCGGCGCACAGCGCAAACCGGTGATCATACAGCTGACCACCTCGCGGATCGGGTTTACCGATGCCATGAGAGGGGCCCACGCGTCGGTCTCCCCCTCATACCAGCTGCTGGCGCGGACTGCTTTGAGTCCCTCTAGCCAGATGGGCTGTCCCTTCTTGACCAGAGAGCGGACGGTGCCTGGCACCCACTCACGATAGAAATCGGCAGATGGCAACCATTGCATAGAATGGTGCCATACATGTTCAAGCGCGCGCACCGAGGGCACCAGTAGTCATGCATGGGAGCATTGTCCCATGAAAATGACACCCCTCTCCGCGGTCCCTGAACATTCATCTCACGGACCGCCCAGGGACGGATGTACATTACATCCCCTTCCTGGTGCAGATAGCATGCGCGCCAAAAAGGCGCATGTATCTCCTCCCGCACGGCGATCAAACCGCGTCGGGTTTTGTAGATGCCGGCGGCTTCCTCGATGGCCATCCACTTTAGGTCAACGGCCACAACGACATGGCGCTTGTCCATGTATTTGACGCGATCGTCAACATAAAATTCGCCCTCATTATTGGGGCTGGGCAACTTGAGGAGAGGCACCTTTGCGCCCTCCATCCCAATCATGATTTCCCCCCTGCAGACCTGCTCAGGTTGCATGGGAAAAACCGTGATGGCGAATTTGCCTGGCCTCCGGATGCACCTCGTTTTGAGGGCGGACCGATACTCGGCCATCGTCAGCAGCACGTATCCCGTATAAGGGACCTCCGCTGCTACCATCGGCCTGAGCAAAGGCCCCATTGGCGTTCGGTCACGCAGTGCCCAACGCTTGAAAACTTTGAACGGCACGTCCCTCCCGATTAGGGTGGACCGTGCAAAGAGCACCTCATTCGGGCGCTCAGTCGTGCCATCTGTCCTCCAGACCTTCCGTATTAGGAGCTCGACTGGAGGGTACGATGGGCTCTCCTTTGCAAGAGCACCCGCCCAGGTTGCTACCTCGACACTCGTGCACTTGTGGATCCCGTATAGGGCCTCAAGTAGCGTTGACATTGAGATCAGAGTCATTGACATCCAACCTCCCAGAATGTCTGGAACCGTCCCAAACAAGAAGGGGGGCTGCTCACCGGGCTTCACGTTTAACCGCGTTGGGTCAGTGTTGCCCGACAAAACTTCTAGCAGCATTTGCGATTCCCTGGAGCTTCGTCCGATAAACGCCGACACATCCCTAATTTCGGGGAAAAAATGGAAGATGTCATTACCGGCGGGACAGGCGATTCTGCCTGCTATCCCGCTCTGCGCATCAATCATAATCTCCTCACCCTCGTATGTGAGGTTGTAGGTGCTCGTAATCGGGCACACACCGGGCTTTGCCGTCAGTGCCTCTTCTAACGACGCACCTGCTGGGAGGACGCCCTGTACATGCGACTTGGTACCTATGGAACCAGTACTCGCTGACATAAGCCGATAATTTTCGGCGCGAAAGTATGGAAAAAGGTTCTTCATCCTCTCAATTTCCTCTTCAGTGGTGCGCCACGCCTTCGCCTCATAGTAAGGCGGCTCCTGCTTTGAGGGCACTAGGTCGCGGTCACCCATTGATGAGAATTTGTCCACATATGGGCCCATCCCATCATCATCTACATGACTCTCGTGATCTTCATCCGACACGTACTCCTTGGGCGGCTCGCCCAGAGCGTCCAGATCGACCTTACCAAGGTCGACCAGCGCCGGAGAATCCAGCTCGTTCCTAAACTGCTCAAAGCCTCCGGCCTTGTCAATCACGGAGGTCGGCATCGCGCCCTCCCATGATTCCGGAAACATGCACACATTCGTAGGGGAAAACTCATCATCGGAAATATCCCGATCACGCTCCCGTACGTCGCTGATTAGCGTCACGTCCAACGAGCCGCCTAGGGCCTCGGGACGCGATGCCTTCGCCGGATGCGGCTTTGCGCTCTTTGACGCTACAGCAGCCTCATTGGCCGCTTTTTCTTCTCGTCACCCTTACTCCCCTCCTTGTCCACATCCATTTCAGACGGCTGTGCGCTCCCCCCTGCTCCGCCCATTGGCGGTTCAGAGGGTTGAACAGGGGATTCCTTGGTACGGGCTTTGCCGTAATAATGCCCTGGGATCTGCACGCTCCCAGTGGAGCCACCGCCAGCCTCTCTTGGACGCTTGGCGGTGTGTGCCGACCCAGTATGTACAGCAGGAGCCGATCGCCTAGGAAGGCCCTTACTGGCCGACAGAGATGGAGGAGGTGGCTTCACTTTGGGAGCCGGTTCCGCCTTGGGCTCCGACTCCGGTTCAATTACGCAGGACTTGAGGTCGAAGCTTTCAGACCTCAAAAGGCCCGCGCAATAGGAACGGAAAACGTCCTCAACCTCCCGAGCAAGGAACTCGGGATGGTCGTCCTCCCTCGGAGGAGTTCTCCAGCCGTCGTATCCATCGAGCAGATTCCTGCCCACGATGTCATTGAATCGATACGTGCCCAAACCGGCATAGCGGTTGGCAGCCCGAAGAACATTACAAAATCTTTCGACCTTTTCTGTCGCCGCAATGGCCGCAGCCATCTGAGGGTGAATATACCCAGTTTCAATCATACATCCTGCGGCTTCGCGCAAGCATGACCTCGCACGCCACAGATTCGCGGCGGCCTTGTAAAAGTCGCAGTATTCAACGTTCCACGTTGCGTCCTGCGCGCTGAGCTCATCTTCTCCGCTTTGGGAGTCGGGCAGAGTGAGCCCCAACCGGACCTCTCGACCGCGGAATACGTCGGCGGAGATCTGGTTCGAGTTCGGCTGATCCTCCAGCGGAGGACGGGGAACATATTGTTTCCCTGGGCCGACACTAGACTCATTTGCCGATTCCCTGTTTGGATGCCCCCTTTCGGTCTGCATCTGATTTAACCGAGCGACCAGGTCCGACCGAGGGCCAATCGACAATGGCCCAAGGTTCTCCTCAGCCCAATCAGCAAGCGCTTTGGCTCCCGCATGATGAATGTCATCGGCATTCATCGTGTCAGACATAATGGCCTTTGACAGGAAATCCCAGTCGTACTCGCCGAAACGACGATCAGTTGCTGAAGCATTGTCCAGCAGCTGGAAAAACTCATCCTCTGACAGGCCTTGCCACAGAGGTAGAGCGAGAGCATCCTCAATGGAATTAGCCTGATTAGGGTAAAGAAGGCGCCTTGGCCAGGCCCCGTTCCTCCACGCCGCCAACGCTGGCGGGTAACCTGCTCTCCGGAACAGGTAATGCACTGCGATGCAGGCATCCGCGCTTTCAGCGGGCGCATAATATTCCGAATCCGGGCCAGATTCATGGTCTCCGGGTTCAGACGGATCATCGTCGCCATCAGGTGGATTGGGTCCACCACCCCCACCAGTCCCGCTCCCATCCATAGGATCGTCGCGGCCCGGTAGCTCATCGGCAGGGGAGGTAGGGGAATCTCCCTCCGCCCCATTGCCGTCCCCATCATTGTCTCCACCCGCGGCGCCTTGGCTGGGTGAAGCCCTTTTGGCCCCGCCTGCATCCGCAGGTTCGGGCTGTACATCCTGACCAACGGGTTTGGATGCTTCGGGATGGGAAGCCATCCCCATCGACGCATCGGTCGACAGGGACGGAGTGCTGTCTCCTGGTTGAGGATTATCCCCACCAGCGACATCTGGAACGCTGTCCCCACGCTTAGGTGGCGGCTCCGCCTGGTTAGGCTTCGCCGGCTCAGACAGACTGGCCGGGGGACTCTTAATTGCCCTTCGCGGCGGAACCTCGAGGGTGCGTGATCTCACTATTCGCGGGAGCGCACCCCCCCGAACCCCCATCGTTCGGTGCGTCTGCACCTGCCGCTTTAGGCACGGGTGCGCCCGTGACCACAGGTGCATTGACCTCGGGTCCTTTAGCACAAGGAGCGGCACCCTTTGGCGGAGGGCCAGCGGCCGAAGACAGGCATGGCAACGACCCTCCCACCTTAGGTGGCGCGCAGCTGGGACCCCTTGCGGCCCCACCTCTCCATCTGTTAGCGGCTTCGCGCTTGGACAGGGATGGAAAATCATCGGAGTACGCGTCCTTGGGAAGCTCGGGAGGATCAGGCTTAGCCTTCAACAACTGCTTCCCGGTAGCAGGCTTCAAATCTATTCTGTGGCCGCCTGTTTTAGACGGGCCACCAGTCGTGGTCGGGCTATACCCGCACGCCTGCGCTGGCTTTGCAGGTATTGTTCCCCTCTGATTGCCGCAAACTGCCGGCGAGAGACCGCGACTCGCGGCCGACTGGCCGAAATCCGCCATTGCTTGGCCCAGCCTCTGCCTCCCCGTTGCGGGCGGCGTCGAGGACCGGACGCGCTGAGCCATTGTCTGTGGCCCATTTCCCGCGTTGGGGCGAGGTGCAGACTGCTGCTCAGAAGCTCTTGCACCGGCCGCGGCAGGCGCTTTGGCCGACGACGCATGGCTTGTGGCGCATGGGCCACTCGACATCGTTCTAGGAGCAGAGATTACCTCCGCCCATGGCGCATCCTCAGATGAGGACCACCGGTCGACCGGTGTGAGGCCTGCCCTGACTCCGCACTGCTTCGCAGCGCTCAGATATGACTCCGATGGTTTCATCAGATACTCATGTTCTACCAAGAAATCCAGAGCAAGGGCCAGGGCTTCCCGGACCTCGTCACTCATCGAGTACTCACGCCTCAACACACATACCAGGTCGGTGAACGCCGAGACAAGACCCATAAACTGGTGTCCGCCTCTTTCGAGACCGACAATGCCGCCGTTTAGGCTCTTCTTTGAGCAGCCGAACCACATCGCGTTGGATGGGTAGGCTGGGAAACCGGCGTCGCGGCACTTCATGAAAAACGTGGTTGCGGCCTCCTGCATGGCTGTCCCATGCCAAACGATACCCGGACCCGACAAGATTATCGTCGGTGCCTGGCTCCGGCCGCCCTTGTTGGCGAATGCCTTCATGGCATCGATGTTTTCATCGATGATCCTACCCGCATCGGGGCTGGGACCATACGTGTTTTCGGACTTGCGCCATTCGGTCAGCCACAGGCATTTGGTAAAGATGATGAATATATCATCTTTAGCGCCCGCAGGAGCACCTGCATGTACCGGGTCAGCCAGCTTCTGGCTGACCACGGTACGGAGGAGCTCAGCTACTGAGGTCTCCTCCTCAACCTCCTCCAGCGCGTATTCGCCGGTTTTGGCCGGGAGCTTTGTCCTGATTGTCGTCCACTGCTCCTGAAGCTTTGCTTCAGTAATGGACTGACCCGAGCTGCCGGTAACCCAGTGTGAGGGTCCAACCAGCACCACAACGCGAGATCCCTCTACACCCATGTAAGAGACCTTGTTTGGTTTGCATCCGCTTAGCAGCTCGGCGCATAGGCCAGCCGCTGCGGAGGGGTTGACGTATCCCAGCATTGTGAGAACGAACCCCAAATTGTCCGGCACCTCGCAGCCGGCGTATTCCATCGCCGTCACGGGCCAAATCATGGAAATAATGTGAGCCCGGACATTGAACGCCCATGATTCCCACATCTCCCGCACAAGCTCATACGGTTGGCGGTCCTGACGATCAGGGTAGATGTTTCCGCTGATCGCGCTCATGAATTCACTGCATTGAGTGGCTGCGTTGGCAAGCACCGCTACCACGTGCCCCGGCACGTGGTACATGAGCTTCGCAGCCCCTGACAAGGGGAGGCCGCCAGCCAATGGAAAGAATTTTCCTTCCGATGCGGGAACATAGTGCTCCCAGGTTTCGAACAGCGGGCAGCATCGCATCTCGCCGACTTCGCGGACCTCCTGAGGAAAGAACTTAAAATCCACCTCGCCGCCGGGCTTGGCCGGGGGAACCGACGCCTCATGTGCCACCGACCCGGCGGGAATTTCCGCCCCAATGGTCAGCGCTACGCGGTTGGCGCCGTGACGTATCCATCCGACCTCTGCCGAATGAGGGTTTACCTCAAGCACAGGGTTCCAAAGGTGCGTGGCAGGGTTATGCGACAGCAAGTTCCCCGCCACAGCAGACGTCCCTTCACCAATCGTCTCTTCTTTGAGAGCGATTGCCTCGACACGAACGCGGAATTGCCTTATCACGCGTTGGTGTGCAGGCCCCTTCTCAGTATGCTTGTACGCCTCGTGGGCGTTCTTACCGAGAGGGCGTAGCAAAAGTGCCAGACGGACGGTTACGCCCAGGCCAATATGGCTGAGACAAGAGTAATAACTCTCAAGACAAACGGGCTTCGTCGATGTCCACACGCCTGTTAGCGTGTCGGCATCTCCGAGCGATGCAACGGCATTCCCATGGCCCAATATGTTCCATAGGGACGAGAATTGAGTTCCATGAGCCCATCTCTCATGCATGCTGGCTGCATTGAGCTCTGCGCAGTGCCGCATCGGGAACACTAGATATCCGTCGCGCTCAAGCACAGGATCGCCGGCATGCCAATCCCCGATTTCCTTGCTCGGCATGGTAAGCGGCTTAGCGCGTTTCCAGTCAATCAGGTGAAATATGGTGGGGGCAATCCCTATCTCTTCCGTGAAGAAATCCACAAAATCGTCATAGGAGGACCACACGGCCTCAATCTCCTTGCACATGGATCCTACTTCAAACGCATGTGCATTGACCGTTTGCATCTTTGTCAGCGCATCGGCCGAGATGCAATAAATCGCCTTCATATACCCGACCACCGCCTTGGGTGGGGTACAAAGGGCAGTTGGGCGCTGGTATGCCCAGGCCTTGAACGCCTCCTCGGCTCCTGCCGGCTGTACATTCGAGGGCAAATCTCTCCTACCCTTTACAACGGCCGATTGCACGGCGCGAATAACATTTTTATTCGCCGCTTGGAAAAAGGTCTGCCAGCGTGAGTCGGTCTTCGCCATCTCGTACAACCAGTTCCCGCCTCGGGGAACCAGTGAAGGGGAAACGGCGGTAGACAATGTCATGTCAATCAGCGCGTTCCGAGTCGGCTCGCAGTGGAGCTCCGGCTCTCGCAGCATCGCCTCACAGATGATTATGGCAGCCGTGTAGACGCTTTGGTCACTCAGCTCCACTTCGCCCAGAAGCATGGCCTGCAGAATACCAGCCACGCGTAGGCGGCGGTATTTCTTTAGAGCCGGGACGAAGGACTTGTCCTCAATCATGCTCGTGTCAAACCCTTCCAGAAGGTTGAAAATGCCGGAAAAAGCACCGATGACTTGAGGGTCTTTGACGCCTTCCTTGACCTGCACCAACTGCGTCTCAGCAGTGGTGCGACTACCGTACTGATCGGACTTTGCCGTCAAGTGCGGGTAACAAATCCTAAGGTTTTCCGATAGCCGAGTAGGCCTCTCATCGGACAGCGCATTGGCTGCGTTTTTCGCTCCGGCTGGGAGCGGACCCAAGGTGCAGGCGCTGTTCGGGTTCATGTAGACCGCCTGCTGCCGCGCCGCCAAAGAGGAACCTCTCGAGCGCGGGGCAGCGCCCGCCGCTCCGCTGGCCGCGGATGCAGCCGCTGCCATGGCGCGAGTTTGCGCCCGGGAGGCAGTAGGGTAACACCAACACAGAAATGAATAATCACTCAAAGGTGTGTAAACCTCGAGTGTCAACTGTATCAGTATTGAGGGGCAATTCCCCTGATGTAGGACCGAATATGGTCATGCCTAATGATAAACGGTCGTGCATTGACAACGATCCCACTACACAACTGCATAGGAAACTGCAAAGCTATCCTATGAACATGCCCACCCGGGCGGGAACTAACACAAACACAAACCAACTACTTGAGGCGAATGTGCCTGAACTAATGTCGCGAATTTGCGGTTGTTAGTGCAGCATGACTAATGCTGTAGTGAATAATGTCCATCTAGTCTACTCAACTCGAGACTGTTTGAAGAGCAGCGCGGGTCACATATTTTACAACTAAATCATGCACAAGAGGATCAACACGTGTAGTGCGATACATCCTGTTGCATTTGAAAACTGGGAAAGAGTTCACATGTCGTGAAATACAAATTAATGTCAACGCATGCACATGATCCTTATTTACAAGACATGAGCAATAGTGTACAACACGGCTATAGCGGTTTACGCCAAGCTTGACAAGAATATCGCGATTAGCAATCCAGGTATTCGGCTGTATGAAAATGCCTACGGAAAACTTCGTGTTCAGCGCGTGCTCAATTAAGTCGTTTAGACATGATTGGCACTGCTCTACCTGGTCACGTGCGCGCCTGATCTTGCTCCAATTCCCTCGCGTGGATGCATCGATCAAACTGCTATATCTGCATAACAAAATGTTAGGTCTGGAGCCTTCAATTGTACCCCGTCTAGGGATAACAGGGCAAAGATTGGCCGGTCTAACAAAGTAGGTAAGCCATCTACCAAACTGAGGTTCAGGCGTTATGCCAAGCTCAGAATCGACGAAAATGTTTCGCGCATCGCAAACATTTGATCGATCCTCAACTATGTCAAAAACCATGTAGCTGGATTCAGCTAACTGGATGAATTTGTTGAAAAATGAATTTTGATCGGTTTCCATGCGTACCCCCCTAATTGGGGGGAGAACAGGTGCAGCAGGCTTTACGACAGGGAGGGTGGGATGGCTAATGAATTTCTCCAGGAATCCTGGATTAAACATTCCTAAAGTCTGCAAATTCCTACCCCATGTCACCTTGTCTACGCACGCTTTGGTGAGAATGTCCGCGCCTTGGTAATGCGATGGACATGCTACGAAGCGAAAAATCTGTTCATTGTAGACTTCATTGAGCCAACTAATGTCGATTCGTTGAGTACGCGACATATATCGCATGTTTGGGTTGTTCCCAGTGATAATGATGCGGCATGCGGCCTCATTATCTTCCATACAATTCACCGTGACAGGCTTACCGGTGCCTTGACCGATAGCAAACTGCCAAAGCTGTGCAAGTGGCATGCCTTCCTTGGCCACGCCATGATCTAGTGCAACGATCTCCGCTTCGGGAGTCGATTTGGATACCGAAGTTTGCTTCTTGCTAACTGCGGTAATGGGAACATATGTCCTTGGGCCGACTAGGCAAATAAGGACACCAGATGTACTCTTGGAATCGGTACGATCTCCAGCGAGATCGGCATCGCAGTAAGCGACGATTTCGATGTCACTAGGCTTATCGCAGACCCACCCGTATAGGTGTAGGTCTAACGTCGAGTTGATATAGGAAACAATCCTATGAAGCTTCTTGTCGCACAGTCGATTCCACTTAGTGATCCGACTGGCCAAGGCCTGTACAGGTCTAATTAGGTCGTATCGACCCATTCTAGCTCCATACAAAATGTTCATTAGAACTGCAGCCGCGGCGTCGCCTAGTACACCGGGCTGTTCGGCAATCACGTCTGTCGGGCAAGGAGATGGCTGCCCAAACAGCTGATCTGCCTCCGGGTTGATGGGATTCTCATCGAACTCCGGTTTACTTTCATCCAGAAAAGGCGTCTCAGCCTTCACCAGAGGTCTAGGGTACTTGGGGAGGCATAGCTCCTTGTACCTGTCAACGCATGCTTCCATGAAGCACGCTTCGTTATATTTGATGATCTTCACCCGAGCCGGGTCGAATTTGACCTCGTCAGCTCGAAGTCGTTTCTCTCCGAAACGAATGTCAGGCATCTCTTTGGATGGTGGATGATCCACAGTCCAGGCAGTGCGAGGGTCGAAGAAACCCTGTACATCTGCTGCAGCAAACTCATGCTCGCAGCCCAGATACCGCTTGAGGGTACCCGGCGGTTCCATTGTAATTACCCGACCAATGAGGTCCCATCCGATCGATAGATTAGCGGATGGGCCACCCATCTTAAAATCATCAACATATACCACAAGAAAAAGCTTATACTTAGGGTGATAAAACACACTCGGCCATTCCGGGACACGGATAAATCCGACCTCAATAAGCCTCGCTTCGCAATGCTTTTCCCAGAACGTGCCGGCATCAGGATGCCCGTATAGGGCAAGAATCAATGGACAGACCGGATCGTCATAGCCAGCATCAACCCATGCTTGCGGCCATTGATCCTTAGGAATACGCACCCATGTCGTGGGACCCAGCAGCTTAGCTTGGGTATAGGCGGATTCGCCATCACTGACTTGTAGTGCGTGACCAGGCAACATGCCATATGCATCACACATCTTGCCTGCGGCCATTGTTGCCGGGCATGAGGTAGCTTCGGAAAACATGGCCCAGTGATTTGACTGGTCCCTCACAAAGCATCCCTCAAACACTACTCTCCCTTTGTACTTCCTATTAGGATCATCCTCAGGGAGTTCATGATTCTTTTCCACACATATGTCAAAAATTCTTCCTACATGGACTGTCTTGCCGTTTGCTCGCGCTTCGGCAGCAACTTTCTTCCACTCTCTAACTTTCGACTCATCCCAACACCCCAACTTTCGGAGCTTTGTCCACTCCTTGAGGAGAGCTGCACGAGCCTTGTCGTTACCAGCTTGCTCCTTCTTCGTCACAGGCCTTGCTACACAGGCGTAAAAAGTTGGTATGCCCTGCAAGTTGGGTTGATGCCCCGAAGCCTTATTCGATCTGGGCATCGGCGGAACAGGATCTCCATTTAATCCGATGGCGGGACCAGCAGGATACCCGCCGGTACTGCCAAAGCCGTTAACCCCCCTGACGGTTACGTCGGGTTGTTTGATGGTGATCTTAGCATCAACAATCATGACTTTCTCGAGTATGAGCTGAGCGATCCTGTCTCCAGGTCGAACTCGAAACTCATAGTCAGAGTGATTAAAGAGCATCACTCTCACTTCTCCTGAGAAATCAGGGTCAATTACTCCTGCACCTACGTCTAGCATGTGCTTGACTGCCAGACCTGATCTCGGTGCGATGCGGCCGTAAACTCCGCTAGGGAAAGTAAAGGCGCATCCAGTTTGCACCAGAGCACTCCCCTTAGCGGGAACGATGATCTCATTGCACGAGCTCAAATCTAAGCCCGCAGAGCCAGGCGTCTGCCGAGTGGGGAGAGTTGCATAACTGTTTAACATGTGGACGAGCAAGGCATCCTTGTCTCGTCTCCATGCACACGGATCGGCCTCCGTTACCTCAACAGGCGCAGCAGGAGCGTCGTCCTCCTCGCTCAAGGTAGCAGGGGCAGCCGCATAGGGCTTATGCCCGTAAAGACCTTTAATTTCGGCTTTACACATCCCGATAGGATATCGCGCAGTCAAGGGCGTAAGGCTTCCCTCGATCCTGGCGTGGGGGTAGCCTATTTCGTGGCTACACGTGCGCCCTCGTAGCTCGTTGGCTAGTTCAGGGCAAGAAGTGGCGATCCGCCACTGCTTCCTGATGGGGATACCATCGGACGTTTGCATTCCAAAGTCACAACCAGCAACATCGACACACCTGATGTCAGGATCGTCGATTAGACGCCTCATGAATGGCTGCTTCCAACCAAGGCAATGCCTCGGCCACTCGAACGCAATTCTGCCTCCCTTAAAACGCACGCGTTTGGCGACACGAAGGAAAGCAGCAAACATGACCATCGACGTTCGTCTAGCTTCGTTGAGCTCTACCGCGAACTCGGGACCGTACTGAGACAAATTAACATACTGCCAAGTACTCCACGGTCCGCACGGGATCGAGCCCCATAAGTCACAACCAGGATTCTGATCGACTATCTCAATCAATCTGGTCATATCCTTATTCTTTAAAATGTCGAACGACTCTTTGTGTACGCGAATCGCGTCACCCCCCTGTTCCAGCATTGTGGCGGAGAGCTTAGAGTCAGGTTCGCATGCAAATTCTATCAGCAATCTCCGCTTTATCAAAGCGGGTCCAGCTGGCTTGGAGGGTGCGGCTTCGCCAGCACGCGCTCGTTTCAGAGCTTCCTCCCTTTCAGCCTCGACGTATATCCTTCGCATACCGATGGACATACCTTTCCAGTCAGTAGAAGAAATGGAGTTGGGTTTACCAGATCCAGAATAGGACCTCTCCTTTCTTTCCTCCTTCTGCTCATAATCAAGCTCATCACCGTGTAAGGTGTGGGCTTTAGGCTCACCTGCATCGAGGTCTTTGACTTTGTCTAGCCTATCTTTGAACTTGGCCAGGGTGACCCTCGGAGCCCTAGAAGGAGCATGCCCTTTATCATACAGGATGGTCACGCCAGTCCAGAACTTTTGAGTTCTGACTCGATGTCCAGGGTTCAGGATTCTCCTGTCATCACGGATACACTGCTGCGTGGAGTCAATGTACTTCAGATGAGTTACACGACAATCATCCACATCGGCCTGAGACGGGCCTCCATGAGGCAGTGGAGATCTATCATCCCCGAAAAAGGCTTGCCTAGCATCGACATGATGTCTGTGCCAGGATTTAGACTCTTCATCACGCACCCAGTGGTCCCTTTCGGGAACATTAGCAGGTGCTTCAGAGTCTACAGCAGGATCACTACTGTCATCGTTAGGATGATCAGAACCCGGACCAACGGCATTGAATCTGCTTTGGGAAGATCCTTTCCTTCTCCAGTATCTAGGAGCTGGACCTCCCTAGTCAAACGCTCATAGGCGGCCAACATGGGAAAGACGTATCCCTCTTCGGGGTTCCGCCAAATTCTTTTGACTTGATGAACACTGGGTCGGGAAAATCCGTTCCTAAAGTGTTCAAGATCGGCAACGTAGTAGTCGCCCTTCCACTGACCACCGGGCTCTAGTCTATAACCCAGGAAAATTCCAGGCTTTGACACTGGCCCGAATTTGGGCGCTTTAGATGCAGGATCAATCTTCTGTGCCGGCATAGCGGGCACGTTGCTGTACTCGTCCTCTCCGTGATCGGACGGCCCTGAATCATCAGCTAGTTCATCATCTCCTTCGGGCTCGTAATCAGAGTTGGCTTTACAGTGAAATATGTTTCGCCAGTCCACGGAGCTTTTAGCTCCTTGGTGGAATCTGGACCGTATCTCCAGTCAACGGAATGAATCATTTCCCCGTTTTCCTCATCGTACTGAACCCATGTATCACGGTCAGCGGTGAGACGAATATGCTCGATTGGAGCGTCAACGCTGTCAGCTTTGAACAGCTTGGTCCTTGGTTCAATGTGCACTCTGACGAGTTTGCCAGATTCTTCATCGAAGATCCAGTGATCTTTTGTAGGAACTTCATCAGCTTTGTGATGGTCGTCCCTTTCGGAGGCGTTTTTGAGCCCCCCCTTTTCGAGCCTACGCGGTTTTGGCGCGATTGGCTTGAAATCAACAAGACATCCGAATGGGATGAGTTGACCGGGAAAGTCCCTGTCATCGTTTCTCTTTCCCCATGCGGTTCCTTCACCTCGATTTTCGAGATTTCTGGCTGCGCAAAATGCGCGAACGGCAAATGGCCACCATTTGGGCGATAAGCCGGCTTGTCTGAGGAGTACTCTTGCTCCATGCAGAACAAGCTTCACTTTGTTTTCAATGATGCCATTCGTCTTTGGCATTCCGGGTGTGGACATGTGATGCACCCAAGCCATTCGGCGAGTAGCCGCAAGAAACTCTCTGGCTTGGTCCGAGTACAACAGACCAATCTTGGGTTCGGGACCCATAAACTTGTGAAAGGCTTCTACCGTATTAGGTACAGAGCGACTAAAAACAGGAAGCACATCTATGTACCCGGTCGCAAGATCGTAAAACACGACTGCGTCCGTTTCACCATTCACACCACGGTCCTTTAAACCGTGTAACACCATCGTGTCAACAGTGACAATATCACCGAATTTCGTGCATTCATGCGCGTCGGCACCGCCCCGGCGGTGCAAACGCACGTTTTCCACCTTTGCGCGTTGGCAATGTGGACAGAAAGGATTCTTTGGCAAATGAGACATCATATGTTGAAGCGTTTTAGCTTCAGCACGTAACTGGGCTTCGGTCCTGTAGCCCTCAGGGTGTTTGATTTCAACGACTTCACCCCCCTCGTCAGGCGCGTCGGCCTCAGAGGGAGCTGCGGGGTACAGTGAATCGTTCATGGCAATTACCGGACCGGGCATTGCCGGTAATTATCGCAGGACATGCATCTAAGTTTGGGGCTCCAAACATAACCGGCCCTTTTGGCAGGTATGGGACGTTGTTTATAACGTCGAGCCTAACAGTTCTCCCGGATGGGCAAATGAGAACAGGCGTCTCAAAAGCATCCCACCGGAAACTGTATCCGAAATCCACGCACCTACGCCCTATCGATACAATCGAGGGTGTATTACCCATGACGAAGGCTTCAATGTCCTCGTCAAGTGACTCAACAGTTGCATCAACTCTACCTTGAGTCCCTGCAACACCATTGGCGGTTTGCAAGGAATGTTGGGTTCGCCCATTCTTGATGTGGCGATGATCCTGCGCTGGAATGTCGTGCATTCCAACCAAGTCGAAAGGACACCCAGTGTCAGCAAGCCACCGGATTTCGATTTGTGGGCCAGGCATAGCAGGCATCTGATCAGGAACATTTTCCCTGATCATTCGAGGGCGACGAGCCCACCTATTGTCAGGCACATACTCACCTAATTGCAACTGTACAATCTGTCTAGTGGTGGCAGCTAGGATTCTAGCATTTTCCTCGGACATCGCAATTACCTCGGGAGGTTGACGCAACCTATCCGGGTGAATGGGGTGAGAATGCGACCGCCGATTCATGATCGGTCTAGGCTCGCCACGTGTTCTTATATTTTCAACATGCTGAATTTCAGCATCGTCATTGAAACTCAGCCTGCGAGCAGTGAGCCTAATCCTCACTGCCTTCGCGAGCTCAGAGTTATACTGGCCGCACTTACCGGGCAGGTAATAGAAATCCGTCCTAATGTCAATTGGCCCGGGAATCCGTCTGAATAAAACGGATTTGCGAGTCGGTACACTCAAATCGACATCATCAATCAGAGCGTTGTCCGAGAGACGAATAGTTCGTCTGCGAATTACAGCTCTGATATTCGGGCCGCCCGGACACGTACCTTGCAGTGTACGAGCGCCAATAGTGGTCACTGACCACTCCATTGTCCCTTCAGGGCGTTGAAACCGAGCTCTATACTCTTCAAATGCCTTGGCTATGGGATGAGCAGGGCAGGCAACAAGCCCAATAGCCTGAGGGTGACGGCCCGCCCCTCTCAAAAACCCGCTGACAAATCAGGGGCAGGACTATATGTCCTGTCGTCAGCAGTGGTAGTAGGTTCAGCAGACTCGGGTTGCGCATCGGCAGACTCGGTCGCTGGGGCCGCAGTGTGTTGCTTCGCTTCTTTCAGCAAATGCTCAGGTGGCTTTGCATGCTTGTAATCACACTTATCCCTCATGCACTTTCCATAGGCAACCCATTGGGCGCAATACCCTGGAATCAGGGGAGGACGCTCCTTGCGTTTAGCATCGGAACTCCCAGTTCTTGTGTGTGCGAATTTGCACTCTTGCCCGCGCGAACAGTATCCACGCGCGAAGTCCCTACACGCATCAATCGCAGGAGCGCCGGGCGACGTAGATCTGGGCCTCCTTGGGGGCTCGCCCCTAGGGCTAGGCGTACGCCGCTTGTCCTGCTCCCGATTCCTGGGAGAGTACCTGTCCCTTCGATGAGGACTAGGGGTATTACCGGTCCTCTTCCTTGGATCACTAGGAGGCCGATTAGGCCTATGGGAGTCTCCAAACGGAGATCGTCTCCTAACGGGAGGACCAGGAGCGCCAGGTTTCTGGGCTCTCTCCCTGGACTGAGATCGTTCGTAAAAGTCTTTGTGCATATTGACCTGATTCTTACGAACCCTCCAGCGGTCAATTTCGTTCTTGCAACGAGCACGAAGCCATTCATAGCTACAAACATCAGGGTTGGACATGTTCCTATCCCATTCCCTGATATCATGAGCCAAACAGTTGAGGTGCCTAACCTTCTCACTGAACAGCGACCGCTTTACCTGTTCAGTCAGCGGTTCATCGAGACCCGCAAGGATGTGATCCCACTTCGCGATGAATCTTTCAAGTCGCTCCTCTTCAGTATAGAAAGATGACACACTGCATCGCAAGTTTGAGAGCTCGATAATCCTGAACGATTGCTCTCCGATATTCGCAGTCCTTAAGTGGTCGTATAAGAGCCACAGGATCTGCCTACTCTTGATGCGATTGTTGGAGCGTTGAGCGGCCTCGGTGAGACGATTAATCTTATCGATGATCGCAACAGTCTTGATGCACTTCCGAATGGCTGCATTGAACCTGGCTTCAAGGATGTGGTACTTACATTCCCCATCCAGTTCATCAAAGGTCTTTGCCTTCTCGACTTCAGTTAGCCAATTGATGACGTAAAGTCCATCATAGCTGTAGGCATTGCTAACAGCTTCCTTCATATTGGCTATCCATACCCTCACCCCAGCCGCGTCGGGCTCTGGCGGGAGGTCTATGGAAATGCATTTAGTCGCAGCTGTACAGTTCGGATCATGGTGGCTACTGTATCCGCCGCCACCAGTTCCGAAAAGATGCTGCGGAACCTGAGAACTACCGATTGACAATGCACATACAGGACAAAGGCGAGTAGCCTTCGGAATGCAAATTTCACATGCCCTTTTCATGCATACCTTACATTCCTCAATTTTGCTAGGGTCAGGAATATCCCGATCACACATCCGACATTTCTTGTCAGGAGGATCAGGGCCACGCATGGTCGGCGGCTCAAGGCCCGAAGGATCCTTCGGCCTTGTACCGTTGGGATCAAATCCTGGATAATATCCGGTTTCACGTTTATCCAGGGGTACGGATTGCGTAGCCTTCGGAGGACTCTGAAGGTTAGCCGCGTTGGGTTGACCCCCATTTGGGGTGTCACGGAATCTGTCAACGGGTGGCCGCAGAGGCGGCGAGAACGACCGCGTCGGGTTCGTCTCAGGTACGCCTCCAAGCGACCTATTCCTGACACGGTTACCATCGGGATCCCTTCTTCTCCTAGTCTCGTCCCTAAGGCACGCAAGACAACAGGGACCCTGGACAATCCAAATCTCCTGTAGTCATCCTGCCCAGCAGAATGTCTGGTGCAGTAGTAGGTCTTACAAAACTGACACTCAATTCCCTTGGTCAGGAACGAGCTCTCCCTACAGACACCGCATCGGGGTCCGTTACGGGAACATTCTTCACACAGGTTCTCTTTAAATGAGAAACAATACTCACAAATATCACCTTTGCATCCCTTACAGTGAAACTCAGCCACGAGATGATTATATCCATCACCTACGTACTTACATCTGGGTTTACCAGGGTTGCCAGGGTTCCCACCGGCAGCACTCTTCTTCCCCCCTCCTCCTGGGCTTTGCCAATCTGGAGGAGGAGGTGGTGGAGGATCACCATCAGGAGGGCCAGGTGGAGGAGGCCGCTTATCCGGAGTACGGGACGCGGCACGCCTTCCCCCTGTGTGATCGTTCAATCCACTACTTGATGCCTGGTTCGAGTGCCTTGACTCGAGGGAGTTAATTCTCTGGGCCGTATTGCCCAGCACCTCGAGCATTTGCTCGAGCTTACTGTTGAGCGTAGTCGAAACGGCCATGTTATGAGTATTTTGCTTGTCCGTGTAGGATTTGCAGTCCCTCGACTTCATCTCAAGGTTGGCTTGTGTCTCATAGAGTTGGTCTTTAACCCACTTTATGCCGTCCCTATTATTGGTCCAGCGTTGTTCGACATCTTGCATCATCCTATCAATCTGACATACCCTAGTGGACAGGTCCTCGATTTTGAGGTTTACCCCACCAATAGCAGGATGGTTGGATTGGCTCTCCACTAGAGATCTCTCGATCATATCAACACGAGCTATAAGCCCGGTTACTCGATCAGAGAGAGATTCAAAAACAGTTTGAACCTGGGTGATGGAGCGAGCAACATCATCATAGCTGGCCCGCTCGTTTAGGGCATCGCCTATACTTATCATGCGATCGGCAACGATCTTGACGCGTTGGCCAAGCTCGGCCACAATGTCCTTAGTCCCTTGTGATAGCTGCATGGCCGCGGTCGCAGCCTGCGTACACGTGCTACTCACATGGACGCATTGGTCGCATTTGGCTCTCCACGAGTTCACCTCAGTGGAGAGCTGTTTGATGCATTGATCACTTCTATCATTCCTACGTCCAAGGTCTTCGACCTTAGCAACCAGGCGATGAATAATCGCACTTACCGAAGAGTCCACTCTCCCTCTTTCAAGGGCTGTTACAAGATCAGCAACCTCGTTGGGTTGCTCCTCACTCGCGGGACCAAATCCTGATCCGCGATCTCGAGGGGTGGACAAATCAACCATGATTGGATTAGATCTCGGAGGAGTTCTGAAATCATCCTGCACGGCCGTTGATGGTCGTGGAAACTCACTCCGATTAGGAGATTGACTCTGATACGGAGCAGATCTCCTAGCATCACGAACCGCAGAGTGTTGTGTCATGCCCAGGCCTTTGGCCACGGGCAGTTTAGGAACGACAGGCCTATCCATCCGCATAGGAACATCAGGTCTCGAGTCAGCAATAACAATGTCATTCAAGTCGGTCGCATTGGACACTCTAGACTCAGACATCGACTCAATATCAGTCGCATTACTGATGGTATGATTGCGACTGGAACTTGATGCCATCATGGACTCAGATTCTATCGGAACATTAGTTCCGTCCGTGTCGTCCAGAGCGAAAATGGAAGCCGCATTGGGCGTAGGGCGAACACCTTGGGCATTCAAGCCACTTGACCTATTAAATTCCTCCTGGAATGCTTCGATCCCATCAAGCACGTTAACGAGTGTGTCCGCGTTTAACGGGTCTCTACCAACGATCGACGCTGGATCACCTGATCGACCGCGTCCTGAGTCCCGCGCACTGGGGTTACCCCTGTGGGCAGTTTCCCGATCCATCCCCCTAGCCCTATGCGATCCAGTCGAATTTGACCTTGATCGTTTGCTTGGGGTTGGACTAGGATGCAAATCCAATCTATCTACGATATTACGCTCCCTAGGGCTCTCAAATCCTGAAAGTCCTGGGGGAGGGGACATGTTCCTCATGGTCGGGTTTACCGACGGCCTTGGCCTGACGTTACGGCTGGCCACGTCAGGATTGAGATTCTCAATCGACAAAGGTAGCATGAATTCATCGCTTCCAGCAGCCCGTTTTGGGCTTTGGAATTGCGGGAAAGATGACGGGGCGGGTGGCCCTGGCATCCATGCGGCAAAATCCATACCAAAAATGTTTCCGTCGTTGGGCCATGAGGCTCTCCAATCGAGCCCACCGGATTCGGTCGGCAGATGAACATCAAATGCAACTCCACTGGATGTACCAGGTTCGGGATTACCGAGCGCTTGAAAAACTATGCTACTGGTTGGCACAGGTCTACTGTTGCCTCGGGAGTCACGAAACTCGGACTGACCAATATTCATCAGCTCCGGGAAAGATGAGGATTGAGCTCCAGGTGCAATACCGGGCTCGTCATCATCACGTCCTGAGACGGAATCATTATGGTCAGGACGATTAGCCCCATGACCCTGAGAGCGATTAGCTCTTGAGGCATTAGACGATAGGTCATCAGTGCGAGTAGCACTGGACCTTCCTGAAGGCATTGCTTCGGAAAAGGTGTGGTCCGACAAGAAATCAGGACCGGAAAACATCGGCTGTCCGGGCACCTGGTCGTCATTCACAACGTCCAAGATTCCGGCCTGGCCGAGAACCCATTCATCAGTCACCACGTGAGCTCCATCCTCAGTGATTCCTGCCATCGTATATACAATAACCTACAACACCTGCAGGGTTGTTAAAAAGGGGTTCGCGGTGCCAACCGAGGACGAATCCTACGGCTGATAACCTGCGAAAGGGTTTGAAACAGAGTTTCGGGAGAGAATAAACAGGCCCAATCCCACCAACAAGAAGAGATTGTTTAAGTCCCCCAGTCCCAAGGGCAAAGCGGTGCCCCCGGCTGGCCAAACACGAACCAAAACAGGGTGCCAGTTGTAACAAGGTAAAGAAACCCAGCAAGGGCAGAGACAACCGAAAGCAAGCACAAAGCAGCAAACCAAGCAGGCAAACAAAGCAGCGCACAGTGAGCAAGCAAAGCAAACCAGAGCGAACTGTCAACCCACCAGCCTGACCCACAACCAGAACCACCAAGGCCACAGCCTGTCCAGCAGCGCGCTTTGTTCTCGCGCGGGTGGATGGCGAGTGCCGCCGAGGGAGCGCCGACGTTATGGCGGGCGGAAGTTGCCACAGTTAAAAGCTTGAGCCAAACGGCGCATTGGCCGTGGCGTGGAAACATGTTATGATAAAACTACATGCCCCCAAAAACAGGATCAAACCAAGGAAGATAAGATCTGGTCCTTCTATTTTGGGTAGCAGAAATGGCACCCAAAGGGAAATCCCCCCCCAATGGAAGATAAGATCTGGTCCCTCCATTTTGGGTCGCATTTTCATGGCACCCAAAGGAATTCCTCCCCCCTTCCCGCATGGCAACCCAACAAACTGGGACGTGCCCCTTGTACAGAGTTCCAACACCTCCCTTGTGCAAAAGTGGTCTGAATCCACACCAAAACCGGGGACACCCCCAATATGAATAAACAGGGGTTCTACTTAGATCCGGGGTCAACATTCACCCCGAAATGGGGCAACTGGTAAATGGGAATACATGAACAATTCAATATCAACTTGTCAACTGGCCAGGCAGTTTCATGTGATGTCAAACTCCCAAAACTTTTTTGTGTGACATACTGTGGATGGATGAAATCCATTCCGCACCACCTAAGAAACCCTGGAATGACATGATTCCCCCTGCAAATGCCAACAAACAATGGTTTCGCATGGTTTCAAAGGTGGTGCGACATGGATTTCGTCCATCCACAGCTGATAGTACCTTCAAAATTCCCTTAAAACATGTTTGTTGCCCCAAAGAAATTGGTGGGTGAATTCCTCTTCTTCTTTTTTTGCGGGCAGTTTGAGGGTCCAGGAACCGGGAGATAAGTATGGGGTAAGCCCAGACGCGACCCGCTCGACATTTCGGGCCTTCATAGGCTCCGGTCGGGGTGGTGCCCTCCTGACCGCTTCATAGAGCCCACTCGCAGGCGGCTCGCGGAGCCGATGCGGCAACCGATCCTAGAAACCAACGAACCAGGAATCCCTCCATGGTCAAATATGACATAAACCCTCAAACTAGCCACACAAAAAAAGGAACTCACCCCAAAATTGTGGGGCAATAATCCATGTTTAAGGGATTTTGAGGGTCTAGGAACCTATCGTAGAAACCAGCGAACCAGGAAATTCTCAACGGCCCAAAATTAAATGCCCACCAAACCAAAGGTTCCAGGAAATTGGCTCGCTGGTTTCTAGTGATCAGGCAAGGCCCCAGCGGCCCAAACGAGCAAAGCAACTTGCCCTCCCAAAAGGACAAGGGACAACTCACTTCCGATCGAGTGGATGGGCCAACAAAAAGTCCCCACACTATTTTTGACTATCAAAATAATTTCACAAAAATGTATCATTTCCAGGAACTCAGGAAGTGAGACAATTGGACGTGGCTGTTGTGGGGAGATTCAGTTTGCTTCTCTATGCCCTTCCCAAATCAATAGACTACCAAGAAATGCCAGTTCCCGAAATATATTTCCTATACCTATCAATAAAATTCGGGTAGCACACAGGGCTGAAACTACCTGGACCCTCAAACTACCCATCAAAAAGTTGAAAATTCACATAAGGCCACAATTTGGGGTTGCAATTCTTGCCCAATTTAAGGCTGGGAATTTTGAGGGTTTTACACCGAAGGCAAGTCCGCGCTTCGCCGAAAGTCGGACACATCTGGAAAGTGTTGCCCAGTTTCCAGAGTCCGTCTGTGGAGTTACTGAGTTGCTAAGCCGGGCCAGCACTCAAATTAGGGGAAACCATGTTTTCTTTTCTTTCTTTCAAGCCGGGCCAGCACTCAAATTAGGTTTTTTGTTTGGTTCCTTTTCTTTTTCTTATCATCCCTTGGAGCTAGCGGATAGGGGGTAAGTAGTAGTTCGCGGATCATCACTTCTAAAAGAGTTGCGGGATTGGCAACAACTTCTGTGCTGCCACTGGGAAAAGAAGAACTTTCCCAATGAGTGCTTCTTCCCATGAAGGGGCATACAAGGCTAGTTACGTGGTGTGATGTAAAATGGCACGCCCACAATCCCGCAGCAACAAGAGCCGGGATGAACGGCGAGTGGCAGGGAAGAAGCCAAAACAACATTCACATCCAACCAACAAAGGGAACCGATCACCCCATTCCTAAAGACAAGCGCATGGCAAATGATGCAAATGTGTACAAGGAAAAACGCAGCTCAAGTGGACTATCGCTGACAGGGGTCACTAGATTTCCCTTGAAATAACTATCGCATTTTCTGGTGGTCTCCATTGAAACTGCCACCGGAGGAAACCCTGGCCGAAGTACTTAAAGTGCTTTGTCTTGAGTTCTGACTGATCTGCGAACCTTTCGGGGGGTTCAGGTCCGATTTTGTCGCTGAAGCGGCTTCCGCCGGGGCAGAATCACACCTCCCACACCAGCCTACCGCTCAACTCAACCTCGTTTCGTCCCTAAGTGAAGCAGAGTACCTGGAGTCTTTCAATGTCGAGCTCTTGGATAAACAGGGGGTGAGAAGCACCCCGAAGTGAAGGAGTTCTGAATATCAAAGTCGACCAGGGGTTCCATTGGCCGTTTCTGCGGGCGGCTTGCACTTAAAGCTTAGGTCCTGCCAGTCTTCATCGTCACTCTCTTCAGTGGCGTCGTCACGAGATTTCAGCAAGTAGTCCTGCGCAACCCGCACTTACGGCATGCGAAGAACGTCGCACGCACTTGGGCAAATTGCTTTAGTTCACAAACCGGCAAGGGAACCATCCAGCAAAGGATGTTCATCACGGGCGAGCCCGTTTTATCACAAACGTAAGAATCATGCAGGGGACCCCTGGGTGGACGTGAGAATTCGGTGGATTGTTCTCAGGCAAAGATTCACCATGAGGAAGCTCGTCTCTCTCCTGGGTTCATGGACTTCTTTGCTTTGCTTGCCAGGGGCTTTATCAAGCCGCGAAGTGTTGCTCGACTGGAGTCTTGGCCTCACTTGACCGAATGTCACCCTACCTTTAGTCTCCGGATCTGACTCCAAAAGATTCATCACCTTTGGAGGGGTTTTCACCCCCTAATAATGGGACGGGATTCTTAATCCTAAACATTGGGGAGTAAAAATCGCCCATGCTGGGTAGCTCCGCCTGAGCAAACGGTGAATCACCCCCCCCACCAAAGAAAACGAGGCCTGAGCAAATCATGGGACAAAGGGAGTTCTTCACCTTGCCCATCTCTCCTCGAGCCAGTTCTGGGCGGCAACCTGGCGAACGGAACATCCAGTGGTAAGTGGATCACCCGTTTTTCTGTCGCTCAAGGGTTCGATGGTTGGTGTTTTTTGGGCTTCCCTATCAACTAAAAGGTTGTTTTTCCTCGCACCACTTCGAGAAACTCCCTGTAAAGAATGGGCGGATGGACGGAATCCTGCAGCTGGTATAGGTGTTCTAATTATTCCATTCACGGGGGTTCATTTATCCCAACTGGTGTGAAATGGACTTTGTCCACTGTTCTGGAGGTACCAATTATTACGGCTCATTCCCGTAATCACTTTGATACCACGTCCCTCAAACCCGATTTTCCACTCTACTGACGGTACTACTACCTAAACCAAAATCGAATTTCCCCCGCAGCGACCACTGGCTGCCCCAAACAAATCCAAATCGGGGGGGCATCCGAATCCATCTGGCTCCAGAACTCATCCGAACTCGGAGTACGACGTGGAGAGTGCCAGACTCGAAGGCTGCATAGTTTGCAGTGGGAGAAGCAACACGAACCATGAGTCCCTACACCTCCAACATACCAACTTCACCTCAATGCCGAAAACAACTTAAAACTGGGGACTTTTCGACTGGAAATGAATGTCCCCGGTTTCGCAGTCGTAAGGGCGCGGTTGGTTTGCTACCCTTTTCAAATTCTAGGTTGTTTGGGTTCCAGCCGCCACTAAATGAAGACAACAAACAAACAGTTCCAAAGATGGAACCATTCGGCTTTTGAGAAGTCAGTTTTGGCCTCGCTTGGATGCAATCCTACTGCGTTTCGCAACTCCCAAACTTGACAAAATCATCTGGCCAAACTTGGACAACACAAGTGCAATCCTGGACCTTCAACAAAACAAATGGGACATATCCCATGCTTCAGGGCCCAAATGCCCGTTCCAGTAGCTAGGGAGATCGTTCTAAAAGCTAGAGGTTGACTTGCCGCATGTTTCTCGGGGGTACCCTTCCTTCCACTGAGATATTTTTTGCTAACATGGCATGGCACCTGTAAAGCACCTGCATCCATATCCTTAAGGGACCCCCTGGCAGGTGCTATGGAGGAAGGGTACCTAGACCCCCAAACTGCCCAGAAAAAGTTCAATTTTGTTTGGGTCCAGGTCCCAGGTAGCTCTTTCGGGTCCAGGAACTTCGGCGCATGTTCAACTCGGAGCGCCTTGGAGTTGTCCCCACAGCTCTCGAAGAACTTCATCAGCTCTCCGCCTTCGTACGGCCTTCAGTCGAGCCGACCACGACTTGACTTCGGGAACCATCGCGTACCAACAAGTAGTGGAAAAGTGCAAGGACCCCCTCGAGGTGTGACAAACCTTCGGTGGCCCCGGGTGGGGGCAAACGCCAAACCTGCGCGGATTTGATGTTCCGAATGGAATTGGCATATTGGGCCGATCAAACTCAATACAATACATGGGTGGCTCGTCTTTTCTGGGAACCGGACCCCCCCCAAAACGGCGCAACGGTTTTCTTATTGGTTCCTGGAGCCTCGAAATGTCAACTTGCGAAACCCAAATCGGTTATTCCTCCACCGCAGCCTATGATCTACACCTGGACCCTCAACATGCCAGCTTAAAAACGAGTTCGTGCAACCCAACCTTGTGGAGTCGGTGGGTTCCCCAACTTTCTGCGCCTGGAGAGACCCGCTGGAGGCACCCCTGGTAACTTCAGGGTCCAGGATGTCTCTTCCCCAAAGGCACCAGCCCAACTCACAGGCCCTCAGCTGCTCCCATAAGATCTTTGTTCAGCCCAACGGAGGCAGTGAAATCCAATGCTCCAATGACCCCCAGAGAAAAATAAAAAAACAAAAAACTCGAACATGACCTTGGTGAAGTTGGTAGGTTGGTGTGGCGACTCATAACGCAAGGGACCGAAAGAAACTCCGATCTAAAAATGACTTTGGTGAAGTGAGATGCCAAAAGTGCGGGTGGCGTGGTGACTCATAATGTAAGTGCGACCCGGAAAAAAAGAAGAAAAAACGCGATGGGTTGTTGCTCAAAATGATGGTTGGTGAATTCCCTCTTTAAAGAAAGCATAACTTACTCAAAAATGATATTAGCCAGCCCCAAAATGACGGGATTGGTGAATAGTCCCACGTTTTTTGATGGGTAGTTTGAGGTCTAGGTATTTGATTTAACGGAGCCCTCTCCAAAACAAATCAGCTTTTCTCTGATTGGCGGTTTGGATTTGTGGTTTGGTGGTGGTTTCCCATTACCCTCCACAAGAGCCAGGGGTCATAGCCCCAAACCACCAATTTCAGGTAGTCTGGGCTAAAGGAAGCGGGGTTCTTTGGGGTTAGATTGATGTTTGATGTTTCCCCTAAACGGGACCATTTCTTGGTCTCCCCAAGACTTGGAGCGATGCGGTACTTCCTCATCTGCCCAGAGGAAAACAAGATCTCACTTGCCCAAAGGACCTGGAAATACAGAGTTAACCTTTTGGGACCTTTACTAAAAATGGACCAAAAGGGGAAAACCAACAGGTCAAAAGGTCGGCTTTGGGCAAGTGAGAGATATGTTGGATCTCGATGTATTGGACCTTGAAACATAGCACTCACTTCCGATCAAGTGGATTGGCCAAAAAGAGCAGCCGAACGGGTTGGTTTGCCCTCCCTTACACTAACATACTAGGTCTTCCAGTAGAGAAACATCCTCGCGGCTTTCCTTTTGCTTTCTCCTTACCCCCCCAAAAAAGAGTACACCCACTGAATGGATTCAATGAACCAAAAGAAGAGACCCATAACAAGTGTGCCCTCTTTTGGTTCTTGTTTTTTCAAGCAGCCCACCCCCTCCAACCAAAAGTCACCGAAAGACCAGCCGCGCAATTCCGACATACTCCCTCCGGCCAAGTTCGTCACAACTCTTTGTAACACCAAGGTGACCCACTTGCAACTGGTGAGGTCACCCTTAATTGGTGGCGGTTTAGGGTTTAGGGTTTAGATTTGAACCCCTGGTTTCTTCATTGTTTCTTCTAGGTGGAATCTTGGGAGAAAACACGGTGACCCCTAATTGGTGGCGGTTTGGGATTTGAACCCCTGGTTCTTTTCGGTGGGGGGTGTTGGGACACCACCCCCAGAAAACACCTCCAAACCGAGCTCCAAGGCACCGATTGATAGGGGTCCCCTGGGAAAAAAAGCAAACAAACATGTTTCCAGCAGTGATGGATTCCGTTCCAAGCCAAGAGCGGAAAATGAAGCATATACTCAGATGCCCAGTGGCCAGGGGAAAAAAGGACCGTTGAGCTTCAAGGGGAACCCGTCCCCCCAAAAAAAAATGGGAAAAAGGGCGCCACTGGGCAACAGAGTATCAAATCCGAGCAAATTGGCAGGTTAGGGGGACTTAGTGAGTAACCTACTCCGAGCACAGGCCCAATATGCCGAGCTGCACCACATCTCTGGCCGAGGATCCGGAGACCTTGAGAACTTTCTGGGCGCTTTTTGGACAGAAGGCTCCCTGGATGGTATACCCTTGAACAGTGTGTGTATATGTATATATATATATATATACCTGGAGTCTCTGTGACCCTTTAAAAATGGGTCTATGACCCCTTTATTTTGGGTAATGACCCCATTTTTTAAGGGTCACAAGGTACCTGGACCTTGAAACTTCCAACTTAAAAATGGGTTGTTGCAACCCCAAATGATGGAATGGGTGAGTTCCCGTTTTGTTGAGTTTGAGGGTTCAGGTAGGAATTGCAGCTTATTCGAAGGCAAACCCTTCGCAACTTGGATGACTCCCCCGTTTCGCAAGTGCATTGAAGCCATGGTTGAGGCCATTGATTGTTGGCATTTAGAGGGGAATCTGCAGAATCATCATTCCAGGGCTTCTTAGGTGGTACAGAATTTTGTCCATCCGCAGTATGTAGGGTAAATCCTCTGGCAACTTATTACCTGGATGCTAACCTACACAGCGGATATGCAAGAAGCCGTATGTCAGCAACCAACATTGTTCTTTGCAGCCCAAATATAACCATAACCTTAAAATCGGATGAACCAGACCTGGTCTGGCTGATTTTGAAGGGAATTCGAAAATGGGTGGCCCCAAAATTTCGAACAGCTGGGGTTACGCAGGGGTTAGCCTTTGTTCCCACACGCCAAGGTGCCATTTTGAGTACTTTTTTTGAGGCGGCCACATCAGCTCAATACGAGAACCCACCGAATTAACATAGAACCTGACGTTCTGGGGATCCTGGTTTGAAACATTGTCCTTTTCAAGGGACCCGCGAACGTCAGGTTCTATGTTGATTTGTGGGAGGGCAACTTGAAACATACCATACCAAGAACATTGACTTGAACCCAACGAAACAAAGAACACCAAGCCTTGGTTGCTTTCTGCTCCCCTGCTAAAAGTTTAACTTTTAGTGGTTTAATGGAAAACCCATTTGTTGGCAAAAAGTTAAAGTCCTAACATCCAAGCAAAATGAAACAAAGAAGCCTTCAGAGCAAACCCACACCCGGACCGCACACAACAGACCCTTCAACCCTGGGGTTTGTCTGAAGCTGTCTGGCTCTGTCCAGTGACACTGGGCTGTCCGTTTTCTGATCCCCTGCTAAAAGCTTACCTTGTGGGTGAAATGGAAACCCAACCACTAAACCCTAACAACCGAAAACCAAAAAAAAACTAAGGGGATGGCTGGGAACCACCAGTGAGAGATTCCCTTTTAAATCCTAACTGGTTGAAAAATCACAACTCACTTCCAATCGAGTGGATTGGTCAAGCCAGTCCCCCAAACTTTGTATCAATGCTTTATCCCTCAGACTTTCTTCCCAAGATTTGTTTGAAGTCCAGGAACTCAAGAAGTGAAGGCAACCATCTGCACTGGGTTGGCACCCCCCATCCAACCATTAACAACCCCTTCAACCCCTTCTAGGCCCTCCAGTAGAGAGGTTGGAATAAGGCTACCCACTTTGTTCTGTCCATTTTGCAGTAGGGGAACCCTCCCAACCAAAAGAGTCGGTAAGAACGGGCACCTAGCTGGGGACCCTTCCGCCCCTTCAACCCGCCCGACCGAAGACGCGAAGGCGTCTTCGGGGCGGGGGTCCTCTGATTGACCTGGGACTCAAACATCGGATTGCCAAGGCTTGGCCCCTGCGGCCAGGAGCAGCATGGGACCCAGCTGGTCCTGAATCTGATCTCACCGAATCTTCCATTTGGTTAAGACCTCTGGCAAAAATGAGAAAATATGTCCACGAGTGAAATCGATTCCCTTTAAAACCAAAAAGGGAAAATAGAAAGTATACTCTCAAGCAAATGGAAGCACCATCATTTCGGGCTTCAGTAAGAAGAGGGCGAGGTATTCAATTCCTCCTTTATATATTTTAAGAAGTCTGTAAATTCAGAGACTTCATTTTTTCAGAGACAACATCCTCCGACTCTTGTCCAACTGAAACAACAAATGCTTACAAGGCTTTCTATCAGGGACAGTCTCCTCGATCATCTCTATGATGGGTGGATCTGATGGGTTACTGGGTGGTTTTTCCATCCCTCCACAAGACCAACTAAGGGCTACGGGGTTCCACTTTTTGACCTCAAGATAGACTTGAACCGAAAAGTTCCCCTTTTGGGACGAACCAGCCCTGGGTTTAAGTCTACCCTGGTGGCTTGTAAACATACACCATGAAAACACCTTCGCACAACCTGGCGCGTGAAATATGTCAGACAAACTGCCTTCCAGCTCCATGAAAATGAGAAGGTTTATGTACCCATCTTTAGCTCCAAACAATTGGCATGGTCCAAGCACCACTCGAAAAAATCAAACTGTTGCTGGCAAAAAAAAGAGCAAATACAAAAGGGCTGCAGGGGCACGGGAAAACGGGCGCAAAAGGCAAAACGGACAGACACGTCTAGTAATGGTGACGTTCTATAGAACATGCTCGGATACTCAATGAACAACACAGATCAAACAACAAAACGCATGAGGAGGCACGTGACCATAACGTTTCCCATTTAGTGGTGAAAATAATCTGTTGTGGCGGTTTCCCACATGGTCACCCCATGTAAACGGCCTTTGAGTAACCCGCATGAACCAAAAACCATGGAGTCAACCAAACCAACAAGCAAGTTCGGGTGACAACCAGGTCACCTGGTCTCAAAACATTCCTGAGCGGACTACCCAAACCCAAAATGGCAAGTCTATAAAATTACCTAATAACAATTTGCCAGCCCTGCTACAAGACAAACCTCTCAGAAAGGGTTGTAAACACTTCCTTGTTAGTTGCTACTGTGGACAGACGATATCCTGCACCACCGAACAAACCCTGGAATGGTGGTTCCCCTGTAAATACCAATGAACAGTGGTTTCAGTTTCACTGATGGTTTCTGCGGTGGTGCGAGAAGAGGATTTCGCCACCAGCCACAGGCCGTTACCCTACATGGTGCTGTTCGCTTCTTTGCCGAACAACTCCTCTCAGGTAGTCCCATCTTGAATTCGGGTTCCTTCCTTGGCACCTTGCCACTTGGCCCCTCAAAAATGGGCTATGGCAACCCAAAATTCCGGTTGGTGATTTCGCCCCTGCTTCATGGGCTCGGGTGCCCAAAGGACCAAGAACGACAAGGCAAAAGCTTTTGGCACCTTTACTAAAAATGAACCAAGAATTGGAAAACGTCAAAAGGTCAGATCCGGTCGACTCGCCTTGCTCCTTTTAGAAAAACGATAAACAACTCACTTTGGAGAAATGATAGAACCAAAAAACACACTTTTCAACAATATATATATATATATGTATATCAAAAACACACTTTTCAACCACAGATTTTCCTGAAAGCCAGTGAGTGGCTAGTTTTGGGGCTTCAGGAACCCCGCGGCTTGAAGCCTCCCCGTTCAACCCTTCGCTCCGTCTGGCCGCTGAAGAGCGCGCAGCTCACGTGCAGAGCCGTGACCCGCTTCTGGTCCCCCTCCGCCGCCAGACGCGGCGCCTGCATACGAGGCTTTTTCCCCTGGACCTGGAAGAGCTACCCAGGAACAAAGGGGGTTTCACCAGGGTTGTGGGAAATGACCATTTCTGTGATACAACGCAAAGGGCTTCCCAAAGACTATTTTCTTCAAATAAAGGGGTGGGGAGAAACCCCTTGATCCCACAACCCTGGGTTTCACCAATCATAACTTTGGGGCAATAACCATTTCTTCAGGGAATTGCGACGGCCCGGGAAAATTTGCTATATATGAATATATAATGGTCCCTCAAACTACGCATAAGCAAGTTGGAAAGCGCCCATTCCATAACTTGGGTTCACTTGCAACGCGCCGATGTGGTCAGCTGGAACACACCAAGAACACACACTCATTCAATTGAAGCATCATGCGTGCATCCGCAGCATGCTGCCTGTGCTTGATCAAGCGCATGCGCGCGCTCAAACAATTGTTTCTGAGCCTCAAACGCACATGCGTGCCCGCGGAATTCACCGCAAATGAATCCGTCCACCCAGGGGGGCGTGCCAGGCATCCAGGCAGGGAGACAACCGGGGACAGAGCGCAGGCATCCAGGCTGAAAGACAACGAGAAGGAGAGAAAGGGAGACAAATGAGCGGAGAGGCGTGCCACATCCAGGCTGGGAGACAATGGGAGACAAATGAAACCGTCCACCCACACCCGGAGAGCCGTGCCAAACATCCAGGCTGGCCGAGAGTGGGAGACAAGGGGAGACAAATGGAGACAAAGGGAGGCGCCGGGCTGGGAAACAACAAGAGACAAATGAAGGGAGACAAAGGGGGACAAATGAACCCGTCCGCCCGGAGAGCCGTGCCAGAGTGGGAGACAACGGAAGAACACAAGACAAATGAAGGGAGACAAAGGGAGACAAATGAATCCGTCCACCCAGAGAGCCGTGCCAGGCATCCAGGCTGGGAGACAATGGGAGACGAATGAATCTGTTCACCCAGAGAGCTGTGCCAGGTATCCAGGCTGGGAGACAACGGGAGACAAATGAAGGGAGACAAAGGGAGACAAATGAAACCGTCCACCGCGAGAGCCGTGCCAGGCATCCAGGCTAGGGCTTGGCAATAGGCGAGTCACTTTAAATGAATTTAGAACCCCTCACAGTAAACTGTTTCTCAACAAATGTTGCTGGGGGCGGCCAAACGTCCCTGGGTTGGACCTGGGGCTGAGCAAACTAGCAGCAAGGGCACCTGTTGCGGTTCCAGCGGGGTCGACCAAATGGCCATTCCTGCCTGCGGCGTGTTGAGCAGGATCTCCAGCACCTCGTGCTGCTTGAAAGTGGCGGCGTAGTGCACCGCGTTGCTCCCTAGGCCCGTAGAAAACAAGCAGCTCAAATCCCATGTCACAAGCCTCACTTCAGATATGGGTTCCAGCCAACAAATACAATGCAAGATCAACAGTTTGAACACTGGGTGTTGGACAAGTAAAGGGACATGATCACACTATTTCTGATGAACTCACCCAAACAAATAACTATGTGCGTGGTCGAGGAAAATAAAGAGACTCTGTCGGGTACAAACCCTCTTCAAGGGGCGTCCATTCCTTCCCGCACACGATGGCCCCCCTAGGCTTGAAGGGATCCCCACGGCCCTCTGCAATGGGTCCATGACTAAAGAAAAGTCTCCTGGGTATCACAAAGGGCTGTCCGTTTTCTGATGCCCTGCTAAAGTTTAACTGGGTGAATGGAAGCCCAACCACTAAACTAACCAAACAGTTAAAACCTCTAGTTCTTTAATGGGGTGAATGGACCCCCCCAAATCCTCCCCCCCCCCCCCACAAAACCAACCAAAAACAACTAAAACCCTCACGAAACCGATGGCCAAGAACCAAAGTACTACTAGCAACTTCTTCGTGGTTGTCACCTTGGTGACCCTTGGTGCGTCAAATCCTTCGGATGTCTTCCGGCGAGGGCTTGAAGTTCTGCTATGGATACCTGGACCCGACCGAACTACGCATAAGAAACAGACAGCGCCCCTCCATTTTGGGGCAGCAAGCAATTGCGCGTTGGGTCTTTGAGGTCCAGGTAAGACTTTTGCTTGAGAATCGGTTAGTGGAAACAAGAATTCACGCAACACATGTGTCGTCAGAACCACTTTTCAATCAGTTCCAACCATGAACATTGATTTACTCACAGTTGTCCCTCCTGAAACTCACTTCCTGAGTTGATTGGCCGGAAAAAGCACCCGCAGTTCTTGTTTGCCGCTATTTGTTTTGGCCCAATCCCGAAAAGTGGCCACAAAGTCCATGATCCCAGGGAGCGAGGCTTCAAAACACACGTACCCTTCTCTAGAGAGCCGGTGTCCGATCTCCTGTGGCTTCATCAATAAAGGGCATTGGTCGACTTGCTGTGGGTGGTTGCGAAATTCCGTTCGCCACCTAAGAAACCACGATTGAAACCATATATCGTGCGTTGGTATTTACAGGGGAATCAACTTACTCCGTCGGGATTCTGAAGGTCCAAAAACCACAATTGGACTTCAACTTGATCAAGTCGCCTCCAGTTCAGTCGCCCAAAGTTAGGAAGTGGCGTTTTTGCTTTCCAGCGCTTCCATCATTTTCCGGCGGCGCCCAGCGCTTTTCGCCTTTCGGTCTCCGTGGGGGTTGGCTTCTGGGGAAGCCTTCCCGTCCAACTTGCGGCGAGGCGCCCATGACGTCGTGCTGGCAACTCTCCGCAGAATAGGCCAGCAGCAGCTGGCAGAGCTCCTGGCGGGCAAGCGGTTCATATCGTTCCTGTCAAACCGGGCAAGCAGTGTGTGCTGCGTGAAGCAGTCAAGTTTGGCAGAGGTATGGTCAGCCAGAAGCCAAGGAGGATATAGGAAACTATGCCATGCCTTGTGAGACAAAAAATGTCCCCGAAGTCTCTCGATCTCACACGAAATCAAACACGGGATGACCCAAACGAAAGGGGTATATCCTTATCTTTTGTATCCCGGCAGCGTTCTTTTCTGACCTCCGCACGGGTCCCCCGGCCCTCCCAAGCTCCCATGACGAGCTCTCTGTTTGTTGGTGGGACCTGGAGTCTCCATGACCCTTAAAAAATGGTTGTTCATTACCCAAGAATAAGGGGTCATGGACCCATATTTAAAAGAGACTCCAGTATACCCTCAAACTGCCCATGAACAAACGGAACTCATTGGATCCAGGGAGACTCGAGGAATGACTCCATGTCTACCCTAAATCGCAATCCAAGTGGACCACCGGGTCCATGATCTGATTGGAGGGAAGTTGTTGTGGCTTCTTTTCGGTTGACAGTACCTTTAAAATCACAGAAACGGGGACCCCGTTTTTAAGAATAAGTTCAGGTGATCGCAGCCCTCGCAGAACTTCGTGGAGGGCCGCCCCGCACCACCCCGCAGCCTATCTGGACTGAGACCCCAAAGCTTTCAGCTGGGGAAAAAACGAAAGAGGCATATCCTCAGCAGAATCCCCCCAAAGGCCCCCCCCCCAAAGGCCCCCCCGAAAACCGCGCCCAGCCACTCCTTGGAGGTGGTGGCCGCGAGGTGCAACGGCGACACGTCGTGCAGCGTCCGCACCTCGAGTGTTCGAAACGCGCCAACCCGCCGGGAGCCAGGAGGGATGGAGCCGGGCTTTCTCCTAGGGCACTTGGCCCCAAACCCTTAAACAATTATATATACATACCTGGACCAACCAAGGGCACTTTTTTTGCGACTCTCTGCAAAAATCCGTGCATTTCCTTGAAATCCATACATTTGAGCAAAAACTGTACTTTTCTTGCAGGCTCAGCATAAGACACAGGAGCATTTTGCTACCTTTTTCTACAAGAATCTCACTTTCAGCTCCGGCCATGGCACTGGAGATTGTCATGCTCATACCATTTGAAGGTGTGCAATTCACCAAGGACAAAAGGTGCCCATTTCCTCAAGAAAATGTTCCGCTGATTTCCGTGCATTTTCCGCAGATTTCCGTACTTTTCCCGCCGATTTCCGTGCATTTCCCGCCGATTTCCGTGCATTTGCGGTTTCTGCATTTTGGCTGAGAAAACTGCAAACTCGCAAAAGCGGCAAGGAAGCTGTCACACATTGCCCCACAGCAATTGGAGACGAAAGACCTGAAACGGAATTAAGTATGACGGGCCGTGTAAAGTGCAAACTGTGTTCATGTGCATCCAAGTGCACCACAAACGCTCACAGCTTGCTAAAAGCGATTTCCGTCAAATTTCCTCAAAAGTGTACATTGACACTTTTTTTCTGCATGTACGGAAATTTCAGTACTTTTGGAGGGTTCAGGTATGTGTATATATATATATATATATATATATGGTCAGCCCCCACCCCCCATGAACTACCTTTCCTTCTTTCATAGATATATTGTATCTTATTATATGGTAGGTATCATAATATGTAGTAACAGCTTTTCACATGATGTTCACATTGATGTTTGGGCCACATGCCACTTGGAATACATGTTTTGGGGGTCCATCCGTGCCAAGGCTGATTTCCAAAACACACGCCCCACGGCGGGCCGTTCTCGTGTATATAGGTGATCCAAGGTTGTTCGAGGTGCCTTAGGACGGTGTCTACCTCAAAACCTGCCCCAACCAACAATCATAGGTATGTGTGAATCTATTGTTTAGTGAACGATAGAATTTCGACATTTGTTCAAGAGAGATGCCGCAAAAACGCTTGATTCTTGCTAACAAGATGGTGGTGGTTTACATGGTCGCTCCTCTGCCTCCTGAAGCCAATCCCGCAAGTCGCCATAGCGCCAGGGCGCGTTGGGATTTGCCTTCCCGTCCAACAAAAGTTCCACGATGCTATAGCTCCCGCAGAGGATGGCAATGTGCAGGGGGCACAGCGCTGAGGGAGACTCTCGGTGCGTCCTGGGCCCAAAACTGACCAAACCCACTCCTCTCTCTCTCTCTCTCTCTCTCTCTCTCTGCTGCTGTCCGAGGGCAGTGCCCGCTAGCTGTGTGAAGCAGTAAATTCTACTGCAAAAGCAACAACCACTCCACCCAACCACAAAAAGCTGGGCTGCTTGAGCAGGCCGTCCTGTGCATCCTTTTTCAACCAGGTGGAATTCCACACACTAAACCGGCCCTTTTCCTGGCTTCTCTTCCCTGAGCAAACCGTCTGGTCTGGAAGAGCCTTTCGCTTCCAGAAGGTCTTTTGCGAGTCGGAAGCCAAAACTCGGCTTAGTGGTTTGCTTAAAAGGAAGGAGATCCAAAGGTGCAGGGGAAGATGAGTCTTTTCAGGAAACCAAAAGCACAGAAGAAACAGCGATCGGTTTCTGAAAAGAACAAAGGAGCCAACAAAACTCAGTGAGTGGCCGAAACACAACCCCTCTTTGACTTGCCGGTGCGATAGGGATTGACTGAGCTCGGGTGTTGGGTCTTGATCCGTTCCGGTGCTTCCTTGAAAGGAAGCTATCTCTGGAACGATTTCCACGGGCCATCCCAATTCTCATTCCCCGATCGAACCAGCAAGCTCAGAAGCCCAATCTGGGCTCGATGCCCTGCTAAAAGTTGTTAACTTTTAGTGAAAAATGGCAAATCCAACCACGAAGCCAACTAAAAACCACGAAACACCTAGGACCTAAAGGAAGCGCGCGATTCACTGGGCACCGCCAAGCAATGACCACCCACTCACGGCGGAAGCGCCGCCGCCCAAAACATCCGCCGAGGTGCCGCTCGACCACCTTGGGAGAGTCCCTCACGATGACCTCCGCCGCCTGGCGAGGGGAATGGCCCACGGTTGGTTTCACACCCGTGGTTTGCCTCTTGGTTGTGGGCTCCAAAACTGGTTGTACCAATCCCTAAAACCTGAAAAGCTAAGGGGATGGTTGGGAGCCACCAAGGCTTATGGGCTCCAAAAATCGCTTGGAGGTGCAAAAAACAAAGCTCCACCTGGGTCCTCCGTCTCCGGGTTATTTCTCTGTTTTTCCGTTCTCCGGGATATTTCCAGGAGACCCTCTGAAAACTAGGAGTTTCAGGTGTTTCAAATGCAGGAATTCAAAAGCAGGAGTGGCTTGCAAAAGGCAGGAGTGAACATCAAAAACTAGGAGTGCTTCTTGGGGGAAACAGTTGGATTCAAGTTGTGTTGTCTTTTTTCGTTGTTTTGGCGCGCAATTGTGCAACTCTGTGCACTATCCCAGCAATTATGCAACTCTGCACTGGAGTGGGTATTCCACTGATTTTACTACGCACACTCCGGAAACTCCGTCTTTTTTTGATTTGCGGGAGTTTGCGGGTTTTTGCGGGAGTTTTGCGGGCTTTTTGCGGGTGTTTTGCGCCGAGTTTCAGGTGTGGTGCTTTCCGGTTTTGCCAATTTGTCGCCCAAAGGCAATAATTCCGAATTCAGAATAATTCTGAATTCTGAATAAATAATTCTGATTCAGGTGAACGATTCTGATTCAGGTGAATGATTCTGATTCAGAATATGTCTGAATTGGAGAGTTCCTTCCGTCAAGTACCGAATAATTGCGATTTCTAGAAGTTTCAGGTGTGCAAACCATTTCCAGAAGCGACAATCAATTTCTGGGAGTTTTACCTCAAAAACCAGGAGTTTGAAAACTCTGTGTTTTTTCACTGAGACCCTCAAAAACTGGTAGTCTCCGGATTTTACGTGAAATTTCCATGATTTGGAAGATCCAGGCACATATTTCCCAGGAAGTTTGACTTTATGTGGGGCCGTTTTCATCCACTGAAAGGAGGGACTCATCGGGACTCCTCGCGAAGCGAATTCGAAATCGACAAATCGAGTCGCCTCCATGCTGCTCTGCAGGGCGGCAATGTGCAAGGGTGTACAGTGCCTCGGCTGATGAAAACACTACCAGCCCTACCATCCCCCAAGTAATGAACACCCCCTGTTAATGAACCCATGGTTATTAATATGGGGGTGTCTCTGTTTTTAGTGGGGATTCACTTTTGGAGGGGAACACCCCCCCAAGTTATTAATAAACTGGGGTTGATTAGTAAGGGGTCAACATTAGTTGTAAGTCCCTAATGTGTAGAAACCGGTTTGGATGTCCACCCCTGAAGAATATTACAGGACTACTAAAAAAGGACCAACGAAAAGGACCAACAGGGCAAGAAGAGGCGAAATCCCCAAAAAGCGCAAATCCAAACCTTACTCTAGATAATGGCTTAACTTATAGTAAGCCAGTGGCCTTGCTATAACTGTCATGAAACCAGACAATCGAACCGCGCAAAAGAAATGCATTCTTGGAAATTGGTTGCGCTTGAGCGCTGAAGTGAGTGCACCAGATTACCTCATGATACGGTGGATGGACAAAATCCTGCACCACCCAACAAACCCTGGAATGATTCGATTTCCCTGTACATGCCAACAAACAATGGCTTCAACCATGGTTTCCATGACAGTAGAACAAGAAGTGGGTGTGCACCAAACCTCGTGATGGAAGTGCTTGTCTTAAAATCAGGGGACCCCTCAAAATGCTCGTCTTCCTTTCGGTTTCCCCCTTTGAAAATGGTCAACGGGGATTCCAACAATAAACAGACACCCCCAAAGAACGGGAATCCCAGAAACCAACCCCTTCAAACCAACCAAAAGGGGTGTCCCATCGTTTCCCCAAACAAAAACACACTCAGATATCATCAGGGATTACATTATACACCTGAACATTGCTTTGTAAATGGTGGTTTCCCTTTGGTTTGGTGGAACATGCCATGTTGCAAACGGGCAAAATGTAACTTTTCAGGAGCCCTGATCATCTTTGTGAGTATTCTGCCCCCGGAGCGAGCGAGCGAGCGAGCGGAAGACGCCGCAGACGGATCGCGGATCCGCGCTCGCTGTCCGAGCTGCAAGCGGCCATGGGGGTCGCTCCTCAGCAGCGCGAAGCACTTGGCGACGATGCTCAGCGTCATCTCCACGGCAGCCTTTCGGATTCATCGATAATCCTCGCTTGCGAAGTCTGCTCCCCTGCAAAAAAGTGTTTAACTTTTAGTGGCTTAGTGGAAAACCCATGAGTTGGCAAAAAGTTCTCAAGTCCTAACAGCCCTTGGCAAGATGCACCAAAGGATCCCTCGATTTCCGTGGGCGCAAAGAAACAGCTTCTACCCTTGCACCCGGTCCTCCAGTGGAGAGGATAGAATAAGGCTACCACCCTTTTTTCGGTCTTGTCTATTTTTGTGGGGGAACCCTCCCCCCAACAAAAAATTGGTGAGAAAGGGCACTACCGGGGGACCTTGTTGTTGCTTGATCTTAAAAGGGCGGAGAACCCAGAATTGCTTTGCCTGCTTTCAGCCGGAAATTTGCGGATTCGTCTTTGGGAGAGCAGAAGGTTGAATTTCTTACCTTTGCTTGTTCGCCCCCTGGAAAATGATAAAATATGTCCAGCTGTGAAATTGATTCCCTTTAAACACCAACAGCGGAAAAAAGAAATACTTATTTCAGCAAATGGAAGGACATTAACATGGGTGTGCCTTTTTGTTGAGGGTACCCTTTTTATGGTTGTTTTAATGGGGAAACATTTTTTATTTTTTTTAAATGAAAAGGGGCTCCTCCAGCCTCCGAAAGAGGAAGAAGGGTGCCACTAAAGTGGTCCAAACCCAAAAAGTGACTAAAGTCCAGGAACTCAGGGAGTCAGGGAGTGAGACAACTAACAGTTGCCTCTTTATCTACCTCTGGCAATTCCAACTCAACAATGGGACATGTCACTCCAAATTGTGGTTGGTGAATTCCAACTTTCTTATCGGTAGTTTGAGGGGCCAGGTACGCAAATCAGGAGGTCTTTCGGGTGTTAGGAAAACCAAAGAGCAAATCCAACACTTCGCGGACCACAGGACTAACATCTGTCTAAAAATGAATGGCCAAAGTGGTGTGCAGCGCTCCAACGTGCTGTGACACAACCTTGGCGACTTTGAACCAGAAGGAACAGGCGACCATCAATACACACGCACCCATATAAAAACAGGCAGGACTGATCTGGTCATGTTGGTACTTGCTTTAACATTTTGTTACGTGTGTGTGCGCCAATGTGCGTGTGTGTGTGTGGGGTGTGTGTGTGGGGTGTGTGTGTGGTGTGTGTGTGTGTGTGGTGTGTGGTGTGTGGTGTGTGGTGTGTGGTGTGTGGTGTGTGGTGTGTATATATATGTGTGTGTGTATGTATGTATGTATGTATGTATGTATGTATGTATGTATGTATGTATGTATGTATGTATGTGTGTGTGTATGTATGTATGTATGTATGTATGTATGTATGTATGTATGTATGTATGTATGTATGTATGTATGTATGTATGTATGTGTATGTGTGTATGTGTGTGTGTGTATGTCTGTGTGTGTAGGTGCGTGTGTGTGTGTGTGTGTGTGTGTGTGTGTGTGTGTGTGTGTGTGTGTGTGTGTGTGTGTGTGTGTGTGTAAGTGTGTGTGTGTGTATGTGTGTGTGTGTGTGTAAGTGTGTAGGTGTGTAAGTGTGTGTGTGTGCGTGCGTGCGTGCGTGCGTGCGTGCGTGCGTGCGTGCGTGCGTGCGTGCGTGCGTGCGTGCGTGCGTGCGTGCGCGCGCGCGCGTGCGTGCGTGCGTGCGTGCGTGCGTGCGTGCGTGTGTGTGTGTCCATGTGTGTGTGTGTGTGCCCATGTGTGTGTCTGTGTGTGTCCATGTGTGTGTGTGTGGATGTGTGGGTGGGTGGGTGGGTGGGCGGGCGAGCGGGCGGGTGGGCGGGCGGGTGGGTGGGTGGGTGGGTGGGTGGGTGCGTGCGTGTGTGGGTGTGTGCGTGTGTGGGTGTGTGGGTGTGTGCGCGAGTGTGTCTGTGTGTCTTTGTGTCTGTGCGTGGGTGTGTGTGTGTGTGTCTGTGTTTGTGTCTGTGTCTGAGTCTGTGTCTGCGTCTGTGTGTGTGTGTGTGTCTGAATCTGTGTGTGAGTGTGTCTGTAATTATCAGTGTCTGCGTCTGTGTCTGTGTCTGTGTGTGTGTCTGCGCAGGTGCGTCGCACGACGTGTTGCAATCCACGATCTATGCTGTTGGAAAGTCTTGGCTCAAACGCTCCACATGGCCGTTTCACTGAGTCCATAGCAGTACCATCTCATACGAATCTCCGCCCATGAGTGGGTTCTTCGCTGTGGCAGGGGTGTTTTGGGTTGGTGTGTTTTGCGGGACGCCCGAAAATGGCGCAAAACGGTGTTGTTGCTTTCCCTTGAAAACCACGAAGAAGGACACCTAGATTGGACTGGGAAATGGGTCTGGGTGAAAATAGGGATTTGGCCCCCCCCCTTCCTGTGGTGAAAACGGCACCCTCCAAAATAATCCCCTTGCAATATGAAGGCAAAATCACTATCAGGGATATTTGAGGCCCCCGCAACGATCCTCAGAAAAGATACACGCCTCCAAAGGGTAATTATTGCCTGTTCTCTCGGTCTGTTCTTTTACTAGACTTTCTCAGAACAAGGTGTACTCACAAAACACAGACACACAACCCCGTTCGGCCGACGAGCCTTCACTGCATAGCCCCGTTCCAAGCGATTCAGGCCTGCCGACGACCGGACGACCGCCATAGGTGTCCTTTGGGGAAAATGGATGGCCTGGTAGATTATTAAACAAACAGGTCAACCAGGGCCGTCTATTTTCTACCTATTTCTGGCGAAACAGCCAAAACATTATAGTACCGCATTTTGGTTTGGCTTTTAAGGGAAAACGCCCATTTTTGGGTGTCCGTGTGTTGAGACACACCTGTGCGTTTGAGGATGTTTTAAGGGTTAAGGGAAACCAACAGGAAACTAGGCATGTTAGGGGTCCCCTGACCCAATACAGTGGCTCCTACTAACCCCAAACTACCCCAGGAGTTTAATACGGTGGATGCTTGCGAAATCCCATTCGCATCACCGTTCAGAAAACCTGGAATCATGTTTCCCCTTTAAATACCAACGATAGCTTCAACCATGGTGCAGGTTTTCTTCGATGCACAGTAGGATAGACAGCCATATTTCGGGGATAGTTGACACATTCTTGCCCGAAATTGGGTGGTTTCAGTTTGGTTTAGCCTTCAAGCAACCCCAAAAAAGGGGTACCTGGACCCTCAAACTAGCCATAGGCAATTCACCCCATAATTGCGGGGCAACAACCCATGTTTAAGGGATTTTGGGTGGTGCAGGTAGCCTTAAAAGCACCCACATAACCCCGTATTTTGTCACCCACATTCTCCCTGGAACGGAATCTGTCAAAACCGGCCATTGTGTTTGTTTCAGGTGTTAACGTCATTTTTCGTGGTTTTTCCAGTGGTCATTCCATGTAAAGGACCTTTTGATCAGCCCCGACAACAAGTGTCTGGTTTTCTGGGTGTGGAAGCCGAGTTGGTCTCTGGAAATGGGCGCTTTGCGCCCCCAATGCCGGGATCCTTCTTTCTAGAAAACCAAAGGCCCCAAAAACCGCTGGTTGTGTTGAAAACAACGATGGTTGAACAGAATGCACAAGGAATCAACCCTAGAACTGTGGTCCAGACCCGAAAAGGGACTCAAGTACAAACGGAGCTCGGGAAGTGAGCAGGCGTGCTCTTGCTTTCAAGCTGCCAAACTGATGTGGCGAAGCGGCGCTTGCCACGGGATGGGCCACCGCGAGCTTTAAGAACAGGTTTCTTCGGACGAAGATTGGAAAGGTTCAAGGGAGGCCTCACTTCCCAAGTTGACTGGCCGAAAAAAAGTCCTGGCACTTTTTATTTACCACTGAAATGGTCCAAACCCAAAAAGTTTAAAGTCCACCAACTCAGGAAGTGAGAGGCGATAACCAAGGTTCTGACCTGGAATAACTGGAGTTACTTGGCTAATGATCATGGTTGTAACCTACTTATACTAGGTGGGTTGAACATCCACGTAAGGGTGGAGGACCAAAAAGTCCCCTTCTTCCACAGCTTCCCGAATCCCGGCAGGCTCTCAGACACAGCGCAAATCCGTCATGACAACTGCTGGACATATGTTCCTGTTTGTTTTGTTTTGCGTTTTTTCTTCTCCGGGGGACTCAAGCAAATGGACGTCTCCCTTTTGGGACCTTTCACAAATCATCTGTTGGGTGAGTGTAAAGTGAGTTTCGTTTTGGTGAAAGGGCTGTGGGTCAAAAATGGGTAGCCAAAATGGAACCCTGGTAAATGGAACCAATAACTAAAACCTGCGGTCCAATTCCTGGTGGTTTAATTTTGACCCATACCCAAAGAAGTCTAGGGCTGCGTGCCTTCCACCCCGAAGCGCTCGTAAAAAAGTTGGTAGATGGCCTGGGAGGTGGAGCTCGCCCAAAGACCCGCGCCCAAGCTACGGATGCCGCATCCCAACTAAACCAACTAAAAACCAACTAAAAATCTAACAGGAACCGGACGATTCACTGGGAACCGCCACTAGGTTTTCCAGTAGAGAGGTTAGAACAAGTTGGTACCCTATTTTTTTCCCAGGACGTCCATTTTAGTGAGGACAACTCCGCCAAAAAAGTTGGGTGAGAAAGGGCAGACCTAGCTGGGGCACCTAGGATCCACAAGATACGGATGCCGCATCCGACTTTTTGTGGCCCTTCACGCCCAGGAACTTGGATGTTCAGACCTGAACCCTCTAAAGTTCCCTGAACACTTGGTTGCCCCGAACATCTGAGGTGACTTCCCTTTTTGTTGGGGTATAGTTTGAGGGTCCAGCTATGTGTGAAAATAGAGATTTGGACCCCGGAAACTTTCGGGGGTCCTTGTGGTGTCCGACAAAAAAGACCCCGAAAGCTCGCTACTTGCCGATGTGCTGTACAAAAGAAAGCAAAAGCGGATACCTGGACCCGAAAGAACTACCCATCAAAAAGTTGGAACATTCGCCAACTCCATAACTTTGGGTTGCAAAGAGACATGTTTTAGTCGGGCACTTTGACATATCCGCCCCTGGATAGAGGGGAAGGCTGACCATGCATGGCCTTAAGGGGTGACTATGGGAGGGCTATGACTGATTCACCCATTAAGACTTCCTATTTAGGCAACCACCACCATACTGTGGATGGACGAAATCTTGCACCACCTAACAAACCCTGGAATGATTCGATTCCCCTGTAAATACCAACAAGAAATCGTTTCAACCATGGTTTCAAAGTGGTGCGAAATGGATTTTGCAACCATCCACAGTAGTTTGTCACCATGGCGCGTTGGACAAGATGTGCTGAACCTAGCCTGGCCTCCCTCTAAGGGATCCCAAGGATTATTTTCAAATCCCCACCCCCGTTAAAGTGGAATTTAATTCGGGGGGGTGATCCATCAAATGTATGGCAACCCATTTTCCCTATGGGGGAAGGCTGGGTAAATGGTTGCCTTATCATGGTTGCCTTCTCATGGTTGGCTTTATGCCCTATTAAGACGTGAATCCCAAGTCACTGTAAACTCAAGGCAAAGGCAGATCTGACCATGCCAGAGATTCTGCGCTTACGCACTTATGCACTTACGTACTTACGTACTTACGTACTTATACATGAGTTGTAAGAATACCTGCATGCCTTTCTTGAAAAACCAAGCCATCGCCGACTCATTGGCAGTTTCGAAAACGGAGGGACCATGGCACTGCGCGATACACTGCTTGTGTCGTTGCTCATCATATCCTATCACACAGGTAGAGGAATACAGAAAGCCAATTCTAAGTCTCCAAGTGTTTAATACGAGGATCTCAAAAAACACATACACACACAAACGCAAAATCCTATGATCATGACTTGCTTTGGTTTTAACAAGTACCCCCACACCTTGGGTTCTTACCTGGAGTCTCCATGACCCTTACAAAATGGTTGGTCATTACCCAAGATAAAGAAATGGGTCATGGACCCAAGTTTATGTTGGGTCAGAAAGGGGTATATGTTTCCTTGTGGTTGGGTCAATGTTTGGAGGTTTGTTCGGAGCCACGGGGCCGACCAATTCGTGTGGAGCATGTACTGCTCCAACTCCTGGCAAGGTGCTGGGCAGTTGGTTCGTGTTGCTTCGGTGTCAAGATAGTAAGTGGCAAGGAACTTAGGTGAATGAGCCTCAGAATGGCGAATCAAAGGGAAACCATGGAAACTCCCCCAATTTGGCGGGCCAATATCTTGAGAAACCCCGGTAAACTTACGAAGTCCCAAAGACTTTCGGTCACACCCAAGTTCACGCTTCATACCAGAGAACCTCCTCAGTTCTTATTTCAGGACCCTTCATGGGCCAAAACCTTCCTGTGCTCATGGAGATTCGCAAGTCTTGCACCACGGTTGTTGAGACCATGGTTGGAAGGTGATGCATGAGTTACTGTGGATGAACAAAAAACTCCTGAAAAGGAGTCGAATCATTGTTGGGTTTCCCGGGTGCGAAATGGATTGTGCAACCATCCAACTTGGCTTTTGCCACTTGGGTGTTCGGCCACGTTACTCAGCTGTGGGAAATCGGTCAGTTATAACACCCACTTGTGAGTCCCCGTTCAGTGGAGTTGCCGTTTATGCGTTGGCCACTTACTAACCTGGCGACTCGAACACCCAAGTATGGCTCCGAATCAATGGATCGATTTTCCGTCCTTGGCGCTATTCATGCCAGGACTTGTGCTGGCAGGTGGTGACGAAGACAAATTGGCCTCGGCTGGAGTCCGGCTCTTCAAGCAGACTTCAGAACACCACGCAACCACCCCAACACGGGCCCCCTCAAAAGAAAGACTACGGCTTTCCGCATGGAAATAGCTCCTGGTATCGGCAGTTAGCACCACACCCTAAAACAGAAGGGTATTTGGAGGTGGTGAGGCAGGAGAACAATGCGTTGCCAATACGGAAATATACAAATAACAACACGAGAGAACGGGGTTGAGTCGGTGACCGAGCGTCTCAGACAGAATGGGGAACTCCTGAACGCTCCAAAGCTGCCCCAAACCATCTCGAACGAGCCTATCTGGGCCTATCGACCCCAAAGCTTCCAGCTGTTGAGGAAAAACCAAACTTACAGTGGATGGGACAACATCCAGATTTCCGGTTGGAGTGTCTGGGATTGAAACAAGTGACTGCAAAAGGCTACCAACTGTTGCGCTTGTCTTTGGTATTGCCAAACAAACTTGAAACCGCTGGATTTCTGTATCCCTCCGGATGGAATGGAATGGACAAAAGCCAACAAGCACTGGGATAAACCCATCCACCTGGCGGTGTGTTGTCCATCCCCTTTCAGGATTTTGTCCAGCCCGCTCGATCGCTTTGTGTGTGTGGCAATGGTTTGTGGGGCTGTGTTAAAGGGAAGCCAACGCAACACCCCTGTTTTGGGGTAAAAGCCCTTTCTTTAGGGGACCCCTGGAAAAAGGGAGGTTGTCCTGTTGGCTGCCCTTGAAAACCATCCGGCAAGGGGTATCAAAAAAGACAGAGGACACCCATATTGACCTTGTTGGTAATAGCTATAAGAGTTGGACAGTATTCAGCACAGAAACATAGCCAACGAATCAAGATAGCCATTACAACTATAAGTGTAATGAATATGTCCATGTTGCTTAAAGTGTTCCAGTTTTTGTTGATATCTTAAAATTACCGCATGAAACTACCCCAACAAAAATCGCAGTTCACCAACCATTGGTGCGGGGGGATGCAAACAGCTATGTTTAAGTTGGATTTTTCAGGGGGTCCAGGTACCTGACCCATGGTGTCCAATCGGTGTGTTGTGAAACGGGGGAGCCTTAGCCCAAAACAATGGCTTCCCTACTAAAAAGAAGAGGAAAACAACAAGGACCAAAGGTAGCTGGACCCTCTACATTCCAACTTGAAAATTGGGTTTCCAGTTTTGTTGCCACCTCAAACTACCAAAAAGAAAAGACATTCACCAACCATGATATTGAGTTGCAACACCATTGCTTAAGTTCGCTTTGTTCGGGGGGAGGGGGGGTCCAAACCCTCCAAAAAGACCATGTTGGGTCCAAACATGTCCGTTGGGTTTGTCCAGTGCACGAGTTACTCAATGGACAATCGCTTCCTGGAGCTCAGCCATAGGCTTTTAGGGAGCGGGGAGTTGCAGTTGCCTCTTGCTTGTTCATCCCGCGAAAACGAAAGATGAGAATGTAGGTCCAGTGAAGTCGGAACCCCGGAGAAACAACCAACGGCTGCGAGCGGAACCTGGGAACCCCCAGAAGTACGCAGGTTGATTTTCAGAGACGGGGGTGTTCCAATTTGGTGGGATTCCCCTCTACTAATGGGACATTTCAGCCAAGGGAAGGACATCCTCCTTTTTTTGAGGGTACCCCTTTGTGTGAGGCTACCCTTTTTTTTAATGTCTCTTTTCAAAAGCCGCAAAAACAAAAGAGAAAAACCTGGGCAGCCCCAAAAAACCGGACAAACCACGGCCCCAAACGGCGCCCGTCGGGGACTCCGACTCCCCCGCCGCCGACGTCGACGCTCGGGCGCCGGCGGCCCGGATGCGCTTCTCCAGCCCGGTGCTGAAGCGCACCACCCAGCCTCCGGTTCGCCCCCAGAAAACCTCCGAGAATTTTTTTCCAAGCACTAAAATAGGTTCCCTAAAATGGGGGGGGTGAAAATTCACCGAATTGCCCTTGGTTGCAACATCTGCGAAGCCCGGCTAAAAGTGAAGAACTTTTAGTGGTTTAATTCGGAAAACCCGAAAATTCGTGTTCAAAAAGTTAAAGTCCTAACATCCAAGCAAAATGAAACAAAGTACCCCAGAATGGTACCTTGGTTTTGACAACCACAGCCCAGTCGAGTCGAGTCGCGTCGGTTTTGGGCTCCAGGCGAGGCAAAGGTGGCTGTGGGGATGGAGTCCAAAGGCTCGTCTGAGTTGGAATCCCCTTTTTGAGGCGTCTTGTTCTCAATGGTGAATATAACGTCTAGGTCCTCCAGATTTGAGAGGTTGGAATAAGTTGGTACCTGTTTTTTTTCAGAACGTCTATTTTTGTTGGGGAAGCCTCCCAACCAAAAAAGGGGTGAGAAAGGGCACTACTGGGGGACGTAGCCGGTGGGGAGGGCGAGAAGTGAGGGCGTGGCGTTTTTGCGGAGAGGGAGAAAACGCGCCCAGAAGTTTTCTGGGGTTCAACTTGTCCCCATTGAAACACTGCGGATGGCTGCAAAATCCAGAGTCGCACCTTTCAGAAACCCAACGGAATGATTCGATTCCCCAACGTGAATACCTGCAAACTTTTTCCCTGGGGTTCCTTGTTTCCATGAAAACAAAGGCCTTGGGACCAACTTAGATGGTGGTGAAATATGAACCCCCATTGTTTGAATGCTGGTTGAAAATTCAGGGAGAAGGCTTGCAGCTGCTTTCGTCACTTTTTGGGAAGACACAACCCCAAAACAAAACCCTCCAGAACATCCGAGCAACCCAAGTTGAAAGGATTTGGACATCGCCGACCTCGCCGAACCTTGCGATCGGTGCAATAGGTAGGGAACCTAGGAATGAACCGGTTTCGGGGATTCCCCTAAAAGGAAACCACCAGTTGGATGGTAGTTCTCGGGGTCATTCCACTTCTCACTCCCTACCTATCGCACCGATCGCAAGGAAGGGCTGGCTCGTCTTTCTTGCCGGTACCACCCTTAAAAATCCAACTTAAACCTGACTTGGTGCCCAACAAACTATGGGGTGCATTCCACTTTTTTATGGGTCGTTTGAGGGTCTAGGGAATCCATGTTGCTGGTTTGAGAGGGAGAGCGAAAGCAACACCGAAGCTGTTTTGGGGGGGTCCCCTAAACAAGGCAAAATCTAGGGTACACGCAAGATCATATGTTCAGATTGTATTTCGCATTTCGTCTACCCCATAAAATAGTTTTGGAGACTCCGACACAAAAAGAGCTGCATGTGTTCCGTGATCCGTTGCAAGTAAAACCTGTAGTGGGATATGTCACTCACTTGAGCGGATCTCAAAAAAAAGGCCATCTTTGGTTCGCCGCCTCTGAAATGGCCTTCTTGGGCCCTCAAACTACCCATCAGAAAGGGAATTCGCCCCAGAATGTTGGAGAAAAACCGAAGTTGCTAAGGGAATTTTGAGGGGCCCGGGTTCCCAAGAGCCAAGTCCGGGAACTTGAGGGAGTGAGGTCACTGAGCCCTCGCTGCGCAAAAAAAAACTGCGGTATGGGAACCGCCGAGGTTGGTGTGGGACCAGCCAAACAGTCGCCCTCAAGGGGAAAAAAGGGACGACAAGTTTGTGGGCGACTTTTTGGTTGCGAGTTCCAGGTGCCACAGGGTGAGATGAAGGGCCCCTTCTCAGGCAATCCATGGTGACTTGCGGTGATAATTACTGGAAATGCAAACCATCATGCTTTATTTACCTGTAAACCCAATTACTTTGCTCTTTTTTGAGGACACCAAAAGAAAAAACCGGCCTTTTTGTGGTGTGGCATTCTGACACAAGAGTTCGAGTAGCCTCTTCACCCGTTTTTCTTTTTCAAACACCAGGTGGGTGTGAGTTTGTTTAGGGCACCCCCAAACCAAGGCGGTGTCCTTTTGGTTTTCCCTTTAAAACCAACCAGACCAAGTGGTACCTAAAAAACATCCGACACACCCATTTCAAACTGTTGGGCCCCACCCTATATTGACTGGGCTGTCCTCAGATCCCCTGCTAAAAGCGTTTAGTGGGTTGAACCGGCCGGGGACCGCCCTATATCCAAGGGCGCGCAGAATTGACCCGCCCGCCGACTTCCGAAGATCATCACGAAGTCCTTGAGAGGCGCATCCGCGCAATCGCCAGCCATCCCAGTCGGCCAACGCGAGCTGCTCCCGCGCTCTTCCAGGCGCTCTTCCAGGCGCGTCCCGCGCAGCGTCAGGCAGGCGAGCCGCTCCTTGGCTTGGGTTTCCTCTCGCCACGCTGCTGGGATCTTGTGCCAGGTGTGCTGATGTTTTCCTGAGAAGACGCACGCTGGTGCGAGTGATCCTTGAGAGTAGGACGGAACAAATACAAACCATCGCCTCAAATGAGCGGCCTAAACCCATTGATGCTTGCTTTACTACCACCAACATGATAAAGGATCGTACAGGCCTTACTATGGCACTCATAAATTCAGATAAGAACCCACTAAACTGGCCAAAGGAAACCGGTTTCGGGCATTGCTCAAATAGACTAGGTCCTCCAGTAGAGAGGTTAGAATAAGGGTAGCCTTTTTTCTGTTGTCTATTTTAGTAGGGGAACCCTCCCCAAAAAAAGAAACGGTGAGAACGGGCACCTAGCTGGGGGACCTAGTAGAAGATCCATTCCGAAAGCGGCTTCCTGGGCCAGCCGCGTCCAGAAATCGCATCCCAGCGCACAATCAACGCCTGGCGCGTGACACGGAGAACAAAAAAAGCAACTTCTCACCGCCTGCCAAGAGGGGTGGGAAACGGGGTGGGGTGAAGCAGCCCCCCCTCCCTTTATGACTGACGCTTGTGTCCAACCATTGGAAACATGGAAATCATCATTTTTAAGCAAGAAGTTTGTGAGTTTTGTGAGAGAGAAAATAGAGAGGTTTGGCCTGGTTTGATCTGAACAAAGTCCATCACCGACAAATGGCCTCGTTGCTCCCTCTAAAAATTGTGCTTGTCTAGTCAGCCACAAAGCTGTAAGGTAACAATAGGTGTAAACAAGTTCAGGGTCCGCGGGTCTGTTAAAAGTTTGTGTTTCTGCAAGATGCCCTAGTACCGCATCAACCGATGGCAAAGCCCGGCAAAAGCGCGAGGTGCTGGATTTGGCTTGGGAACAAAAAAAAATCCGGGACGTCTCTAGCAAACCCCCCTCTAGTTATGTTCAAACTTGCTTTTCCAGACATTGATGCACAAACGCAACCAAAAAGAAGGCCACTATAGTTGCAACCTGCGATCTTCTCTCCATGCTTTGAGGAAAACATTGAGGGTGAACTGGAAACCCAAACGGAGCTTGGCTCAGCAAATGCTTGGCTCCCTTGCCAGGACTATCCACCCCAAAGACCTCTCCCCAAACGGGTGGCTGGAGATTCATGGGTTTGTGTTTTCTGTCGGGTTTTTCAGAGAAAAGCAACAGGAAAACCACCACTTGTGTTGGGGGGTCCCCTAAGAAACCCAAGAAAAGACACACCCGTTTTTGAGCCTTACGCAGCCAATTAGGGCGAACAGCCACAACACTTGGGCGTTCTCCTCTTCTTCTTTTTGCAGAGCAATGGGTGTCCGGACTTCTTGACCTTACAAGGGGCTACGAGATGAGCTATCGCAACCCAAAATTGCGGATTGATGTGAATTCCGACCTTTCGGACTTTTCCACGAGTAGTTCTTTCGGGTCCGGGCTCTGGCTGATGATGATGCGCCCCACACAACAAAACAGCCGCGACCGGCGTGTTCTCGGCCTCCTGGTCGTTGAGCTCTGCAGAGCTCCGCAGGCCATGCACCCAGACCTGGGCACAACCCGAAGTCTCGATGGTTGCGACAAGAACCGTGGATGGCTTCGCGAAATCCGCTTCTCGATTTCATCACCGAACTCAGAAACCCAACAGAATAAGAAATGACTCCCCACCCTAGATATACCAACAAAGGTGTCAAGCATGGCTTCTAAAGTGGTGCGAAGTGGCTTTTCGCCCACCCACAATGTCTTAGAAATGCAAACTCTGCAGGAGCCATGCGGTGTTTGGGGAATCGGGAAAATCAACATAGCTTAGCCTGGTGCAAAAGCAACGGCCATTTGGAAAGCCTAGATGCAAGCCCCATGATGTCAGGCAGCCCTTCAACCGTGGCCAACACTTTCTGGGCTGTTCAAAATGGAGGGTTGGCCAATCCTAATCCATAATCTCTATAGGAAAGCCACTACAAAGGGGCCCCCTTGGGCAGGTAAGGATTAAGGATTGCCTTTGAACAACGACTTCATGACGGGTTGGTTTTAAGCAAAGCACGTCTTCCCGAGGCTTTGGGCCGAAAACAACTTTAGTTGGCTTGACCGATGGGGGTGCGAGTCTTTGATTGAACCGACCCCACTTATGTGGCTAACATATGCCCAGTTGATAAGTCTCTAAGCGAGCTACACGTAGGGCCATTTCACTTAGGAGACTTGTCAACCAAACATATTAACATGTATCTGGGCTCTCCTCAGATCCCTGCTAAAAATTAACTTGTGGTGGGTTAAGATCGGAAACCCAACCACTAAACCAACTAAAGAGCAAAAAAGCTAAGGACCGGATGGCTGGGAGCCAACAAGTTCTCATGTGGAAGTCATCCAAGTAAGGGTAACGGTTTCTATGGATCCCGGCACCCAAGCGTCCACGGAGACAAGAGCCAAACATTCAAATTGCCAGATAGCAAGGCCACATACGGATTCAAACGGGTGTCTCTCGTATTTTCAGGGGACCCACAAAATGATGGTTTCCTTTTGGTCTTCTTTGACAACCATGCAGCAACCATTTTGGCAAGTACCCGCAAAGCCAGACACACCCAAAAAAAAATCAGGTGACACAAGGCCCTTTACGTTGGGGCATCTTTGCAAGTGTTGCTGGCACGGGATCGAACGAACTTATCCGCCAGAGCAAACCTTCCGGGCGGGGGGGTGGGGTTGGTACCTGGACCCTCAACTTCCCTTAAACACGTGTTCTTGCCCCAAAATCATGAGGCGAATTCCCTTTTTTTGACGGGTAGTTGGAGGATGCAGGTACTTTAACCTAAGTTCGGTTTTGCTTGCAGGAGTCAGCTATCCGCATTTCTTCGGCCTCCGAAGGAAGAAACGCATTAAACTCTGACCCATGGAAGTGGTATACTAGCAAAAGGTAACTGGTGTATAGAATATGTTCACATTTTGGTCGAAAATCAATGCATTGTTGCTCAACAATTCTGCAAAATCATGCCATGCAAGCGTCATGAACCCAGAAATGGTCCTAAAACCATGCGCATCTGAGTGCCCAGTGTTAGATGTTTCGCTTGTCTCCAGCAAACACATGGGAAGCATGTGAGGAGCACAGAGCCATTATCTGCAGACTCACGCACATCCAGACTCATTGCTACGCACATGAGGGTTCGTAAGTTGCTTGCATAGCTTCCGCACGTGCATTGATTAAGTGCTTGATATGCTTACAATACAGTGAAAGTTGGGTGGGTGGGGCGCTATGCTTGTGACACGCACATGGTGCATTGTCTGCTCTCATTGGTTACATGTGTGCTTGTGTGTTTGCATGTTCACATTACTGAAAGGATTGACATGTGTTTCCGGCATGAAACTCCTGTGCTCAAGACCTGAGCACGGGAGTGGCATGTCCAAAGCACATGTTACATGCCAATGTGGAACATGTCCCGGCGCAAGCAGCAGCTGCAGCGGCTTGCGCAGCTGCATGTTTCAGAGCGCATGGCTTCTTATAATTACTAGACACCTCCAAAGCAACATTTGTGCCAAGCAGCACAGTTTTGCTAGTTCAGCTTTAGGACAGATTAAGGGAGTGGCGGCCACATGGAAAGGCGTGGCAGGCACTGGAAAACTTTACCACTGAACCACTGGACCACCTTGCCACCCAGTTGGCACTGTCACATGACCCTACAATGGCTTGGAGCTGTTTTGGGGAGGGCGTTGTGATTTGCCAGTGGGTCAAAACCCAGAGCGTTTGAGAGAGATTCCGGGGAGTCAGAGGTGTACAGGATTATTGGGCCCTCCAAATTGGAGGGCCTGGAGGAGAACTTTGCCATGCAGCGCTTGCCTTAGTTGAAGTCTTTGCGGGTCAAAGGCCCTTAAAATTTTGGGTCTTGGGCTCGTAGTAGGTAATATGTTCTTTTGGTTTGCATATTGGGTAGCGTGCCCTTGGATACCTGCCCTTACCATGTGGCTGAAGTTTGCTTCAAGTGTCATGCGGGACAACAAAAACAGGGTGCTCTGCGCTGGGCTGAAATCACATGAGTGGCAATATATGTAAGCCACGGGGTCAAGTTAACTGGCTTCAACAATTCCCTCAGACTTAGCAAGCTCATGGGCCAGCGTTGACTGCCCATTGGTAGTGGTGCCTCCCTTCCCCGGCCCAGGCCTCCATGAGCTGACCAAACCTAAGAGTGCGTGCGCTCACAAGATGAGTCTTGGTCACAATGCGTGTGTGTTTCTGGGGAGATGCTTCTTTGCCGAATGAGTGGGGCGCACTTCCTCTGACGTAAACGTTTTGAAATAGCAACATGTCATAAAGAGCGTCCAGGCAATGAGAGGGCGGCAGCATGCAAACATGACTGACAATTCAAACATGACGAAGCTTTCAGGAACTCCTCGCTGTGTGCGGGTCAGGCGCCGCAGGAGGTGTCATCGAAGAATTTCGGGAACGAGGAGTCCTGACATATCGCATAATGTATCCCAAACTGTCGGCTACCCTGTTCAGGAATCCTGTCGTCGATGGTTTTTTTGCATGGTTCACCCGCCACACTCCTCGGGTGCACACCTGGAGAGGATGTCCCCGGAATGGACCCAGTCGCCCAGGCAGCTTGCTGGATGCTTGGTGCCTGGCGGCTGATTTCCAGTCTAACAGTCTTAAGGTAGCTCAAAGAACTGCCAAGTTTAGTAGTTGGATCCTCCACTGGTGGCAACCCCTATGAATCAGTTAACCCGGGGTCAGCATTGAGTCAGCATTGCTCGTCTTGAACATGGGTCTTTTGAAGGGAAACTCGAGGAAACCACTGCCATTTCCTCCATTCAGAACGACCCTTCAATGGTAAAGGCTTTCAATGGTTCCCCAAATTGTCTGATGTTTGTGCGCGCGCGTGTTGTTTTGGTCTCGCGTGATATTTGCATTCTGTTGGGCTGAGCTTGATATGTGCCTGTGAGCACGCATGTTTAGCGTCTGTGTTGTGTTCATCTTGTTTGTTGGATGTGCGGTTGCTCTGGACTTGGTTGTTTGATGTGGTTGTGTTTGTGCGTGTGTGTGTGTGTGCGCGTTGCAGTGGATTTGGTGGTTGGTGGTGGGCACGTTTGTTTGATGACTGTGTGTGCGTGTTGTGTGTGGTCATTTGGTGGTTATGTTGCGTTGAACTTGTTTGTCTGGTGGTTGTGTTGTGTTGGACTGTCGTGTGATGCGATTGTTGATTGGGACTTGTTTGTTTGACGCGCGCGTTGTTTTCGGGCATGGTTGATTGATGTGTGTGTCTGTGTCTGTGGTATGTTGGATTCGTTTGGTTGACGTGTGTGTGTGTGTGTGTGTGTGTCTGTGTTGTGTTGCATGTGTTTTGTGGACTTGGTTGTGTGATGTGTGTAGTGTTTCGGACTTGGGTGTTTGGTGCGTGCGCTTGTTGATGTGTGCGGCATTGTGAAGACTGTGACCCCGGATGAGCATAAACCTGGCAGGTTATAAGGGCGCGACCCTTGTTCAGTGGTTGGTGTGTAAATTTCCGGGGTCGTCCTTACACTCTGTTGGCCGCCGCCAAACTGTTTAGGGGAACCAGCTTAACCTTAAGCGGTTGTTTGGGTTGGTGGTTTGGTGTTCCGGAACCTCCCCCAAATGGGTCTCCTGCAAGGCTGGTTCAAATCCCCACACCACCAATTAAGGGTAGCCTGATAGGGCGAATCCTGAGCTCGGCCTGGGTGAGCTCCTTCTTGTCAGTCATTTGCTTTCTCCTTCGCTTCGCCGACGCTTCGTTCAACACCGTGCAGAAGGCGCAGGTAGCAGGACCAAAGCGTATAAGGCAGTATGCTGAATACACCCTATGTTCTACATATATATATAGACTTCTATATAGTCAAACAAGGGCCAACATAAGTTTGCAGAAGGAAACTATGGCCCGAACAAGCCAAGAAAGAAAGGGTTACCAACCAAGATTCCCCCGGTCACACCACACAGTGGTTGGCCGGGCTCCCAACACCACAAACAAGGAATAAGGGGCAATGCCGTTCAACCAAAGAACCAACCCAAAGTACAAAATCAGATTGAAAGGGTGCCAGAAGAACACAAGTAAAGCAAAACGCAAAGCAAAGTAAATGAAGGCAAAGTAAAGGGGGTCGGCCCAGGGCGGCGTCGGTAGGACGTCTTCTTACAGGAGGAGTTGCTTCTTAGAAGCTTTGTAGCGGCAGCACCCTTTGGACATGCTTCTGCGAGGGCAAAGCCGCTTCTCAGAAGGGTCCGAAGCCTTCTACGAAGCCTGTGAGAAGGCTTCTGGGGGGAAAGGGGGGAAAGGATCTCAACAGGGAGAGGGTGGAAAACATCTTAGGGGGCAAAAGGGAAAAATCTGAGAGGGAGAAAGGGCCTTAGGGGGGAAAGGGGGAATGGATCTCAACAGGGGAAGGGGTGCAAAAATCTTAGAGGGAAGGGGGGCAAGGGGACAATTCCAAAGGGACGCAAATAAAAAAGGCGGCCTGAGCCGGAGGCGTGAACATATATTGCCACTCATGTGACTTCAGCCCGGCGCAGAGTGCCCTGTTTTATCATCCTGGATCACTTGATCTCTTGCCCTGGATCCACTTGATCCACTTGACAGGATCCACTTCAGCAATCATGTGTAAAATAAAAAATGTAGCCAACGGCGATAGTAAAGGTCACACGAGGAGCTGGGGCAAAGGAACTCGGGGATACAGGAACTTCAAGCTGAGTAAGATCGGCCCTGAGACTGGCAACTTCCTCACGGAGGGAGCCTATGGCGTCCAACACTGGGCCTCCTGAAGTCACACTGGATACTTGATCCACTGGATCCACTTGACGGCCACTGACGCTCCCACATACAAGCCCAAGCGTCTGAAGCAGTAATTAGGGCTGGGCCCTTAGAAGCTGGGCAGCCACCAGCACTCACTGGCCCCGCTCAACATGGGACCAGCGGACAGTCTTGCCATGTAGCGTGGCCATGAAGTAGGGGTTGCCAGAGAGGGCAAGAATCAACTATTACTATGGTTTCTTTTTGCTGAGTAACCTTGAGAACTCAGGGAGGCTTTGTGCTGGGGCCAGCACCCTGCAGCTCTAGGCCCAGGGTCTTCTTAACCTCAGGTGGACAATTTCAGCTTCTTGATGATGTGAGAGCTCCAACTGTGCGGCAATGGTGGTCCAGCAATCCATGTGACAATTTCATTCTTTTTTGTGGCTGTACTTGCCAATGATGGGACAGCTCCAACTCTGCGGAAGGGTGGACCAACGTTCCAGTTGTCAAGTGTTCCAGTGGTTTGGTGGTCCAGTGGCCTGGCAGTGCAACCCAAGATGATGTTTCTGAGTTCAGTGCTGTGCAGGCAGTGGCGTGGGCTTTCAACACCATGCTTTTTCATGTGGTCCTGCCCCTCCTCCTCCTCAAAGCTTAACTGATAGCAAAGCTGTGGCTTTGCTGGCTTGGAGAAACCATGCGCTCTGAAACACGCAGCTGTACTCGCCAATGCGCCAGGCAGACCTCCTCATGCTGCAGGACAAGCCGCTGCAGCTGCTGCTTGCGCCGGGGCATGTTCCACATTGGCATGTAACATGTGCTTTGGACATGCCACTCCCGTGCTTTCATCTTGAGCACAGGAGTTTCATGTCAGAAACACATGTCAATCCTGTCAGCAAGATGAACATGCACACACACACACACAGAAGTGCACACATGTAACCAATGAGAGCAGACCATGCACCACGCACGTGTCACAAGCATAGCGCCCCACCCACCCAACTTTCACTGTATTGTAACCGTATCAAGCACTTAATCAACACACATGCGTGGAAGCAATTCAAGCAACTTACCAACCCTCCGTGTCCCGTGCTCCTCACATGCTTCTCATGTGTTTGCTAGAAACACATGTGAAGCATCTGAGAAACACTGGGCACACAAATGTGCATGGTTTTCGGAGCATGTCTTGGTTTACGGGAAGCACTTGCATGGCATGATTATGCCGAATTGTTGTGCCAACATGGTCTGATTTCCCACAGACACTATATACCAGTTACCTTTTGCAAGTATTCCACTTCCATGGGTCAGAGTTTCATTGTTCATCCCCTCGGACTCTTTCATCAATCTTGACATCGAATTGCCTCGAGCTCATTTTCTCAGTTGTTCAGTGACCCTGTAAAAAAAGGGAACCCTTTTTTGGGAAGACCATTTTAGTGGGGCAGCCACCAAAAAAAAGGGGGAAAAGGGAGCCACTGGACAACTGAGTTTTAGTTGGACTCCTTTCCAAGTCAAAACAGGTGAGTCGAACTAAAACCGCCCAGCCATGGGAAACCAAGCGGATCCACCCAAAAAGGGCGAGATGTGATATAGGGAAGCCCGAATCCGGGTGGCTTTTTTCTGGGGTCCGTAAAAATAATGCAAAAAAACACTGAGTCACGTATCTACGGAGACATCGACAAAAGTATGGGCATGTAGCACTTGGCTATCCCAAGAGAGGACAGGTTCCAGAAGCAGTTTCAACACGTCGACAGTTTAGGTGATTGAACAAGCACTCCGTTAAGCTGGTACCCAGTGGGTAACCAGCCATTTTCCTTTTGGTTTTAGGGTGACTCCCTTTGTCACCTACTATACAGGTACATGGATCCACTGGGGTAGCTTTCAACTGTTTGGTTCCCGTGTCACCTGATTTCGGCACCTGCTATGTTCAATCAAGAACCCTCATTACCCCTTTAAACCAAAATGCTTGAGGAAGAAGGCCTTGTTTACGTCCATTTACTTTTTCGTCCCCAGAAAAAAGAAGAAAACCTATGTCCAGTAGTGAAATCGATTCCACCTAGAAAAACCAATGGGGGAATATGCAAATACATATTCATTTCAGCAAATGAAAGAACAACATGTCAATGTCATAGCCATGATTCTCAGAGCACCAACTTAGTAAGTGGGTCATGTTTCAGCTAAATGGATGCTTCAGCAAATGCTTCTGAACAGCAATAGTGATAGGTTCAACTTAAAACCAACAGAGAATATATAACATATTCACATAGGTGGCCTTCTGGAAAAATAGATGGCCTCCACAAATGGAATAACTCCCATCTAAGCCAGTGCCATCTGTTTTTAAGCAAACTCACCGATCACGTTTCAGCTAGTCAGAGGCTCCAGACGGAGGTGTCTTGGAGTCCCTACCCGCTCGTGTTCAGAAGCTGAGCTCCACACCCTTTGCCCCGAGTGCAGCCCTCCTTTGTCACCTCGAGGCGGCACTCGATCTCGTTGGGAAGGATCTCGGTCAGAGGGACCCCCCAAGCCATCGACATTCGTCATTGCTTGGTTGACGTTGGGTTAGGGGAGCAAAATTTTAATTCTAGCAGTTAAGTGGTTGGATTTCAACCACTAAACCACAATAAGATCAAACATGTGTCCAAGCTTTCCCAACGACAACCATGATTGGTAAATGCGTTAACACAATTATTTCATGTGGCCTTCCGGATCGTGCTAAAGTGTTCCAAAGAATTGAGGGGGCTTCATCAGCCTTGGGGCAGTCAAATGTTGTCAAATCTGGATTGGTCAGTCACTGGATTCCCCCAAATCAGAAGTTGCAGTCTGGGGATTTCCATTGAAACGAGAAAGCCACTTTTGGAGGCTCCCTGTAGCTCACTTCCTGAATGGACTGGCCCAAAAAGTCCCAACTTGTTGTTTGCCGCTAAAACGGTCTTCCTCGGAAAGTGAGCTAAAGGGAATTTCCCTTAGGGACATGTCTCGGACTGTTGGTCTTTGACTGCCCATTCTCTTTAGACTAAGGGGCTTTTGCCCGAATCGGCTCCCGATTCGACCCAAAGTCGGCTTGAAAATCATGGACCCACCAAACTGGCCGTTGTCCTGTTGGTTTCCCTTTGAGCCTGAAAAAGACATACCTGGATCCTCAAATGTCCCTTACAAATTGAGCAAATTGCAACCAACAAATTGGGATCTGGTGAATTTCAGGGTCCAGGTTGGTCTTTGCCACCCTCCAAACACGTCTTTGCCCCCCTCCAAACACTTCAGCTTTTGATTTAATGAGTAGCGGAACCCCCCCAAAATCTATCATGGTACAGGTTAAGATGGGTGTGTCAAAACAGGGATTTCCCAAATCGTGCTTGTCGGCTTTCCTTGTGGTTCCCCTTTAACACCCAGAAAAAAAAAAAAAAAGAAAGAAAAGAAAAAAAACGTTCCACCTTCCACCCGAGTCCCGATGGTTTTTGGGCCCTCACTGGTTGCTTTTTTCCAAGGGCCGGCGAGGAATTGGTCGGAGTTCTTCGTTGGAGGGCCCCGGAAACAGAGGGGGCGTGACCCTGAAGGGCCACTAACAAAAATGACACCCCGACCTCCGAATAAAAAAACAAAAAAGGCGCCTGAAGCCCCCAAGCCGCCCATTGGCAACCGGTGCCCCCAATTTTTTCCCCCAGCTTTCCTTTCCCTTCTGTATTCACGGTTTTCCTGCTTCCCAAGCTTCCTACGGCTCTCCAGCTACAGCCGTGTAACACCCTGGGAGAGGGAAAGAGCGGGAGAAGACTTGGTTGATTTCTGCTCCCCTGCTAAAAGTTTTAACTTTTAGTGGTTTCATGGAAGAAAAACAACCTTCGTTGGCAAACAGTCCTAACATCCCTTGGCAAAATCAAACAAAGAAGCGAGTGGAACCCCGGAAAATCAGTGGTCAGCAACGTCCCGAGTCCCGAGGCCGTGCCTAGGTCTCTGCCCAGGCTGGCACTCCCGGTGCCTCCCGTCAGCGCAGCTGTCAGCTGGGCAACAACGACCGCCCCTTCGGAAGTTGGGGGAGAGCCTCAAAATTCCAAGGTAATGGGCTCTTGCCCCACCTTGGGATGAGCCACCCTTTTGTTCTCGTACTTCTTCCGGGTGAATTCTCTTTTGAGGTTTGGGTTTGGATTGAATCAGGGCTTCACCTTTGCCCCTCGGGGAAATGAGTGTGTCTGTGTTCTTGCGAGTCCCCTTGCCGGTGTGTGGTAGCTGCGGGCTTCCGTGCTATGCAGGGCGTCAAGCACGTCCTCCTGTTCCATTTGCGAGTTGAGAGGAGCTAGCAAATGTGTGCTGGTGAGCCGTTGCTGATGCAGAGTTAACTTGGAATTTTCAGGGTCCAGGAGACTCCGTGCTTAGGGTCCCCATTGTGTTTCTCAAGGTGAGCGCAAGGTATGTGTTGCTCTCGTATATTCCCCCTCAGGCTCCAAATTTCAATCAACCGAAGGTCAGCAGCCGGGCCTGCACACTGGGGATGGGTTTCGTCTGCTTCATCTTCCTGCGTGTGTGTACACGTCATATGCTGGAAGTGAGTGATTGGGCACCTGGAAGCCATTTTTGGAATTACCTAAAACTGGTGGTTCTGCCCAAAGGACCCAGAAACAAAAGGTGATCACCTTTTGGGGCCATGACTAAAACTAGACCAAGAAGGAAAAACCAAAAGGTGAAGCGGTCGATTCGCTTTGGGCAGCTGGGGGTTGATTTAAGCTTGGCGGCGACAGGAACTGGGAGCTGGCTTCCGCTAAACATAAAACTCAGATGCCCAGTGGCCAGGCAAAAGAATCGGCATCATTTTTGTTGGCTGGTTGACTTTGAAGGGAACCCGAAACCAAAAAAAAAGTGGAAAAAGGGGCGGAATCCAGTGGGCAACTGGGAAAAGGTAGAGTCCGGAAACTGAAGTGAGGGGGGGCTGTTGCTTGCCAGTTTCTCCCAGACCTGCCTTGTCTCTCAGCCTGCTTGTCTCGCACTCCAAGAGTAACGCTGGTGCCTGCAAACGCCACGAGTCGGCATCCCCAAGTGAGGAGCGCGCCCAAAACCCATTGGCTGTCCTCAGCTCCCCAACTAAAAGTTTAACTTTTAAAAGTGGATTAAAGGGAACCAAAAAAACCTTGGGGGATGGCTTGCAGCAGGTAAGATGGGCTGCAGGTTAATGTGTATGTGTTTATGTAGGCCGTACTACCACCTTCATGAAACCAGGTTGTAGAATCGCCTAGTAAAATTGCCAATGGGGCGCTGCTCAAGTAACACGGGCTACGGTCAAAATGCCAAACGTTCCCTGAAGATGACATGGGACATTTAGTGAGTCCCCTGGATTGTGTGTGTGTGTGCTTTTGTGTTTGTGTTTATTTAGTTCCCCTGGTTGTGGGATACGGTGAATGGACAAAATCCGTTTCGCGCCAGTTGTAGGAAAACGCTAAACATGGTCCCACGTCGCGCGCCGCCGGTGCGTTGCAGACACGCCCAATGCTGCATTTTGCTGCAACATGCATCGCGGTAGACTGCAATAGCTAGACCACGTGTAGTGTTTTCTGAAGTTGGAATGGATCATGAACCCTGGAAATACAGGGATAAACCACCTGCCAAGTGCAGGATTTTGTCGCTCGGGCGGAATTGGGTGAGCAACCCTCAGGCTCAAACAGCAATTTGACGAGGCCCCGTGACATCTCCTTTCGAAACGCATAGACAGATCATCACGAATGTTGCCTGTTGCACATTTTATGGCGGATGCGTGTACCTGTCGATGAGTAGAGGGAGTTTCCAAAGCAGCTAAAGTTGTTGTCTCCACACTCCCACACCAACCTGGTACTCAGCCAGCGTTTCTCAGGGGATGGGTTCTCATCATGCTGAACCCATAGAGGAAATGGGCAAACGTGAAAGCCCGATTTCCTTGCGGGGAAATCTAAAGAGACAAAGAGTGAGACGGAGAGAGAGAGAGAGAGAGAGAGAGAGAGAGAGAGAGAGAGAGAGAGAAAACACAGACTTATGTCCCTCCCAACTTGACCATGGCTTACTGGAGATGTCGACTGAAACAAAATATCAACAACGGACAAGAATACATATTTGGACAAATTGTGTGGTCATCCAGGGTGTCTTGTGTCAATGCGGCTTGTCAAACATATGAACCACGTTCAAAATATGTGGCCCTGAGAAAAGGAGCACCCCAAATCGATAGACTTTCGCTCAAAATTGGACCGAAGCTCCCCTCACTTCGTGAGTGGCTTGGCCAGAAAACAAGTCCAGGAGCTTTTTGTTTGCCACTAAAATGGTCCAGAGCCAAAAGTGACCAAATTTCAGGAACTCAGGAAGTGAGTCGTACTAACCATAAGGTCTACTAATGATGATGAGCATAGGTGTCCTTTTGGACAAATAGATGGGTTTCCCTGGTACATGCAGCACAACACCCATCTGAGCTTCCCTCAGATCCCCCCGCTAAAAGTATAACTTTTACTGGGTGAAAGGGAAACTACAACTAAACACTAAAAGGCTAAAAAGCTAAGGGACCGGATGGCTGGGAGCCACCAAGCCATCTAAACCAGACCATTGATTTCTATCCAAACCAACCGCTGCGCCCGCAACTGCCTGCTCCATTCAGATGGACGGTAGCAGGGCCTCCGACGCCTGCGCCTGCCGTACAGAGGTCAGAGGTCGGATGCCCCACTTTGCCTACTTATGGCAACCCAATATTATGGAATTTGTGATAGGGTTCCAACTTTTCACGAGTAGTTGTGTCCAACTCAAAACTGACTTTTCGGCACCCAACATTATTCTAGTCCTCCAGTAGAAAGGTTAGAATAAGGGTGCCAACTTCTTTCCGTCGTCTAGTTTAGTAAGGGAAACCCTCCCCCAAAAAGGGTAGAAGGGCACTACTGGGGAACCTAGTTATGGAATTTGTGATTTGTTACAACTTTTTACGGCTAGTTTGAGGGTCCAGGCACTCAAAAAACCAAACAAACCAGGCAATCTAGGTACATTGTGCGTGTGGCTCAACATTGAACAGCTGGCGTTACGCAGGTCTTAGTCTTTGTTCCCATATACCAAGGTGCCACTTTGGGTGCCATGAGAGAATCGGTTTCCTTTGTTTTAGCGCGCCCGTGCCAGTCCCCCCTGGCCCCACTTGCGCGCTCTGGCACTCAGCCCACCAAAACCCGGAGATCCGCATTGGTTGAAGCCTGCCTGCTAACCCTCATCCTTTCCGGTTTTGCTGGAGGATCCATTTTCGGGGACAAATCCATCCAGATGTTTTAGGGTAGGGCTCTCTTGTTTTCCTTGCGGGGGGGCCAGCACAAATCGATCCAAACCCTTAAAATCGAGGGGCGAGAGTACGAATTGGCTGCGGTTTGAGATCGTGCCAGTCACTCACGAGCGCAAAACCACTCGCAACTTCGACCTTGCCTCCTGACCAGGCTCTTTCTGAGCCTGCGGTGCACACCCCGAAATTTCGCCACCACCTGGCAAGGAACTGTTCGACGTTGGGGGGGGGGGTCCTGGCTTGGACCATGCTCCTTTGCAAGGGGCCCCGGTTCCAGCGGTTCCGGCGGTTCATTCGTGGAAGGGAAGGTGCGTCGTTTTTTGTTTAGGGTGCCCAAACAGATTGTGGTTTGTTTTTTTGGTTTCCCTCCTCCCTTTCCTGTTATGTGGAGTAATGTTGACCCCATATTGATCAACCCCAGTTTATTCATAGGGAGGTCTCTTTGGGTTTAGTGGGGAATCAGCACTTTTTGGAGGGGAACACCCCCCAGGGTTGATTAGTACGGGGCAAACGTTAAGTCCCTTTAAGTGGCGTATGTGCAATGTTGACCCCGGATGAATTAATCCCCATTTTTGTGTTTTGTTGTTCCCTCCAAAAGTGATGACCCCCTCCATGACCCCCACTAAAACCAAAAAACACGCCCCATATTAAGAAACATGTATGTAGGCATGTATGTACGCATGTATGCATGTAAGTATTCATGTAATGTTATGTGATGTAATGTAGTGTAGTGCAATGTTATGTAATGTATGTATGTATGTATGTATGTATGTATGTATGTATGTATGTATGTATGTGTGCGCCCGAACGTATGAAAGCTTCACTGCAGCTACGCACAAAAGCTTAACTGCAGTTCAGAGGCCTTGGGCTTGGATAAATTGCGACCTCTCCCAACCTTGTGCCTTGCGACTTGTTTCACCAAGACCAACATATCCCACATTTCCCGGGTAGGTGTCCCATTGGTGGGATTTGCTCAATGTTCACGCAGACATGCTTACATGCATACATGTGTGCATGCGTGCATGGATGCACACATACATATACATACATACATACATACATACATACATACATACAGTACAGTGCAGTGCAGTGCAGTGCAGTGCAGTGCAGTGCAGTGCAGTGCAGTGCAGTGCAGTGCAGTGCAGTGCAGTGCAGTGCAGTACAGTACATACATACATACATAGAGGTGACTAGGCCTACCTTTGTCCAAAAAATACTCAATCTTGCGCTTTGAAAAGCCGCTGGAGTTGTCTGAGTGAGCTAGTGAGGAAGTTTGGGCAACATAAATCAGTTCAGTCTCTTCAGCACCATGGCCGAAGAACAAACTGAAATGAATGAGACAGCAAAACAAATCTGAAACCTCTAAAACTTGCACTTCCGGATGGCCTCAGTAAACACCTTGCTTATAGGGCTTTCTCAGATCAGAAGATCCCTGTCCCTGAAGCTGCCACCTGGCGCCGTTGCAGGTACTCGTCCAGCCGCCGTGGGGTCCTTGCCAGACCGCGGCGCTGAAAGACATCCTGTGGACAGACCCTGGCGAGGTCACGAAGATGCAAACATACAACAAGGGTTGCACGTTCTTTGAGCAAGAAGCTGCCGCCTGGCGCCGTTGCAGGTACTCGTCCAGCGCCATGGGGTCCCAAAAGAGGTTTGCCAGACCACGGCGCTGAAAGACATCCTGTGGACAGACCGCACGTTCTTTGAGCAAGAAGCTGCCGCCTGGCGCCGTTGCAGGTACTCGTCCAGCACCGTAGGGTTCTGAAAGAGGTTTGCCAGACCGCGGCACTGAAAGACATCCTGCGGGCAGACCCTGGCGAGGTCACGAAGATGCAAACATACAAGAAGGGTTGCACGTTCTTTGAGCAAGAAGCTGCCGCCTGGCGCCGTTGCAGGTACTCGTCCAGCGCCGTGGGGTCCCACAAGAGGTTTGCCAGACCGCGGCGCTGAAAGACATCCTGTGGATAGACCCTGGCGAGGTCACGAAGATGCAAACATACAACAAAGGTCGCATGTTCTTTAAGCGCCTGGCCGTTGCAGGTACTCGTCCAGCGCCGTGGGGTCCCAAAAGAGGTTTGCCAGACCGCGGCACCTCCAGGCAAGCACTGCAGAACGGACACCGCCGAGCTGAGCCCCGTAGACCGCCCCGTACACTGCCGAGCCGCCGAGCTGAGCCGCCGCCTGCTGTGCCCTGCAGACCGCCGAGCCGCCGAGCTGAGCCGCCGCCTGCCGTGCCCCGTAGCGCCGTGGGGTCCAAAAGAGGTTTGCCAGACCGCGGCGCTGAAAGACATCCTGTGGACAGACCCTGGCAAGGTCACGAAGATGCAAACATACAACAAGGGTTGCACGTTCTTTGAGCAAGAAGCTGCCGCCTGGCGCTGTTGCATGTACTCGTCCAGCGCCATGGGGTCCCAAAAGAGGTTTGCCAGACCGCGGCGCTGAAAGACATCCTGTGGACAGACCCTGGCGAGGTCACAACAAGGGTTGCACGTTCTTTGAGCAAGAAGCTGCCGCCTGGCGCCGTTGCAGGTACTCGTCCAGCACCGTGGGGTCCTGAAAGAGGTTTGCCAGACCGCGGCACTGAAAGACATCCTGCGGACAGACCCTCACGTGGTCACGAAGATGCAAAAATTCAGCAAGGGTTGCAGATTGTGGAGCCGCGCTTAGCGACACGAAAGGCTTTTGAAGCTTTAAGTCAGGAGCACTAATGGGGTCCATCCGGAGCCCGGAACTGACACTTTCCTGGTTCATCAATAGGGTTGAATGGCGGAGGCTTCGCTGTTGGGGACATACCTCATTGGTTCGTAGCAGTATAACTTTCCAAAAGATCCAGCTGCCAATTGACCACCTGCAGGGCCCACCTGCCTGGTGCTGGCACGGGGCTGTCTACACGCCTTGGTTCTGTACCTGGGATGGGCTACGAGAGGCCATTGGACATGAAAGATGCGGGATGACTATACTCGAATCGAACGAAGGCTCTTTCAATCAACCTGGTTTTTCATGGGATTGCTTATTACGTAGATCTTCGGCAGACATCTCAAAGCCTTTCAACCATTGGATTCCCATTTGAACCTTGCAAAAGAGTTTCAAATCGTGCTCGTTGTGGGTTCGAAACCAAGGACTTCGGCCAAATTTTGATGCGGCTCAAGCTCACCGAAAATCGCCGAGCGAACTGGACTGTTGCAAAACGCCTCCATGCAATGACTCCTAAAAAGGATTGCGCCTGAGCAGCAAAACTCAAAAAGCTACACTTCCCGCGCTGAGACAACAGAACCTCAGCATCCATTCAAAGGACGACTTGTTGAATCGCAAACGCTTGCGGACGCTTGCGAACATAGTGACATGCCCAGACACTCTACGTTGGGGAAAAAGTGATCAGGGCACAGGGACCACCAGCCTGTAGTGCTGCAGCCTTGCATCCAAGACTCGGCACTTTCTCTCTTTTTCACGGCGTGCTTACACCCGTGTCCCGATACTCTGGCACACCCGCGCAGCAGCTGATGCTTGTTCCAAGGCAGCGCAAATATCCAACGCGCGCATGTGGCTTAAGCCGGACTTCAAGCCACCACAAATCTCCTAGGTTGACATGTCAAACACGTGCATGTACATGAGGATGACCGCAATAAACACAAACAAACAATCATACATACATACATTGATTACATACATTGATTACATACATTGATTACATACATTGATTACATACATTGATTACATACGTACAAACATACAAACATACACACATACAATCATACAAACATACAAACATACATACACACCATACATACATACATTACATACATACATACATACATACATACATGCATACATACATACATTACATACATACATACATACATGCATACATACATACATACATACATACATACATACATTAAATTAAATTAGATTACATTACATTACATTACATACATACATACATACATACATACATACATACATACATACATACATACATACATACATACATACATACATACATACATACATACATACATACATACATACATACATACATACATACATACATACATACATACATACATACATACATACATACATACATACATACATACATACATACATACATACATACATACATACATACATACATACATACATACATACATACATACATACATACATACATACATACATACATACATACATACATACATACATACATACATACATACATACATACATACATACATACATACATACATACATACATACATACATACATACATACATACATACATACATACATACATACATACATACATACATACATACATACATACATACATACATACATACATACATACATACATACATACATACATACATACATACATACATACATACATACATACATACATACATACATACATACATACATACATACATACATACATACATACATACATACATACATACATACATACATACATACATACATACATACATACATACATACATACATACATACATACATACATACATACATACATACATACATACATACATACATACATACATACATACATACATACATACATACATACATATACATACATACATACATACATACATACATACATACATACATACATACATACATACATACATACATACATACATACATACATACATACATACATACATACATACATACATACATACATACATACATACATACATACATACATACATACATACATACATACATACATACATACATACATACATACATACATACATATACATACATACATACATACATACATACATACATACATACATACATACATACATACATACATACATACATACATACATACATACATACATACATATACATTACATACATACATACATACATACATACATACATACATACATACATACATACATACATACATACATTACATACATACATACATTACATACATACATACATACATACATACATACATACATACATACATACATACATACATACATACATACATACATACATACATACATTACATTACATTACATACATTACATACATACATACATACATACATACATACATACATACATACATACATACATACATACATACATACATACATACATACATACATTACATACATACATACATACATTACATTACATTACATTACATTACATTACATTACATTACATTACATTACATTACATTACATACATACATACATACATACATTACATACATTACATACATACATACATACATACATACATACATACATACATACATACATACATACATACATACATACATACATACATACATACATACATACATACACATACATACATACATACATACATACATACATACATACATACATACATACATACATACATACATACATACATACATACATACATACATACATACATACATACATACATACATACATACATACATACATACATACATACATACATACATACATACATTACATACATACATACATACATACATACATACATACATTACATTACATTACATTACATACATTACATACATACATTACATTACATACATACATTACATTACATACATTACATTACATTACATACATACACATACATACATACATACATACATACATTACATACATACATACATACATACATACATACATACATACATACATACATACATACATACATACATACATACATACATACATACATACATACATACATACATACATACATACATACATACATACATACATACATACATACATACATACATACATACATTACATACATACATACATACATACATACATACATACATACATACATACATACATTACATACATACATACATACATACATACATACATTACATACATACATACATACATACATACATACATACATACATACATACATACATACATACACATACATACATACATACATACATACATACATACATACATACATACATACATACATACATACATACATACATACATACATACATACATACATACATACATACATACATACATACATACATACATACATACATACATACATACATACATACATACATACATACATACATACATACATACATACATACATACATACATTACATTACATACATACATACATACATACATACATACATACATACATACATACATACATACATACATACATACATACATACATACATACATACATACATACATACATACATACATACATACATACATACATACATACATACATACATACATACATACATACATACATACATACATACATACATACATACATACATACATACATACATACATACATACATACATACATACATACATACATACATACATACATACATACATACATACATACATACATACATACATACATTACATACATTACATACATACATACATACATACATTACATACATACATACATACATACATACATACATACATACATACATTACATTACATTACATTACATACATACATACATACATACATACATTACATTACATTACATTACATTACATTACATACATACATACATACATACATACATACATTACATACATACATTACATACATACATTACATTACATTACATTACATTACATTACATTACATTACATTACATATACACATACATACATACATACATTACATACATACATACATACATACATACATACATACATACATACATACATACATACATACATACATACATACATACATACATACATACATACATACATACATACATACATACATACATACATACATACATACATACATACATACATACATACATTACATACATACATTACATACATTACATTACATACATACATACATACATACATACATTACATACATACATACATACATACATACATTACATACATACATCCATCCATACATTACATTACATTACATTACATTACATTAAATTACATTACATTACATTACATTACACTACATTGCATTACATTGCATTACATTACATTACATTACAAACTATTACATACATTACATTACATTACAGTACATTACATTACATACATTACATTCCATTACATTACATACATACATTACGTTACATTACATGACAGTGCACTACACCGCATTGCATTACATTTCATATACATATACATATACTTATATATATATATATATTTATGGGCATATATACATATTATATATAACCCCCCCGATCGATCTACCTTTTGCTGGTTGAAGGCTATTTTGAAGATGGAATGTAGCTGTTTTATTTGGAATGCCCTATGCGACTTGACCACCTGAGCAAGGAAATCCTATTCAAAATCTAATTTGGACGAACAACTGCAATTTTGTGTTTTCAATGAAAAGGAAATCCTATTCAACTGATCTTTAAAACTGGACATTCAACTATAATTATATCCTGATTAGATTCCAGTACATTTTAAATAGAAAGTGGAGAAACAATATCCCGGGGACGTTCTCTTTAAAACATGTTTTGAATTAAGAATCCCACTAAACATGTTCTTCAAAATGGAAAATATATTCAAATAATATTTAAGTCTAGACATTCTATTAAACTAGGTGCTGTTCACTTTCAATTTCTACTTAAGGTCCAATTAGAACATTGAACAAATCATCATGGAAAAAGACATCCTTTTGAACATCTATTTTAAGAATTCCAATCATTAAACACCTTTAACAAAAGAACAGATACACACGAGGTAAATTATCTTTCAAGCTAGACATTCTAACAAACTATGCCAACAAATCAACCCGTTTGAACATCTAGGTTCAAATAAGAATTTGAATACACATCTAGTTCGACAAGCAAATCCTATTAAACCTATCTTTAAACTAGCAACTTTACTAGGGTGCGTTCCTTATTAAGTTCCAAGTCAATGCTAATGAGAAAATTGAACAAACACAATCCTAGGAACAGATATCCTCTTAAACGGCATCTTTCAAATCTGTTTTGAGGCAAGAATTCTGACCCATATCGAATACTTTAAAATCCAAGCAAACAAACACTCAAAAGGCACAAAAACCGTGTCTTTTGAACAAACCAGCATGTTTCCAATGAAATTCATTGAACAACCAATTACAAGAAATAAGTCCGATTCCTATAAACGCAAGTCAATAAACCCCAAACCCTACACCCCAAACCTGTCCATTCTATGCTCAGGTCTGGCTGGGAAGGTCAAAATACAAGTAAAATGATGGAGCCAATAGCCAAAAAGTAAAAGCGTAAAGTTCTGGAGCGAATGATACAGAAGAAAAAAGTAAAAAAGCTTGAAGCCAATGACCCAAATGTAAATTTATGGAGTCAATAACCCAAAAGTCACAATGCAAAAACATGCAAAAAGTAAAAGCACACAAGTAAAAAGGAAATAAAGCAAGTAAAAAAGAAAGTAAAGGAGACAAAAAGTAAAAAAGTAAAAAAGTAAAGGAAAGAAGTAAAGAAGTAAAGAAGTAAACAAGTAAAAAAGTAAAAACACTAACAATAATTTGTTTTTGAGTAAACACATTTTTGGAGTAAACAAATCAGCCCATGGTCCTGAATCCTGAAGTAAACTGTTTTGACCATGGACTGACATATTTTACTTTTTTACGTTTTAACTAAACAAACTTTTGGGCCATTGGCTCCATAATTTTACTTTTATACTTGTTGCTTTTTACTTTTTTTAATTTTCATGTTTCACTTTCTTACTTTCGGGTCATTGGTTCCAAAATTTTGCTTCTTTACGTTTTCACTTTTGGGCCAATGGCTCCAACATTGCTGTTGTTTTGCATCTTCTGACAAAGCCTCAGCTTAGGAATAGGACCGAGGTAGATCCAACCCGACTGGATTTGGACATGCGCCCGTTTTTGCTGCTTTCCCCAAAGCCCCAAAAAAAGCACAAAACACTGCAAATACCAGTGAATTCTCAAGGAAGGTAGATCCATGGGGGCCTGCCATTATATATATATATATATATATATCATATAATATATATATATATATAACCATATGCATATGAATGTATGTACATATATTACACACATGCACATCCACATGTTTCCTTGGGCAAAGTGACCCGAGCCACGAGTGCCTGTGTCCAGCGTGCGCTCGGCTGTAGCGGCTGTACTCTCAGAAGCCAGCGCCTGCGTCGGACACGAAACCGAGCCTCAGCTGCCCCCAAAAAACCATAGGATTCACCCCAGAATGAGGCCTTTTAGTTGGTTTAGTTGGTTTAGTTGGTTTAATGGCTTGCGGTGGGCTCTTTTTTATCATAGACATCCACCCCAAAGAGTGGTTTCAGCTAATTGGGTAGCTTGGCTGTTCACTCTCTGACCCTCTTTTTGCTGGGGGTCTGGACCTTAAACAAAACAAAAGAAGTTCAGACTCCTTTGGCCAATCTACTGGATGGGAACTTGGTGGCTCCCGGGCATCCGGTTCTTTAGCTTTTCAGCTTTTTAGTTGGTTGATTCGGTTTCCGTATTTAACCCACTAAAAGTGCAGGGGATCAGGTTGGGCAGCCTAGAGTGAGGCTTAATGTTGACCCCACATTTAATCAACCCCTGCGTATGAATAGGGGATGTTAACCTGGCTAAAAAGTCGGAAATCAGACCACTTTTGGAGGGGCCAAAAACCACCCCCTATTCATAAACAGGGGTTGATTCATATGGGGTCAAAACTAAATGTGAGCAGAAACACATTCAGGAAATTGTTTGAGGGTCCAGGTACCTGGAGCCAGCTTCCCAATTGGTGGTTTGAAGTGTGGTGGGTAGGGGGTGGATTCCCATTTGCCCCTACAAGAACCAGGGCTTCAAATACTTGTAGGAGTCTCCACCTTGAAACACGGAGCCATCCACCCAAACAAACAAATGGTCGACCCCCGTTCTTAAAGCTTCAGAAGAAGACTCCATGCAGGTATCCCACTCTGCGGATGGAGGCGAAATCCGCTTCTCACCCCACCGAACTCAGAAACTCTGTAATGAGTCGATCCCCCACCTAAGAAACCCTGGAATGATGATTCCCCTTTAACTACCAACAAGCGCTATGACGTCCTTCCCATGGTTTCATTTCGTGGTGCAGGATTTCGTCCATCCACAGTTGTTCTCAATGGTGAAACCTTCTTTTTCCAGTTTGGCAACCATTTGAGGAGAAGCAACGGTAGGGCTAGAATAGGCAACCAAAGGTCAACAGCCTTCAAAAACTGAAAGGACATCACACGCACCCTATTCCAATTTCCCCTCCTCCAAATACTTGGCATCGTGCTGAGCACCAAACAGGCAGAGAACCTCCCAGAATGTCTCTAACCAACAAACCAGGATTCCCTCCCGTCCACGAAAAATGTAACCCACCAGAGGGTCCTTTAGTCCAGGACCCCTCAGTCAGGTTCCATGTTTGTTGATGGGAGGGTAAATCTCCGGAATCAATAGAGCAACTCTGCTTCAAAGGAAACCGCAAAGGGCACCAGATTCGGGGTGTCATAAGCCTTGCGGCAGATGCAGTATGCACTTTCACTCTTCCAGCGCTCCCTGTTGCCACTATGGTAGGCGACCAAGCAAGGTTTTGGCTGTAGCTTTACATTTATTGGTTTGGCTACGTATGCTGGGGAAAACTACAAACCTCCAGCCAACACTTATTTGGCTTTGCTTTGCCAGGAAAAGTTGCAGCGTAAGCTTCTTAAGCCAAAGATCGAACAAGTAGGCATTCAAGCACCTTGGCATCCTCAGCTTCTTGAGGCACCTATTCCAAATGCCCACTAGGGCACCATGTCAAACCCGTGACTGCAAAAGGGGAAGCCTTGTTTGTCAACATAAACCGGCTACCCTAGTGCTCTATAAAGGGCAAACCCTGCCTTGGGAAGCCTTGCTTGTCAAAATACACCAGCAGCTACCCTAGAACCAGCGGGTATTGGGAGTAAGGGGCCAGAAGCCGCGAACCCACATTGCAAGACCTGCGCATCTCGCGTGCTGCGTTGCTCAATATAAGTTGGGCGGGCGCTTGGAAGTAAGAAGTGCAATTCAAACCGCTGGGTGAGCAGGGTGCTTGGGTGACCCCATTTCGCAAGTGGCTCATATCCCCAATTGCGTCCCTTTCCCGTATCAAGTGGGATTCACCGGGGATATCAAGTCATCCATCTCCTTTCGCCTCCCTTTCAGCAAGGCCATATAAGCCAAAGAGGGTATAGGGAACCATGCCATGCCTTGTGTGTCCAAAAGTCTCCCTCTAAACCCAGGGATCCGGATGCAGTGAATACACCTGCAACTTGAGTTTGGTGGTGGAAAAGCCACATGTTTCAATTGGTTGCGAAATGTAGCTTTTAAGGAGCCCTGGTAATCCACGCCTGATACGTTGATTTCAAGAGCGCCTGCACACAGGCCCTAAAAAAGCATCCGCCGCCGTGGTGGCATGCCCTTAAATGGCTGCGAAATGGAGATTCCTTTTTTTTTGGAGCCCTGGTAAACCAACCCCCCAAAAAAAAGACCCTCCAAAAAAGACCCTCCAGAAATGGGCACCCTCCATAAAAACAAACAAAAAAAACCGCGCGAGCGCGGTCGGTCGGTCCCTCGAGCGGCCTGCTCCGAGTCCTCCGAGATCTTCGGCTCCACCTGGGCTCGAGGTCGAAACTCGGCCCTACAACCTGGGCTGTGCTCAGATCCCCCGCGAAAAGCTGTGTTTCTTATTTTTTTTGAGGGTCCCAAAATGGATAAAACATGTTTTTTTTACTTTTAGTGGGTCAAAAAATGGATAAAACCGTTTTTCTCCCACTTTTTGTGGGTCAAACAATGGATAAAACCCATGTTTTTACTTTTAGTGGCGTCAAAAAATGGATAAAACCCCAGTATACCATCAAGAAAAGCTGATAAATCCACAAGAAACCACTGAACACCGACTAAACAGTCCTACTTGAACCGGACGATTCACTGGGAACCGCCACTAGGTCCTCCAGTAGAGAGGTTAGAATAAGGGTACCAATTTGTTTCTGTCGTCTATTTTAGTAGGGGAACCCCTCCCAACCAAAAAAGATGGTGAGAAAGGGCACCTAGCTGGGGGACCTGGAAAAACTTCGCCGCCGAACCCGCAGTCAACGAATCCTATAGCCATGGTCTGAATCCCCCACTAAAAGGGAAGACCCCCTACTGTGGATGGACGCGAAACCCATTTCGCACCACTTGGGGTTTTGAGGGGAAACGGAGTTTCTTAGGTGGTGAGAAACACACCTGAGGTGTCTCGTCCAGCGAGCACAAGTAGAGAGCTTCCGTGCCAGATCTTTGAAGGCGGTAGAACATATGTCTCATATGCTCGTGGATACACATACGTATTAAACATGATATACATATATCCCCCAAACGGCCCAACATGGTCTTGGACACATGACCCCAGCGAATAATCACGCCGAGAAGCGTCGCCATTTCCCGGATGTAGAGACCTGCTTTCGACCCGCGAGAAAACACCTGTTGATTCGGGTTCAGCTTTGTGTGTGAACCAGAAAAGTGAGACTCCCAAATGGGTCTGTTTCCGCAACTTGAAACATGAAGTTGACGGTTGTTGAAAAAGGAATTTTGGAGTGCTCAACATTTCCCCTCTTAGAGGGTCACAAAAGAGTACAACGAAAGGCACCCTGGTTTTGAACCACCCTCACATGATGTTGTTCAGTTTGGCGCCCTTTCCCCACAAAGTCAACATGTTCTTCCTCATGGGTTTGCACCCCTATTTTGGTTGAAGCCCTTATTACTTGTTCAGGACATACCGATTTGGGTGTGTGTCAAAAAAAGCCAACCCCCAAATGGGGTTTCAGCCAAGGCGCAAAAGGGAAACCCGGAAAGCCACGCACTCTTTCCGTCTGTAAAGGTGCGCTCCGATCGGATCTTGCCAACGAACTCAACCGATCCCTTGTGAAGCAAAATGGAATGCACCCCGATCCTTAGGGATCACAACACCCAAATCCCTTTTGATCCATTTGATGTTGACCCTGGATTAGCACACCGTGGTTGGTGAATTGGGGGTGCCAAACTGGTGGGGATTCAGAATCAATCGACTTTGCAGGAGAGGAACACCCTCATCTTTGGTTCAAAGCGGTATATTCATCTGGGGTCAACATTACCGTTTCCCTCCAGAATCCAAACCACTAAGCCCATTTCTGTTTTTCAGGGAATGGTCTCCCTTCCACACAAATCCCTCAGCCCAGTCCTCTTGGTGATGGCCAAGAGCACACAGAGTGAATCAAAACAATGGGTGAGAACGGGGGATCAGCCCTAGGTCGAGGTTAGAATAAGGGTACCAACTTTGTTCCGTAGTCTATTTTAGTAGGGGAACCCTCCCCCAAAAAAGTTGGTCAAAGGGCACTACTGGGGACCTAGTAGTCTGTAGAACACGTACAACTTTATGCCTGGACACTCCAAGTCCCTGAAAAATTGGCTTATTGCAACCCAAAACGATGGTGGGTGAAATCCCCCAGTTTTGCGGACTTGAGGGTCCTAGGTGCCCTGAAGCTTGGGGCAAACCGGGTTTCTGCCCCAGGTCCCAAAAAGGTCAGATGGCCATGGAAAAGAATCGAGCTCAACAGGAGGCCCTGCACCCCTAGGGCCCCTAAGTCATGTCCAAACCACTTCAAGACCAAAGTGTTCGTTGCATCCTTAGGTTTGAATTGTTTGGGGGTTCCCTGAAAAAAAAAAAAACATGAGGAGAAACACCCCCAACCATCCATTTTCTTAGAGGGTTCCCTAGGGAATCTCCTCTTGGACCATGACCTTATGAGAACTGCCGGTGACTCACTTCCGGGTGAATGGCCCAAAAAAGTGCCGAAACTTTGCATTTACTACTCAAATGTTCCAAGCACAAAGACTCAGTTGTTCAGTGACCCTGGAAAAAGAGGGAACCCTTCTTGGGGAAGACCACGTGTAGTGGGGCAGCCACCAAAAAAAGCCGGAAAAAGAATTGGTGCTACTGAACAACACTTCGAAGAGTCCTTAAAACCATGGGGGTCATTCCCCAAAATAAAAAGGGGCCCTGGACCCATGCTTGATTCGGGTCATGGAGACTCAACTGGTCTCAACTGGTCCTCAAACACCAAAGCCGCCGATCTCCGTCCGAGTCCCGGAACTCAGGACGCGAAGTTTAAAGAAACTCCACCGGGTCTAGGGCTTCATTCGGCTCCCGGTTTCGTCAGCTCCAGGGCTCGTTTTCAGATCCCCGAAGTGGGTGAAATGGAAGCCCAACCACCTTTCTCCAGGGGTGCTTGTACCCCTCTCCCCAAAAGTGGGTTCGAAACCACTTATGAAGTGGGCTCGAAACCACGGAAGCCAAGGGGTATGAACAAGGGTATGTACTTCCACCCTGAGACTTTCACCAACTAGAAACAACTAGAAACCGAAGTTGAACCAAATGGATTTCGGAACCACCAAGCTACTTGGGGCAACTTCTTCGGCTGATTTCGGCCTCTTGGTTCCATGAAACACGGGCTTCATTCATCAAAGGGATTTCGTCCATAGCTCCAACTTGATGGTTCCCCCTTGGTTTCCCGTTTAGCGCCAACCAGTGCGTTCCGGTCATTGCCATGGAACCAACAGGTCACTAAAGAGGAAACTTGCTCAATCCACCCCCCTGTTCCATGCTGGGGTACCCTCAAAAAAATTGACACGCCAGAATGTACGTTGACCCGAAAGAACGACCCATGAAAGTTGGAAGTTGCCGACCATAAGGTTGCAAAAACCCGTTGCCAGTGGATCCCAGGTACCACTTATATAGTAGGTAGCCTTTTGCCATGTTCCATTAGCTCTTAAACAGGGCAGTTCCCTTGGTTACACTGGGATTTGTGAGTTATATTTTTGGGAGTGGGCCAAAAATTGGTACCCAAAATGGGTTGCCCTGGCAAATCGAAACAAGGACTTACACCTGCGGTCAATACCCTGGTGGCTTAAATTTGACCAATACCCTTTTGAGGGTCCAAGCATGTCTTTTTTTACGACAACAAGGTGGGTTTTCCTTTTGGTGTCCTTTTTAAACACCAACAAAACAAGTCGGTACCAACTCCACAAAAGGCACCGTACTGTGGATGGACGAAATCCTGCACCAGTTTGAAATCGTATTTACAGGGGAATCATTATTTCAGGGTTTCTGAACGGTGGTGCGAAATGGATTTCGTCCATCCACAGTGTGGCTCTGAAGCTGGAGGGTCCTACCTGAACCCTCCAAATTCCAACTTGGAAATTGGAATTATTGCAAACAACAATCATGGACTTTTGGGGGGGCCTAATTATGCGGGGGGGGGGGGGGGGAAGTATCCCTGGATAAGCCTGGGATAAGCCTGGGATAAGCCAGGGACAAGCCCTTAAGGCCTTCTTGAGGGCTTCATAAGGGATGGCGCCTCCCCCATAGGTTTTCTTAGGGGTCCCTGAATGTGTCTAGGAACTGCCGTGTTTCTTCATACTGACCACAAATAGGGGAACCCCCAAAATCGCACCCGTACATCCAAACATGGACCAACATCCAGGTACCCTGCCCGGTGGAAGACGTTTTGGCCTTGTAGTCGGGTCACCCTTCGATCCATTTCCCATTTGATGTTCTAAAGGGTGGCCAGCTGATTACTGTCCCAGGCCCATTGGGGGCCCTTTCCTTGTCCTCTTTTCTGTTCCTGTCTTTTGTCTTTAGCGGGAAAAATGCGGTGGATTTCCTAAGTGCAGGTAAACCAACCATACTCAGCCGCAAATGGTTTTATTTTGCACCCATACCCTTGGAACGGCCAACTCCCGGCTCCCCGCCTTGGCTTGACAGTGACGACTGTCGCCTCAGCGGGCGACTCGGAGTCGCCTGGCGGCGATGGGGCCATCGATGCCGGAACGATGGGTCACTCAACTACATGTGTATATATATATATATATATATGTATAGCCGCATGTGTGTATATACATATATATATATATGTAAACATGTACATGTATACATACATATATGTATATATGTATGCCTGTATGTATGCTTTTTGAGGATACCCTTTTTGGGGCTGGTTTAAAGGAAAACTCAAAGGAACACCACAATTTCGGGGGTCCCCTATTTTGAGACATACCCATATCAAGACAAACCTTGAAGCAACCAGTAGTGACAGGAGTCTCACTTCAGCCGGAACCTCAAACACCCTGTTGCCTGGCCGAGCGTTGCATCAATCGGCCCTTTAGGGGTGTCCCTTTTTGAACGGGTCGGATTTCCTAGTCAGTTGGATAGAGGAAAACAGCAGCAGGAAAACTGTTGCGCCATTTTGGGGGTCTAAAAAAGACACGCCCAAATGCGTCAGTTGAGGCTCGCGCAACCGGTAGGCAAGCAGTAGGTAAAAAAAACCAAGACCCCCAAAACTGGCGTAAAGCCTAGACGCCTGGTAAGAATCCCTTAACGATTGATTCTAGAGGTTGATTCCCCGATTCTTTTCAACCATCCTTCTTTTCCAGAAAACCCATCGCCCTTTTCGCCGGACATTTCTGATGGCTTCCTGAAAAGATTCGGATCCGTGGCTCGCCTAAAGTTTCACCGGGCCACAGAATGCCTCCTCTGGGCTTTCTCCACCGAGATGCGATTGCTCCACCGGTGTTCGGGGTGAGCATCGCCGGGACCCGGAAAGAACTGCCCCTTCAAAAGGGGAATTCATTCACCAGCCACAAGGCTGGGGCTGCAAAAAAAAAACGCGCTTCAGGGAGTCTTGAAGCTTTAGGGCGGATGCGCCTTGCTTCATGTGACCGTTATCAGGCCGTGTAGAACCACCTACTCGAATGGCCAACAAGAATCGGTCTTGGGATGTCTTGGGCGCTGATTTGTGAGGGATTTGTTGGTGTGGCATCGGATTCCCAGGCCTTGGTATTTCGCAGCCGAAGACCCGGAGCCCATGGCGCATCGATCGTAGGCGCTTGAAGTTCAATGCGCTGGGGGATCCCATAGGTCTAGGTCGCCAGTTAGCGCCACTCTTCTTTTTGGCGTAAGAGTGGACCCCTTGACGACCTAAAGATGGGATATCGCCCCAAAGTTATTGTTTATAGGTAGTTTGAGGGTCTAGGTAAATGGATTTGGGGGGTTGCCATTGCGATCTTTTCTCTATCGGAGAACGCAATGGCTCCCCTCTTGCGCCACAAAGAGGATCTGTGGGTTTGGTCCGGTATTGTTGCTGAGGGTCCCACTCCAAACAAATACTTCTCGTGGAATGTGGGCAGTGTTGACTTTAACCCGAAAACACTCATACTGTAGATGAACAAACTCCGCGACCACCCAAATCATGTTTGAAACCATGGTGTCTTGGTATTTGATTACAGGGAAGTCATTTGACTTTCCTGGGTTTCTGAACAGGTGGTGCGAAATGGCGCATGTCCTCCGGGTTCTCATTTGCCCAGTCTGGGGTAGACCCAAGTTCCGGCGGGGTCGAGGCTCCGATTTTTCGGGGCTCCTTCCGTACGGCCCCTCTTGACCTATGCAGCTGCCGCTCTCAGCCGAGCCAAGCTGACTGCGAAGACTGTCAAGGGCCATATGGGTGCTTCTCAAAACTACTGCGGATGGTTGCGAAATCATTCACCACCGTTCAGAAACCCAACAATGATTCGATCCCCCTGAAAATACCAACAAGCAATGGTGTACCATGGTTTCAACGTGGTGCAGGATTCGTCCATCCACCGTATATGATCACTCCCCCAACCTTTGACTCAGAGCGAATGCCCCGCCAAAGTCTACTTTTCTAATCTTCAAAGACCGAGAAATGGAACTATAGAAGTTCAATTGCAGGTAACCCCCTTCCGCGGATTCAATCTTGGAGGGGGTGGTGCTGCTTGCAAAGCACATGACTTATTCTCATGACTTGATTCCTACAACGCTTGCACAGCAGTCACAATGGAAGTGTGGCAAGCAATATTGAGGGGTCAATTTGTTTCGGGTGAAATATCAAGAATTGTTGCTCCCTGGCAGAATCATGGACCTGAACCAAAGACACGCACACAGAAACCCAGCAGCAAGCCGGGTCGAGCAAACGCGAGCAAACAAGTCAGCCAGGCAGACAGCAAGCAAGCTAGCAAGCAAGCAAGTTGCACCAAGTAGAGTGACTTCATCTGCTTCAATGCTCACCCAACTTAGAATCCATAAGGGTGAAAGTACATAGCCTTGTTCATACCCCTTGGCTTCCGTGGTGACTATTGGATTACGTAACAATATCAGCACGGGCTCATTTACCGAAATGCAAAAGGCAAGTGTACGGATATTAAGTGCTTGTCCCCAATAAGTCCTCCAAATGGAACTAGTCCTCTTAGGGGACACATTGACTTCTGCGGGCGTGCTTAGAACTTAGAACTTCTGGCCGAATGGCGGAAAAGGCAGGTAGGACGCAAGGAGATCAACCACTTGCTTGGCCAGTCATCCCATCGCAGACTTCCACTTGCTTAAGCCACCTGGAAAAAAACAACACATGTCCGGAAATGTAATAGAATTCCCTTTGAAACCGACCAGGGAACGTATGCTTACAAGCAAATGGTAGTGGGTCAAAAATATGTACCCAAAATTACCCAAAATGGACACCCTGGTAAATGGAAACATGGATTAAACCTGTGGTCCCGTGGTGGTTTCATTTCGACCCACCGCCAAATGGATGCGGATTGGATTGCTCTCTTTTCTCTCCACCTCCGCTCGCCGCGTTTGTGCGACCGACTCGCTCACATATCAATCGCCCCCGCGAGCTTCTGCATCTTGTTGAGCCTCGGAACTTACGCAAGAGCCGATCCGATTGACCCGGGAAAAAGTGAACCCAAAACCATCGATTCAAACGCAGTCACTCTGGCGGCAATGCCCTGAGCGTCTCGAACCCCACAAAGAGTTCTTGGACCCTCTGGAATAATGTCACTCTGGCAGCAACCCATGCAAAGAGATCTTGGACCTTCGTGAAGAACCATACTGTGGATGGACGAAATCCGTTTCGCTCCACCTAAGAAACCCTGGAATGATGATTACCCCTATAAATACCAACAAACAATGGTTCCCACGGGTTCTTTGTTTGGTGCAGGATTTCGTCCACCCACAGTAGCTCGCGCGTACATCATCGAGTTGTGTGTGTGCTTGTGTTTGTGTTTGTGCACGAGTGTGTGTTCATTTATTGGGTCGTCCCAGTTTGAAGCATACAAATGAACTTCTTAAGCCTCGAGTGAATTCGTGGCATCGCGAAACACAATCAGACCTGGTTGGGAGTGACAGGAAACAGCCAACCCAACGCGTGAACGAACGAAAGAAAGAAACAAACGGAATGAACCTAAACCCCTCAACATTAGTTTTTGTTAATGCCCCAAAATTGGGGCGAATGTCCTTTCTATGGGTAGTTCTCTGGGGTCCAGGAAGAAACAAACAGACCCAACACGTTGAACAAGTCTCGCATGGGGTGGGGTGTGGAGTTTGTGCTCAGTTCCTGACAGAAGGTCTCCCTGCTTGATGATCTCCACATAGACCTCGCGGAAAACGTCGGGCAAAAAAAGCAAGGCTCCCAAAGGCTGGCTGTGACTTAAAAAATGGAATCCAAAAAATGGCACCTTGGTATGTGGAAACAAAGGCAAAACCCTGCGTTACCCTAGCCCCTAAATTTCTGGCCACACCCAGCTCACTCGCGAATCCAATTGTGAATGTCGTGCTTGAGGTTACTGTTGGGTAGGATTAAGAGGGAAGCAATTCAAAAAAGCTATTTCAAAATGCTCCCCACCCTGAAAAGATAAAGGGGGAGGAAGTACAGGAAAGTTGTTTTGTTGGGAAAAATGGTTGCCAGTGCCGGGGGGGAGGGGGGGAGAAAACCACCTATACTAATCCGATTCTAAACAGCGTGTGGAACCAAACGGGAGAACACTTTGAGTATTCTATGCAACCTCCGAACACCCTCAAAATGGCATAGAACCAGAAAAGGTGTTTGAACAAGACAACACAAGCCAACAGGAGAAAACACACATCGGCTGCTAAAAGAGAAGTTCTGCACGCGTGAAAGTGACTCCGCCTCACCGTCTGTAGCCAAAAACAAGGAACAATCTGGGCTATTCATGGCGGGTTTGCCTATCCACAATCCATAGTGGGAAACCACGTCATTCAAGGAACCTCCTTTTGCTAGGTTTCTTGGTTGACGTTGGAAGGGGAGCAAAAAACAAGTTTTAGCAGTTAAGTGGAAATTTCAACCACTAAACCACAATAAGCAAAAATGGTTCCAATGTTTCCCAACGACAACCAAGGTTTGGTCATTCATTTGTCAGGGTTGCCAAAAGTTAAGGACCGTGTTCCTGACTTGAGTCGTTCCAAATGGAGGGATTCTGAATCCACCATCCATGGGACACCGCTGCAAAGGACACCACTCCCAAATGTGACGTTGCAAGATCCCCATGCGGATGGGTTCCCGAGTGGATGGCCCACAAGTCCCCAAACTGTTGATGTACCACTGAAATGGTCCACCAGGACCCAACCAATATGTTAAAACTAAGAAATGGGTTCTCGCCTCAAACATACTGTGGATGGACACAATCCTGCACCACTTGGAAACCATGGGACACATTTTTCATTGGTATTTACAGGGGGATCATCATGTCAGGGTTTCTTAGGTGGTGCGAAATGGATTTCGTCCATCCACAGTATGGGCTGATTTTTCCCTTTTTGATACGTTGGAGTCCCAGACCGCACCAGTGGCTCAAGTCCGGACCGGTCCGATGCCCGGAACTGGATCGGAAGTGAGTGCCACGGGCACCCCTGCTGTACCGGTCCCAGAGATTAATATTGACCCGTCCCATTATTAGAAAGGTGGTCCCTCCAAAAGTGGTCTGAATCCCCCACCTTTTAAAGGTGGATAAACCCCACTAAAAGGGGGATAAACCCCACTAAAAGAGGGATAAACCCCACCAAAAGGGGGATACACCCCACTAAAAGGGGGATAAACCCCACTAAAAGGGAAATAAACCCCACCAAAAGGGGGATACACCCCACCAAAAGGTGGATAAACCCCACCAAAAGGGGGATAAACCCCACCAAAAGGGGATAAACCCCACCAAAAGGGGGATACCCCACCAAAACGGGGTTAAACCCCACCAAAAGGGGGATAAACCCCACCAAAAGAGGGATAAACCCCACTAAAAGGGGGATAAACCCCACTAAAAGGGGATAAACCCCACTGACAGGGGACATCCCTCTAAAAGTAATGAACCCCATATTAATCAACCCGGGGTTTATTAATCCGGGGTTCACAGTACACCCCTCCACCATGGAACCTGAAATTGGCCCCTTGAGGAAGATAGTCTTCTGAGGGGTTCCCCCCCGAGGATTTCATGCTGGGGAGTGATGGCAACTTTTCAAACAAAAGCACGCACAGTTGCACCGAGCAACGAGAAAACCCAAGCAACATACAGACGCAAACTACATAAACGGAACACACACACACACACACACACACACACACACACACACACACACACACACGCCCACCAACACGCCCGCCCGCCCGCCCGCCCGCCCGCCCACCCACCCACGCACGCACGCACGCACACATCACGCACATCACGCAAATAAAACAAACCGCACAACCCACACAAGTCAAACAAACCCCACAAATCAATCAAATCAAGCAGATTAAACAGATCAAACAAAATATGTAAATCAAACTCAGCAAATTCAACCAAAGCTCCATCCATCAGACCGCTCCAACAGTTCTTCTTAATTCACATATTTATGTATATATGTTTATATATATATATATACACATACACACCCGTATGTATATGTATATACATATATATATATATGTTTATATATATATATACATACACACCCGTATATATATATATATATATATATATATTTACTTACATGTATATATATATGTATATATATAAATTAATATCATATATTTATTGCGGTGTGTGCATATATATTTATATATAATATGCGTACAGTACGTAAACCACATTCAGTTGGACCCCGACATTTCCCATCAGAAGGATCTTCCACCCCCCCTTTGGCGGCATCCGGAGTCGCCTCGCCTGACTTCTGGCATCCGCCTCGTTGGATTCCACCACCCCGGCGACCTCGGCCGAAGGCGATCCGAATCAACACCCGCGCTGAGCCGCGCTGTAGGCGTCCTTTTACTTGGTTGACCGTTGGGTTAGGGGAGCAAAAAATCTCAAATTTTAGCAGTGAAGTGGTTGGGTTCCCAATAAACCACAAAAAGCAAAAATGTGAAATGTTTCCCAACGACAACCAAGTTTAGGGGAAATGGATATCCCTGGTAGATAATTCGTCCACCAGGTGAACCAGGAATCGCCATCTAATTTTCGACCAAAACAACCACAAAGGACCTATGAGCGCTGTGGGAAACGGAATCCACTTCTCTGATACAACAAAAAAGGCCTAACCCCAAAGACTCACCCGCCACAAAAAGAGGGGATTCCCGAAAGTATCACAGTTGTTCAGTGACCCTGGGAAGAAAAGGGAACCCTCTCTTTGGGCTTGAACCATTTTTGGGGCAGCCCCGCAAAAAAAGGGGGAAAAGACTTGGTGCCACTGAGCAACTGAGAAACCGAATCACTTCAGCAGCGCCCGAACCCACAAAACCATCTAGAATGATCATCTTGGGTTTTTTTTGCCGCTCAAGTGAGTCATAATCAAAACCGATCGGTATTAAAACGGTCCATCCCCAGAACCAGCGGCTCTCCGAAGCTATTTATGGCAAGGGGATTGTCCCTTAACCTTCATCTACTCGAGTTTTGATGGCTCACCTGTAGTCCTTCTGACACTTGAAGAATGGGGGTCGACCATTTGTTTATTTGGGTGGATGGCTCCATGTTTCAAGGAGACTCAGGGATCCTTACATTGTACACCTGAACATTGCCTTGTAAATGGTGGTTTCCCTTTATGTTGGTGGAAAAAAAACATGTTTCAAACGGGCAAAATGTATCTTTTAAGGAGCCCTGAGACTCCTATACAAGTATTTGAAGCCCTGGTTCTTGTAGGGGGTAAATGGGAAACCACCCTCGAACCACCAAACTTCAAACCACCCATCAGGGGGAAGCTGGCTCCAGGAACAATTGAAACCCTCAAAGTTTCCTGAATGTCTTTATGCTCACATTTAATGTTGACCCCATATGAATCAACCCCTGTTTATGAATAGGGAGGGGTCCCTCCTAAAGTTGTCTGATTCCCCACGTTTTACCCAGGTTGACACCCCTTATTCATACGCAGGGCAACCTCAGCTGAACCCACCCTTTGGGGTGGATGTCGATGATAAAAAAGAGTCCACCCCAAAGGGGGCCTCTGCACTTGATAGAGGCCAGTCCAAGAAAAAGGTGTGGTGTTCCTCCCCAGTAAACCCTAAACCAGTCGTTTCTTTTGGGGGGATTTGAATTGTAATTGGGGCCAAAGACCAAACCCTGTGAAACCCTCTTGAGATTTTGAGCCACGCCCACCAAACAAAACTGGAAGGACACTAAACTATTCGGATGCGGCGCCAAAACCGTTGTTTGGTCCTAGGTTAATTAAGCTGCACCTGGGCCTTGCTACTGCAATCCGTAGTCCGCTTACTCCTTATTCTGGTTGGCCATCTTCTTAATCCGCAATCCGCGCTGCAAATTGTGGGCCAGCATCGCATGATGGAGCATGGGAAATCTATGCAACCCATAAATGGTGATCTGCAAACAGGACAATCTAATCCGCAAACCGAATAATCCGCCATATTTGGCTTTGAACCGGATTTTGTAGGGGTCCCCTCTTTTAAAAGACACACCCAACAAGTTGAAAGGTGGGCGTTGAAGTATATTTTATGGGCAAGTGTTTCCTCGGGAAGTGGACATGAGTACTTCTTAAGGATGCTTCCTCGGATCGCTTCGTTTTACCCATGCATTGGTGAGCTCTTATCAGTTTTGCCCAGTTCCTTGTGCTCCAGCCTTGTCGATTTTGCAGGTCAACTTGCCTGAAGAGATGAAGGACCTGGCGACAGAAGCGCAGATTGTTGCTTCGGCTCAAGGTCGCTATTGCCCCAGAAGCCTCACTGTTTTGGGGAACAATGCCACATCTTGAGACAGAGCAAATGTCCTAAACACTAATGACCCCAGTAGCCTTAGTGGCTGTGTTTGAGGTTCGTTCAGGGCAACTAGATCCAACTAGCCACAAACAGGGAATTGACCAACGATTTAACGGCAAAAAGGCAAAAATAAAGCATCTCTACTCTTGGTATTGTAGCAAAATACGTTGTTTTTTGCAGCCCCCCAGTAAGCATGAAAAGAAACACAAAACTAAGAAACCAAAAAACATGCCAAGAACAGTGAAGAAAAGGTACTGGCACCGAGCCAACTTCCAACGGGCGGTCTTTATTGTGGCTCAATGGCTCTGAGAGATTCTCTCCATTGCCTGGAAAGCAATTGTCCTCACGCGAGCATACAAACCGACACGCACACACACTTAAACTCCAGATGGAGGGTGCTAATCTTTCGAGTACAACTGGTAAGTCTCGGCTTGGATAAGGTTCTTCATGCATAAGTTTCCGCGGGCAAAGAGGGGTCCGTTTAGTTGGGGTAGCCCACCAGCTGTCATCATAGACCCAGGTGCGGCTTGCAGGTACGTTTCACGAGAATCATGTGGGGTCTTCGTTGGCAGCCGCCCACATGCTTCTCCGGCTGCCCCCTGCTTTAACCCAAAAGACCGTGACAGGGCATTCTGTCACTCCGCACACACACGCCCCTCAATGAGGGGCGAAAGCCGCTGTTTCTCTGTCAGGAAGATGCAGCTGCGCCCACCACAAGGTCGAAAGAATAGTCCACGCATCATATATTCCGCTGCGTAGCAAGTGACATGACCATGTAAGTCAAACCAAGCAAAGATTTCAACACATATGCGCAACAATCGAAGAGCCGCAGCCTGGAAGCAGCAGGTGTAGCAAGTTACATGACCACGCAAGACAAACCAAGCAAAGATTTCAACACATATGCGCAACACTCGAAGAGCCGCAGCCTGGAAGCAGCAGGTGCACCGCCAGTGGTGAGACGTAACTATGAAGAGGTGGCTGTCTTCCCTTTAGTGAAACCTCGTTCCTGGTTAAAAGTGAAATTCCGCTGATCTATGATAAGCACGTTGAGGTCAAATTTTCCGACAGAGCCGGCCCGGGGTCACACGATGGGTACGCCCGAGGATTCCCCACGAATGGGGTGTACACACTTAAACTCCAGATGGACGGTGCTAATCTTTCGAGTACAACTGGTAAGTCTCGGCTTGGATAAGGTTCTTCATGCATAAGTTTCGGCTCGCAATGGCGGTTTCCGCGGGCAAAGAGGGGTCCGTTTAGTTGGGGTAGCCCACCAGCTGTCATCATAGACCCAGGTGCGGCTTGCAGGTACGTTTCACGAGAATCATGTGGGGTCTTCGTTGGCAGCCGCCCACATGCTTCTCCGGCTGCCCCCTGCTTTAACCCAAAAGACGGTGACAGGGCATTCTGTCACTCCGCACACACACACATATTAACACAACAAAGAATAACACAACAACAAAACAACACAAAAAGGACAAACACACAACAACACACCCACACACAACACATACATACACACACACACGGACACACATACAAGAAAAGGCAACTCCGGCACTGAAGTCATGCCGGCAGCGCGAGAGCTCTGTGTCGATAAAGGAGGCAGAGACACCGAATTCGCTAGCCATGGCCTACGGCACGACGCGCGTCTCTGCGACGGAGTGGCTGCCCTGCAATGGGAGAGTCAAGTTTTAAGCCCGAGGGATGCACTCCTACCTGAACCCTCACAAGCTGCAAACAAGCTGCAAAAAAAATGTAACAAAAACTGGAATTCGCCAATTCCAGAATTTTGGGTTGCCATTTCCCTTTAAGTTGGAATGTTGAGGGTCCAAGTAGACTTTGTTGCTTAGATAGATGTGATCAATTCAAACTGGCCAAAGCGAAATGCAGGGATTGCTGACAAGTTGCGACTGACACCGTGGCATCTACAACAAAGCACGAAATGAAGCAGCTAGTTTCTCAGGAACCTTCGTCCGACCAGATTTGGGTTGCCCATCAGTGTGCCTTTGTAAACTGGTGTCCGGTTGGCCTCCCGGGGCCCGCGAACCCAATACTGTGGATGGTTGCGCAATCCGTTTCGCACCACTTTGAATCCATGGTTGAAACAATGAGTGGTTGGTATTTATAGGGGAATCATCACTCCAGGTTTCTTAGGTGGTGCAGGATTTCGTCCATCCACAGTACGGTTCCAACTTTGGCAAATGCAAGTGCTCTGCCTGGATCCTCAGAAATCAAACCTTAAAGTGACAGTTTGCCCGAAATGATGGGTGAAGTCCCACCATAGCCTCAAACTACCCAATTGTTCAAATTCTGTAAACTTTGGTTACCCCAAACTTATGGCTGGTGAGTTAAACTTTTTTATGGGTAGTTCTGTCGGGTCCAGGTGGCCATAATTCCTTCCCATGTTCGCAAACAAGCGCTATAGATCCAGGCCCGCCGCCGCTGCAACCAAACCATGACTAAAAGTCGATAGCTTTTCGCCGATACCAAGTGCTTCAGACCTGTCGCAGTCGGAGGGCTTCCAGTGGGGTTCTGGCCTCTGACTGCTTTTCCTGGGTGCTGGACCCGAAAGAGCTACCCGGTTAAAAACAAAAAAAAAGACAAAGGAATTCAGATATTTTTTGGGTTGCTGACCGCTTTTCCTCGCTCGGTGGACCCAAAAGAACGACCGGACAGCTAGAATTCACCCCGTTCATACAATTTTGGGTTGCAACCAGCACCCAAGGGTTGTCAATTGGTACATTCAAAATGGCAAAACACAAAGGCACAGGTACAAATGGACCGCTGGAAGCTGCTATAAAAGAACTACCCATTAAAAACAACAACTTTGGACAATTCACAAGTTCTATACTGGGTTGCAACAAGTCTCCCATTTTGTGTAAGTTGGACTTTTCCCTACCTGGTCGTTAGAATAAGGCTACCACCTTTTCTCAGTACTCTATTTTAGCAGGGGAACCCTCCCAACCAAAAAATTGGGGTGAGAACGGGCACCAATTGCTGGGGGACCTAGTATTGCGGCCAGCCACTTGACGCCCCGCCGGGAGGTCGATCGAAGCGTCTCCGGCGACCACTTCCCGGGCGCCTCGAGCTTCACGGACCGGTAGGAGGCTAGGAACTGCCTCCCGTGCGACTCGTCGTTTCGAGCGAGCCATCGCCGCCGAAAAAAAAAGAAGAAACAAAAAGAAAAGAAAGACACGCCAGGACCCGGTCATCGCTTCGAGCGAGCAGCCGAAGAAAAAAAAGAAAGAAAAAAAACGGGACCCGGGAACCCCGCCAGGTTCAAGAAGATGGTGTCCGCTAGCCCCAAACCGCGACTTGCAGGGGTGTAATGAGAGATACAGCCACTTGGCCACTATGTAAAGGGTATATACCCCAATTTACTCTGGGGGGAGTGGTTTGAGGGTAGTAGAAACCACCTTAGACAAGTCTATTACGTGCTTCGCTCTGCTTGGATGTTCAAGCAATGTCAGGTAAGTAGATTACAATCATGGTAACTGGTTGGTAACTGGGGTGATCGTCCTCTAGACATGGCCATAGCCTACTTACCTGACGTTGGTGGAACACCCAAGTATGTCGTGGTTCGTACTGATGGAAATGAGGGGGTTATATTTGGGCTACAACTTGGTCCACAACACAAACGTACCCATGTCCATGGAAATGTTCAGGGTTTAGGTTGGTGTTGTCTATTTGGCCAACAAACAAGGACTTTTGGGTGTGGCTGTTTTTTGGGGGAATTCTGGTGTCGGATTCACAACGTGGATTGGTGCTATGGACATAGAGCCCATACAAACAAACACATCTTGCACATTTGCATCTCTATTCTTGGTATGGCAGCGACAAAACTTTGTTTTTGCAGACCCCCGGTAAAAATGAACAGAACCAAAAACCTAAAAAAAAAAAAAACATGCCAAGAACAGTGAAGTTTGCAAAGCAGGACTTTGGCTCCACTCACCGCCACAGACTGGTGGCATGTGGTTCTTTTTGCTCTCTCTCTCTCTCTCTGCAGCCTGCAACTCCGTTGAGCGAATAATAAAGAAAAGCAAACACCTAAAAGACATGAAGCAACAAGAGTGAAGAGAAGAACCTGGTAACCTACTTCTTGGAGAAAAAAAACGGCAGTTTTCCATGTTTAAGCTCCGGTCAATGCTTATTGTTGCCCAACGCTGGATGTTAGTGAGCATTCCTTGGCACTTTGGTGAGGGTGCCCCATGTTCTCCCCCGTTTACAAAGGGCAGATGATAGCAACCCAGACCCGGCCATGGGAAAAAAACAACTTACCCCCTCCAAAAGACCGTCGAAAAGGATTGATTTGGGGGTTGTCTTTCTTCTGCGGACCCGCCAAAATGGTGGTGATCCTTGCGGTTTCCATTTAAAATCCCTCCATTCAAACAGGTACCCAACAAAAAGACAGGAAAAACAGACCCATGACTCAGATGCCCAGTGGTCCTGGGAAAAAATGGGCTCTCTTTTTTGTGGTTGAGTTTAAAGGAATCGGACCCCTACCCCAAAAAAGTTGAAAAAGGGCTTCACTGGGCAACAGACCCCCCCAAATTAAGGTGGTTGTCCTTTCGGTGTTTAAACAAACAAAAAAACATTCAAACAGGTACCCCCCGCGTCTCCGGGGTTCCGGGGTCCGAAACTTGCGCCGACTGCCGCCTGTAGGCGTTGAGCCGCATGGACCGCATGAAGTACTTCACGTGCCTCATCAAGTACCTGGCCCGGGCGTTCGTTGGGAAGGAAGCGGAACGTGACCCAAAGGAAACCATAGTTTTCTGTTTGTTAGTTTTATTATTACAGTTGTTGTTCTTTTTTCGGGTGGCCGTGTTGGGAATGAACCGGTTTTCGGGACTTTTTCTTTGTGGATTAAATGGAAACCACTCAGCACTAAAAGGCTAAAAAGCTAAGGGGATGGCTGGGAGCCACCAAGATAGGGGATTGCTTTTTTGCGGGGTCATTCCCTCCTTCCCTGCGGAGAACCAGCAATTCTTGGGGACGGGGGAGGGCTACAGAGCCAAGAAACCCCAGAAGAAACCAAAGAAGAAAACCAATTGTAGTTGTACTGTTTGGGGATGGTACCCTTGGGGTTTCCAACAAACCAGGAATTTCTAGAGGAGTTTGGGCGGGTTGGACAATTTCATTTGTTTGAACTTCCCGGCTTCTCTTGATGGGCTTTTGCCAAACGGAGGGTGGGTCATCCCGCATTTCTGAGCCATGCGGTGTATGTTCTTCTCGAAAGTAAATCAACAACAAACCATGGCACAATGGATTCCAGGTAAGACCTTGTAGGTAACCCATCGTCATTTCCTTTAGGTTTTTACAGGGTGGCAAGCCCTTGGTTACCTGGGAAAACAGGATTTATAGGGGTTTCCTTGTTCCCTACTTGCGGTATATTTAACTTGGCATCCACCGTTGCCCGAAATGAAACCAAGGGGTAGTCAGTGGCAAAGGGGACACCCCCCAATTTGAGGTTCAGAAGGAGACTCCAGGTATGCTAAAGCAAAAGTCTAGACACTTGCTGTTTACTTCCAGTGGCTCCATTTTACCTGCATAGGCGCGCGCTTACTTGTTCAGCCAAGCTTAGTGGCTTGCAATCTATTCAATCTTTTTCGATCCCAAACCATATATTTACTACAGTAGTTGCAACCGGGGGCAAGCGCCGGGGGCAAGCGCCACCCTTTCTGAAGCCAAAAGGGAACATGGAGCGAAGGGCTCCCGAATCCCTTGCCTCGGATCCACTGGGTCTACGTCAGTCCCTGGATTTCCCATTGAGTTAGGGACCTGGAGATACAAAACGCTCACCTTTTGGGCAAGGTCAGACGGTCGGCTTTGAGCAAAAGAAAAAGAGTTTAAGGCAGACCCATGCGAAGCTCAACTGGGGCCCTAGAAACCAAGCCGATCTCGCCTATCTGCTCGAACCAGGTCCATGATGTACACGAAGGAGGTCATAAAGGCCTTGTACCGGCCTCACGAAACCCGACCGACCCAACACATGGCCGTTCGTTTTGTCTGGATCCAAAATCCACACAGTTCAACTTTTTCCGGTGGCCCGGGGAATGGTCTTCCAGGACCCCCGAGCTCCACCCTGGGTGGGAGGCTGTCAACCATGACCCTGGGATCTGCCATGACGGAGCAGACTGAAAATATTCTCGGCTAACATTGCTTTCTCGGCATTAAAAAAAGAAAAAACAAAAACTGCCTGAAGGAGCACGGGGGTGGGTCCAGCGTTCTAATTTATCTAGTATTCCCCATAAAATGGAAAATGGAACTGCTAATGGAATCACTCACTTCCTGAAGTGCATGGCCCAAACAAACAGTCCAGCTCTTTCTTTTGCCACGAAGCTGGTCCAAACCTGAAAAGTTTGGGATTGAAAAATACCTTGAAGTGTAGCTTCACACTCCGAGTTGGTCGCCTGCTTGGGTGTCTTGGCTTCCTGTCCAGGATTTCTATTGCTGGTGCGAGTGACGCAGGGAATGAGAGTTGGAATGACCCCGAAGAAAAAAAAGCAACCGCAATTGGTTTTCTTCTTTGGTTTCTTCCGGCGAGAATGGGGGTTCTGCCCCCCCCCCGGGTTCTTAGCATCCCTTATGGTGTCCTTTAAGGGAAACCCCCCAAAACCGGCCGGGCTCGCGCATTCCCTACCACTCGCACCAGCAAGATGATCCCACTCGGCCTCCACGGACTTTCCCGTTTAAAGTGGCCATCGGAGAAGCGGAAAGTGGCCAACCCCCAGCCAAGGTGCGGATCAAAAGAGATGTTCTGCTTCCTCCTTTTCCCTAACCGATTCGCTTGGGTCTTCCATTCGCCAAGTTGCCAAGTTCTTGGAAACCGGTATCCACCTGTGAGTCCCCGTCCAGTGGAGCGGACCTTGATATTTGTGGTGTGCAACCTAGGCGGCGTTTTGCACTTACTGACTTGGCCGAACACCCAAGCAGTCTCCGGTGTTCGGACCACACAATGTTTACTGTATCAGCTTCGGGGCCATTCTCGATTTCTTGCGGTCCATGTCCTACCGATGATCATTTCCTATTCCCATATCTTCGACGGTAAGCCACCCCTTCTCACCCCTAACCATCCTGTGTCCCCTCTAACCACATCGCCCAAAGGAAGCTCATCTCAAAAAGGCCCAACACATACCTACCCCCTCAAACTACCCATAAAAAAGGGCATGCAGCCCCAGATTCTGGGGCAACTTGCGTCATGTTTAAGTTGGAATTGTGCGGGTCGGGTACAACATCTGGTGTAAATTACTATAATTCACAACCTCGGAAATAAGGAATCCGGAAAAGGACCTGTCGCTCCTTCTACCCCCGGATCGGCTTGCGAAAACTTGCCCGCCCCGAAGCTGGCAAACTCCTTTTGATCTGATGGACGAAATCCATCCCGCACCAATGAAACCGTGGTTGAAACCATATATGCAACGTTTCCAGCGCCACCCAACGACCGTTGTTCTCAGTTTTGTGGAAGTGCTGTCAGTTTGGCCCAACAGTGTGGAGACCCTTCTCAGCCCACTCATGGCAGCTGGGCCTGTTGGGCGTTCCCAAGCTCAGCGGCCAGAAGAACTGTCCGGCATGTTGCGCCCACACTCTGAGACTAAGTTTGGACAAGACTGGAGAAGGCTCCTAAACATATCTGGGCAAAGCAGCACGGGGCGATACGCAAGCAACACTGGCGACACACAAGCCACACGGGCCAAAGCACGCGCGAACCGCGAGGCGGCACGCAAGCGACACCGCATCGCTGTGACGCGCATGGAGCTTTGCATGGCCACGTGCCGGTAAGAGTCATGAGCAGGTTTTTGGCAGCGGTTGGCGTTCACTGTGCTCTCTCGCCCTCGTATACCCGTGCTATTTTGTGGAAACTGTGGGAATTCAGAACTTTCTTAGGTGGTGCAGCATTTCGTCCATCCACACTGTTTAGCCCACCCCAACTGAAATCCTTGTTTTTCGGAGACCCCTCCAAAACGGTCTTGCTGGGACCTCTACTTGAACTAGTTTTTTTTTATAGTTTTGTGTTTTGTTTTCTCGGAGACCCTCCAAAGGTCGGTGACGTTTGCGAGTTGCTGGGGCCGCGGCAGTAGAAGTAGGACTCTAGGAACTCCTGAAGCTGAGGCGTCTCCTTGATGACACTGAGCACCTGCCAGGCCAAGAGGCCCGCAGGACCCGCAAAAAACCCCGAGGGATTCATACGCAGGATGTGGCTGTGGGGGCAAACATAGGGGAACCCCTACATGCATAGGCGTCCTTTAGGTAGATAATTAATCCACCAGGTAAACCAGGGCCATCTAATGGAACCAAGGACTTTCACCTGTCCAATTCCTGGTGGTTTAATTTGGACCCATACCCATGTGGTCCTGGACCCTCAAAAGTCCCTTCATAGAGGGAATTCACCACCCGTGATTTTGGGGCCAAAAAGAAACACATTTTTATGGGAATGAAGGTACAGTGCTCCACATAAGGCCCAGAACCTTGGTGTGGTGAAGGGGGAGGGTGGTAGTGTCGTGCTTGCTTTTGAAAAGACGCCGCCAATTTTTGCGTCTTTGCGCTGCGTGCTTTTCTAAACGGGCGCTCCTCGAACAATAAGCTCAGGTGATATCCCCAACAGCATGTGGAACCCTCGTGGAACCCTGCCCCTCGCGTGGAACCTTACCTCCGGGCCCCGGACCACCCCGGAGCCTATCTGGGCTGAGACCCCAAAGCTTTCAGCTTGGGGAAAAAGAATCCCGAAACATTGAGGTTGGATCGTGGAGGTGGCTTCCCTTAGGCGGGGTCAATTTAGAAAACACCTCGTGTGAGAATCGTTGAGCATCTATTCTGTGATGGACGAAATCCATTTAGCACCACCTAACAAACCATGCTTGAAACTACTGTTTGTTAAGGTATTTACAGGGGAATCGACTCATTCAAGGGCTCTTGGGTGGCGCAAAATGGACTTCATCCACAGTATGGAGGCCGAAACATGTACCTGGAACCTCCCTTTTTATGGGTAGTTTGAGGGTCCAGCTAGGTTAAACAAATGGTCAATCGAATTGCTTCCAACTATCTTGTCTCAAAAAAGGAAGCGTCAAAATCCCCCCCTTCCGCGCATATTTCCCCTTTGAACATCATCTTTGTGGTGACAAATTCTGGGCTTGACAACCAGTGAAAATTGGACACGTCGCCTTTCTCCAGCCCCTTTCCCTGAAGTGAAAGCTGGTGCTCACTTGCAATTAAACGATGCAAGTGGCCAAACAAGCAAAGCAAACAAGTTGCCTTTTTCGTGCTTTGGCATAGTTTCTGGAGGGTTTATCGGATGTGGGGAAACTCCTGTTCTCACTTCCTGCATGGATTGGCCAAATACAAATCCAAACTTGTTGTTTACCATTAAAATGGTCCAGACCCAAAAAGTGACGGAAGTCCGAAACGGAACTCAGGGAGTGAGAAGCCAACCACACTTTGGGGTGGATGTCTGTAGGGGGGAAAGCCCCACAGGCTTGGCTTTGTTTTCAGTTTGCCCCCCTCCCCCCCAGCTTCCCAAACAGTGTGAGCCACCTGTTTGGCAAAAAATCGAACATATCCAGTTTTGTACTAGATGAGATTCCCTTTAAAACCAACCAGGGCCAAAGGGGGACCAAAAAAAACACGCGCACACACACACATTCACACACACACACACACGCACACATTCATTTCAGCCAATGGAAGTAAAGATGGGATCGGATCGCTCGCCTCCGGACTGCTCACCAACTGGTTCCGCACCGTCGGCCGATCCATGGACACCTTGGGCGACCCAAGACCGCAGCAATGAGCCCTGGCTCCATTTGAAGGCCCCGGGAAGGAAGAAACATACGCCAGTAGTGATGGGGAGACCTGGGTCCGGGTTAAAGGTGCCTGGACTCGCCCGTGTCCAGCTTAAGCATGGGGCAACTTGTAACCCCAAATCATGGATTTGGCGAACTTCCCACTCTTTTTTGATAGTTTGAGGGTTCAGGTACCCCCAAAATGGGTTGCCCTAGATGGAAACCAACACCTACTGCAAAAACCCACCGGCGGTTTTATTAATTTTGAGCAATACCCAAAAACCAGCAAGCCCCCCACACAATCCTTGGGGGTAAATGTGGGTGCGGTGCATGGCTTTGAAATCCAGTTCGTCGTAGGGTTACGCAGGTTTTTTCTTTGGTTCCATTTGCCAAGGGGCGATATTGGGTACATTTTTGAGCCAAAGCTATTTCGCACCACTTTGAAACCGGCAGGAAACCACTATGTTTAGGGTGTGGGTGCGGGTGGGTCGTAGCGATGCTCTCCAACAGAGGGTGTTCCCCCCCCCCAAAGAAAAGTGAAGAATCCCCACCACAATGGGACACTCCATGTACGAAATCCCGCACCACGAATTGAAACCATGGGAATGAAATAATACGTCTTGCTGGTATTTGAGTGGGGGAATCCTACAGTTCCGTGGGGTTTCTTCGAGTTCGTCCATTTCCAGGTGCTCATGTTTTGCGGGTGGTCACAATGCTCGTGTTTGGAACTGTCCGGATGAACATCTAGGTCCTCCAGCAAAGAGCTTAGAATAAGGGTACCCTTTTTTTGTGTGGTCTATTTTAGTAGGGGAACCCTCCCAACCAACAAAGGGGTGAGAAAGGGCACCAAGCTGGGGGACATAGACATGTACAGCAAGGCTATGGATGTTTTGCGCCGCTTCTGGAGCCGCCAGTAGAAAGCGCCTCGTCTCCTGGGTTCATCCGGTTCTTGGTCCGGTGGCGTCCCCAGTCGCCCGACCAGGCGGGGCGTCTCCAGCGTTTGAACGGGTACTCCCAAATCATGTCCATTTGTGTGGGTGTGTGCGGCACAAGCCACGGAACACGACTCTTGTTGCTTCAGTGAACAGCTGTTGTTGCTGATGCCTCTTGTTGGTTGCTGAGTCCAATGTTCAAATCAGGATGATCAAGACACCATGGAAATTGTGATGGTTTTGTTGATGAAGACGATAAAACAAAGGCCGTCTTAGTCCCGCACGCGTGCAACAGCGAAGAGTAGATTCATTCTGGATTCTGAATGCAAAAAAGACCCTGAGGGGCCCAAAATCAGGCCTCGAAGCTTGCAGCGGTCTTGGGATTGTGGGTGTTTTCTTGGGTCCTTCGGGAATCAACAGACCCAAACCCAAACAACTGGAAGTTCGGAACCTTGCGGCTCGTTGGGGAGGGAGAACGTGCTGGTGCAGGGAATGACCTAGTCCGGGTGTTGGTTCATGGGGCATTCCCTCATTCGTTGCTGAGAACCAGCAAGGAAAGGCCCTCACTCCACAAAACTCGTCCGGTACTCTGAGTCTTGCCGGCCATGGCCACTATGACAGCGTAGAACACAAAGTCCTGCACGTCGCCACAGGCCACAGGCTCATGGTCAAGACTCAGTTTTTTTCTGCGGCTGATTGGGTCATGCTTACCTTAACAGGAATCATTGTGGTTGAGGATCCTTACTACCAGGTTGACGACTATCCCTGTTAACCCCAAGTACAGGAACCAGTCTTTTGACCATTGCACACATCTTCGCGCTAAACAAGTCGTTCCAGGGCCTAGAACATCCCCAGCTTTTTGCCAGGGGCGCTCGATGGATCCACAACCTCATCCGGGTCTCTCAAATTGCCGAGTTGAGTCGCTAGATGTCTCCTCCGGAAGTCAAACTTCGCTGGGCGTTTTCGTTGGATTCCACTTTTGGAGGTCTGAAAAAGGGACATCGAGGCTCGGAGCCCTGACAGGAAGCCAAGGGGGGAAAAATGCGAGGCGAAACTTAGGACGCGGAAGTGCCAAACCTCATGCAGCTATATCAACTTGATGTTTAGGAAAATAGCGCCAAACCAAATGAGGCCAACTTTTGCTGCCCGGTGAGGCCAAGATAGGCCTTCGCAAGGCCTTCGCAAGGCCTCTTTGGAATTGGGTGTCCTTGAGGGACAGAATCGTTGGGGGTGGTTGAAATCCAGTGAAGAGCGCAGCTTGCTTGCGCAAAAGCTCAATGCATCCCTTGCTCATCAACACAGGGGACTCCATTGGGAAAAGAAGCCCTCTCCCTGCGCAGGATCATGTATTGAACAGCCCCAACAAATCCACCTAGACCCTCAAACTGCCAGTAAAATAAAAGGAATTCACCTGTAACAGGGATCCTTACATTATACAATTGAACATCGCCTTGTCAATGGCGGTTTCCCTTTATTCTGGTGGAGAAAGCCATGTTTCAAATGGGCAAATGTATCTTTTAAGGAGCCATGTGTATTGTTGGGGCACAAAGCATGTTTAAGGGAATTTTGAGGGCCCAGGTTACTACTGCTATAGTGACTTTGTCAAAAGGCGCGGGGTTTGGAGCGTTTTGAGGCGTTGTGGAGCCACCAGGGTGGTTTACATAATTACCGAGGGGGCGACCAATAATGATGTTGGTCCGGCGCCAATGTGTGTCTTGTTCTTCAAAAACAAGAAACAACATATGGGTCTGCTCTTTTTGTATCTAGCAACTTGCCCAGAATGGCAACACAGGTAATCACACGTCAGTCTTTTCGAACGCGGGTGTCTCTTTTTTAGGTTTGGACCCCCCAAAATAGGTTGTGTTCTTTTAGTTTTCCTTTGAAACCACCAAAAAGGGGTCCCAACTCAAAAAAAGACAAGCCACCCACGTTTTCTTTAACACCGGACAACCAAAACCCGAGGCCCTTTGCGTTCCGCTTCTGGCCGCGTTTTTGGGGTTGCTAAAAATGCAAAATGCTCGAAGCCGTGTCCTTGAATTCCACCAGCTCCGTGGCTGTGAAGGTTGGCATGACGTTCAAGAAGAGCTTGGCCGCCTTCGCGCGAAAGAAGATCCGTTCACCGACCACTTGCTGCGTGCGATGGGTTTACTAGGTCCTCGAGTAGAGAGGCTAGAATAAGGGCACCCGAGTTTTTTTTCTTCATTTTTTTCTGTAGTCTATTTTAGTAGGGGAACCCTCCCAACCAAAAAGGTGTGTGAAAGGGCACCTTGCTGGGGGACCTAGTTTATTAGTACTGTGGATGGATGAAATCCTGCATCACCTAAGAAACCCTGGAATGGTGATTCCCGTGTACATACCAACAAACAATGGTTCAACCATGGTTTCAACGTGGTGCAGGATTTTGTCCATCCACAGTAGGGAGCTGTTCCCTCCAAAAGTGGTCTGATGCATTCCCCACATTTCACCCAGGAACCAGCACCCCCTTATTTGCATAAACTGGGGTTGATTGACTTGCTGGTGCGATAGGTAGGCAATGACGGATGAACCGGTCTGGGATGGATTCCCGAAAAAAGGAAACCACCATGCAGTTGGATGGTTTTCCAGAGGGGGTCAATCCATTTCTCATCTGCCTATCGAACCAGCAAGACAAAGACAACTCGACTTACATTTGCCAGTTCGAAAGGTTGGTTGGGGGCATCTTGTTTTTCCCGGCCGGACAGTGCCGCGGGGATCGCAAAAAGCGATACGCGCAAGGCCTCTTTCCAGCTCCTTGAAATCATGAGGTAGATGCCCTCGTAGACCTGCCAGCGCCGGCGCCATGGGAAAGTGGCCTTCAAAACCAAAAAGAACAAAATCGACTGAAATGCAAATGGAAGGTTGGAACCTTGGAAGAACAACCCATTGCTTCTGGTTGGGCCAAATCATTTGTAGCCCCCGCCTTGAGCTTGTTCCGCCTCTCCCAGTCACCTCGCGGAAACGCGGAAACGAAGGGTATGTCTTTGGGTTGGTTTAGAGAAAACACTGTTTGGCTTCGGGAGAGAACCGGGTTGTTTTCGGAAAAGGACGAATTGGTTTTCGAAAAGCAGTTGGTATATCTGCAAAACACAGATTGGTCTCGGAAAAGAACATAAGATATCTGTTGTTTTGCCCGACCGACCTTTTTCTGTGGCATTCGAAGGGAGGCAAAATCAAACCTGTCATGGCAATCTACCGAAAACCATGCAAGGACTGAAGCGGGTCGCTTTTGGACTGTACCCAAACATGCCTACAGCCAGGGACCTACCCCACGAGTTCTGCCCCTTGGCATAGAATACACATTCCCTTGTGCATCACGTTGAAGGATGTTTAAGGGCCGCCCTTCAAAAATTTGAAACACGTAGGCTAACTCTGCCCACCAGAGCTAGCAGACAAACAATTCGCGCCCTTCAGGCGGCAGGTCCTGAGGTGGCCTATGTATCCCTCGGCCCAACTCCTTAAAGAACAGATGCCCATCATTGGGAGAAAAGCAGGCAAACACAAGTCTCTTTCTTGTTCTTTGAGGGATACCCGTTTTGGGTGCGGTTTGATTACACGAAAAGCCAAAGGCCAACCACCATGTTTTGGGGCCCTACATTTTGACACATGCCGAACAAGATGAACTTGAGGCTAAATAAGGCTCAAGGCCAGGTGTAGTCGGCTCAAGGGCCCCCACATAAGGCGAACTTAGTGTGGTGTTGAAGGGAAGCCTAAAGGAAAACCCAGTCATGTTTGGAGGGTCCAACCATGCAAAAGACGAGCCACCCATTTTCGCAACCCTGGTAAAGCGCAACCAAAGCAAACCCTTCAACATCCACCGTTTGCGGTGGTTTTGAAGGTAAGGCAAATGTCACACCCAACCATTTTTGGTGCGTTCCCCTTTCCATCCAGTTGCTATCACCCGTCGTTGAGCTAAGGTCTGGACCGCCCTTTCCGAGCTCCACCTTCGCACGGTCGATGTGCTTCTTCATCAAGGCCTGACGCCGTCGCAGCTTTTCGCCAGGTCTCTTGGTGTCACTTTAAAGTTCGTGGGTTACATGGAAACCCAACCACCTGAAAACCAACTAAAAGACCCAACCAAGAGACAGGTAAAACCACTCAACTCCAAAATTCTAAGGAACCGAACCACCTTCCAACGAAGAACTAGGAAACACCTTGGAAGCAAATGGTTGGCGAGTTGCACCAAGTTACCATGGAGAACCCAGGCGAGCAACTATAGGTAACTGTTTGTAACAGGGTGGCAAGCCCTTGTAAGGTAGGAAATGGAATCGCTGGGATTTGTAAGTTAGATTTTTGGGTGTGGTCAAAGATCGAGTAACGCCAAAATGGCTTGGTATGGTAAATGGAGACATGGACGATTTAACCTGCGGAAACCCAGTGCTTTTATTGACCCACACCCTGGTTCCATCCCTCCCGCTAGCACGTTACCTGTGACCTGAAGGATGAGTTTCCTCTTGGAGGGACCCCTTGTCAGGTGCCATGTTAGTGGGAGAGAGGGCAAGTCAAGTTGGCATTTTCAGGTAAAGGTGTTTTGAAGGCATGGGTTTTGAAGGCATGGAGGTGAGACAAGCCACTTATACAAGGAGTATATACTACCATATCAGCTTATATCGCTAGAATTGCGCATCCGTACCTCCAAAATGGATCTCTCCCTGAAAATGCTCTTGCCAAGAGGCTCCTGACTGATTTAGGGCCCTCAAACAGCCAGGTTTTGAGACCCGGAGGTGTCTGGGTCTTCCATTGAAAGCCGCAGCTAGAAGCCTCCCCAAACGGCCTCTTGGGTTCCGGCTTCCATTTGTTTTCCACAAAACAACGGCAACTCTGTGTCCGTGTCCCTAGATCTTGGCCTAGGTTCTTTCCCTGTCCCAGACCCTGTGGATGGTTTCGCGAAACCCATTCCGATTTCACCACCGAACTCAGACACCTAACGAAATGATGAACGATTCCGAAACGTTACCAACAAACGGTATGGCTTCAACCATGGCGTCATTTCGTGAGGCGAAATGGAGTTTTCGGTTCCATCCCACAGCAATAGTTGAGATCATAGGGTTTGGGTATGAATCTATCTGGGGAGCCGAAAATGGACATCGGAATTCGGGGAATGCCACTTTGGAGGTTCCGACTCGTAAATTATCTTTTCGCCCCAGAGTCTCCTTGTGTCCCGAAATAAAAATGAGCCTGTTTCCCCTGTCTTCTGGGCGACCCCATCTTTGATTCGGGTCAGAACTTGGGTGTGCAACTAACGACAGGCCTTAATAAGGGGACGCTCACCCCAGTTACCCCAGTGATAAACATGGTTGTAACCTACTTAAGTTGGGTTGAACATCCCTGGAGGAGACTCCAACAGTGGGATCTTGGGGCTGCGCGAATCCCTTTGGCCCGGCCGTTGGGCGGCCGAAACGTCCGACATCTGGAATGGCCCTAAAGTTGAAACCGGCGAGTGAATGTAACATGCTCACCCAAAAACAAGCACTGCCTAAGCCCACAAATTCCCAACCTTAAAAATGGGTCATAGTTACTGCCACAAACATGATGGGATGAATTCCCTTTCTTATGGGTAGTTCTTTCGGTTTCCAGGTGCCTTTTCAGCGCTGAGTCAGACCAGCTTCTTCCACCTTTCTACCCGGAACTTTAAGGGCAGTGGAGAGATCCTCTCGGAAAAAAAAAAAAAAAGCCGGAGGCGCCGGGTCATCGAAGAAGAAGGCGATACGGATGACCTGTGCAGAGATGCGCGGGATTTGTTTTCCCCGCGGAGTGGGTGATTTTTCCCCCAGCTCCCAGTTACCCTTGTGGTACTGCGGATGGACGAAGTCACCAACCGCATTCTTTGGGGCAACAAACATGTTTTAGGGACATTTTGAGGGTACTATCAGCTGTGGATGGACGAAATCCATTTCGCACCACTTTGAAACCGTGGGAAACCATTGTTTGTTGGTATTCACATGGGAATCGAAAATCATTGCAGTGTTTCTTAGGTGGTGCAGAATTTCGGCCATCCACAGTAGGTAATCAACGACTTTCCTTTTGGTTTACAAATGGATCCACCGCGTCCCATTGGCTTCCCTTTCCTGGGTTGCTCAAAAGGCTTGGCTCCTAACCAGCAACCACGTTGGATGGTTGCCAAATCCATTCTGCACCACCCAAGAAAGCCCGGACTAATGATTCCCTTGTAAATACCCACAAATGGTGTGCCATGGTGTCAAGGTGGCTTTACGAAATGGATTTTGTCCATCCACTGTATCATCTGGCACAAGATGAACGTTGAACCCGGACAATTCACCAAGTGCGTCCGCCTTGAAGGAACCTCTCTTCGGAGGGCCCGCCATTGCGGTTTGGCTCGAGCAAACATCTCCCCATGTCACTCGGCGGGGAAAGAAGAAGGACAATACATATTGGGAAATAATGCAAACTTGGGGTTTATCTGGACCGTATTCATCAAGGGTGGCTCCCCTTTTAGCAGGAACACAATCTACTTTGCAAGGCCCTAACTAGTGGGGTCCTTCGGATTTAAAATTGCACCCAAACATCAGTACCTCCACACTGGATGTGGAAATTCCGGACCATTTCTGAAAGATAGTAGTCTTCCAAACCCCTCCTGCCCACTTCCATGGTTGTTATGTGGAAAGAATGTAAGGGACAAGGTTGGACCACCCCCTTGCAATTAGCCATGATGATTACACCTTGATGAAAAATCCATCTCCCTTAACAGTTTACCTGGGTCTCTCTGTTTAAACTCATGCTGAACCCTCACCAAAACAGAAAGGATGCTTCAGACATGTAGAAAAAAGGTTGAAGGTATCATTGGACTGACAAATTGCCTCGTAGAAAACTGAACACCTCCCAGAAGCACCACTCTCCATTTTAGGGTCCTGCCGTGAGGATATTGTCCAGCCGCGCTCCGACGCCCACCGTCTTCTCGTAGGCTTCCTGGTCTCCAGCCGGGCCCGAGAACCGAAATTTCCGCGAGTCTCGCGGGGATGTTGCTGGCTCGGTGCCCTGTTGGGGTTGTTTCCTTTTGGGGGAAGCGAACAGGACACACAACCATTTTGCCTACTGTGGATGGACAAAATCCATTTCGCACCACGTTGAGACCATGGGAAGGAAACCATAACGTTTGTTTGTTGGATTTCGCAACCATCCACAGTATCAAGCAAGGGATTTGCGAATCCTGGGTTCAGATGATAATTCCAGAAAGGGTTCCCTTTTGCTGACCCTCCTCACTGTTGTTTCAAACAACTCCAGTCTTGGCAGAGGTCTTTTGTTGGTTCTTTGGTTCCTCAAACAACCCCAGAGCCTACCTGGGCAGGGACCCCATAGCTTTCAGCTGAGGAACAAAACGGAAAACGCAAGCATTCTGACAAACATGGACCTGACTGGCACCCACTTGGAACAAGTTTCCGCAAAAAAAACACATCTGCTAGGTTCCATGTGGCTCAGGTCATTCCAACAACCTTCCCGATTAATCAGTGAAGGCTGCGAGCAAAATTTGTTGGTTCCCTCACAAACGGGGGGGGTCCATCTCCTTCTTCCAACAACCCTGCTTGATCAGGCTGGTGTGACTTTGACGAGCAAAAGCATGCAACTAGCTTGATTCCAATGCCATCAAGGGACCCTACAACCACGCTGGCCTAGAAAGCCTTGACAAGGGAAATCTGGAAGGAGGGTCTTTGCGGAGGGTTCTAGGCTGTTTGGAGGGTTGGGGAGGGGGTCGCAGGAATATCTTGAAGCATTCAATCAATACGGGACGACATCCTTGCAAATGCCTTCTGCTGACATCAAAACCGTCAGACACTTCTTAAGTGTCCAAGTCCACAAACTATGGGAAGGAATGATAGTTGCGAGTTGAACAGCAAGCACCAGGTAGGTCAGGGAAAGCAATCTTGCATGGAAATATGAGACACTTTCCAAACAGAGTTCGCCACAGCTCTGCCAAAGATCTGCATTGAGTACTCAAAACCTGCTGGTCAAAAACAGTCCATCGAATGCGGGGTTGTTCCAACACATCTGGCACATCGGGTACCTGGCAAAGGCAACAACGAACCAATGTTCTACTCACTTCGTGAGTGGATCGGCGACAAAAAGTCACAACCCGTGATATGTACCACCAAAGTGTTCCAAACCCAAAAGTTACTCAAGTCCGAAACCAAACTCAGGAAGCGAGTCTACCCCTGTGGTTTGGTCCTTCGCCCCTCTGGAACTGATCGGATTTGTGATCAGGCGGTCGACATTTTGAACAGTTCAACACATTTCATGCCGTGCCTAAAAGGTGGATCCACTGTAAAGGTGCCACGGAAAAAAACGCACCAACAGAGTACTAGAAGGAAGAACTTGGGAAATCCGACTTGACAAAAACGCTTCCAACGCGTTGTCCAGAACTCAAGTTGTTGCAACGATCACATACAATATCTTCTGGCCAGTGGGTCCCTGGTCCCTTTACCCCTGGCAGAACCCCGAATTGTAGTTGGCATCGCTCGCCCCTGCTTATCGTTTATGACGGTCCATACCCCCCAAAGACAACACCCCTCGAAAGTTCGCAGGGTTTGGCTCAATAAGGGCCAAGCAAGGCCTTTCATGGGGATGCAAGGTCTCTGATGCCTTTTTCCGCAACAGGGAAACTGGGATCATATAGGTGTGGCTCAAGAATGGGGCCCAAAATGGAGCCCCGGCAAATGGAAAGGAAGACTAAGACCTGCGTCACCTCCAGCTGTTTGATTTTGAGCGACACCCATATGGCTGTGGGTCAAAATCAATGGTATCATTTTGGGGTGCACCACCCATTTTAGTCGATTTTAGTGGGGATCGGGCTGTTCACTAGGGGTACGGGATTTTGAGCCACACCCATATCTCTGCTCAATGCAAAGTCAGGGGCTCGCAAAGATACATCCCGAGATGACATGATTCACAGGGGGAATCCTCTAGATCAGCTAGTAAATGCGATCTTCACCACACACATCTGCATAGCCTTCTGTCATTCGAAGACAAAAATCAGCGATCACCAATTAAAGGACATGAAAGGATTTCCATCATGGGTGTTTCACTCCTTCGACCCCATCCTTTCATTTCCTTAAGCCCCCTGCAAAATATGAGAACATATTTCCAGTGAAGACGATTCCCTTTTAAAAAACCAACAAGTTTTATTTTGTACCAAACAAAAACTCATTTCAGCAAAAGGAAGGATACGTGAGCTCTCCTTTTAAAATAGGCAAAGAAAAACACTGGGCCTACAAACTACCCATCAAACAGTTGAACTGCAGCAATTTCATAATTTGGGGTTGGAATGATTTCTTCACATTTTTAAGCTGGAACTTTGGTTGGGTCCAGGGGGTCTGTCAATTTGTTCAAGGGTACCGCTGGTTTTCGTGGTGCTCAAGGGGGAAACCCAGGGAAACCCAGGGAAACCCACCTGTTTTGTGCTTGGAACTTCGGGTCCGGGCAGCATCTGAGAGCCAACCCAAGAGAAAGTTGGCATGCAGCCCACAAACTCCCCCTTCAAACAGCCGGAATGCGCCAATTTCACAATTATATGTAACAAACAAAAACATGATTCTGGTTGGAACCTTGAGGGTCTCGCCCCAGAAATTTTGGTTGGAATGGCCAGTTTTTTGAGTTGGAACTTTGGATTTAACGAATGGATCCTTTGCCAGAACCCCGAAGAGGTCTGCAGAATCCGCGGTCCTCGTAGGCCTTGACTGCCTGCTCCTCCGGTCGGTGCTAAACGTGAGCAGTGAGCATGAGGCTCCGAGAGATGAGTTCGGCCCATTTGGGTTTTGCTTTGACAACTTTCCGGGCAAGCTGGACCCTCAAATTGTCCTTAAACATTGGTTCTTGCCCCAAAAACAATTTGTTGTTGTTTTGAAAACCTACCAGGGGATCCCCAAAACAAGGCACCTGGACCCTCAAAAGTCCAACTTGAAAAGTGGAATTATCGCAACCCAAAATCATGGAGATGGTGAAGTCCAACTTGTTTATGGGCAGTTCTTTCGGGTCCAGGCACGGGACTTTTACTTGGCAACCCTGCCTGACAAATCCAGGGTGCAAGACCACGTGGTTTGCTCGCATGATACTTTTGCTGTGTGGTGACAGCTCCCTTCGTGTGGATTGACAACTTCCGCAAAACGCAACACTTGGGATGGATGTAAAACCCTACGAGATTAACCGCTTCCCAACTGGCACAGGATTATAGCCATCTACAGACACTTGTCTAACAACTTCGACAAAGAGGTTGATGACCATCCTTCACTCCAAGACAAGGAACCAGTCATAGGTGGCCTTCTGGAAAAATCGATGGCCCTGGTAAATGGAAGAACCCGCACCTAAACCAGTGGAATCCATCTACTTCTAAGCAAACTAACCGATCAAAAGGACACCTAGGGAACCAGTCCTTTTCCTGGAGCGCCCACGATCCAAGTTTGCTGCTGCTTCGCACCAGGAAACGCACTGAGGTGATGTTCTACCCCGATGACAAGGATGTACAGGGAGAAGGAACCAAGACCATGAGATTCAGCAATAAGTGCTCTATCAGCTCCTTGTGGCTCCTTGTGGCATGCACATGTTGGCATGTTGGACAGCAGCTTCCTCACACGAAGGTACGAGACGAACGACTCTCCCCTTGCTGCTGCAATTTTCAAGGCCCCTATTAAAAAAAATCGGGGTCACGGACCCATTCTTAAGGGTCAAAAGGCGACTCTAGGCAGTCCTACAAAAGTCGGGTCCTTGTCGCCGATGCGGTTGAAGAAATCCGCCTTCGCCAGGAGCGCATCGCGGATCCTCAGCGAGCGATCCGAGGCTTTTGCCCAGCGACCGCACCGATCTCGGCTCCGTCGACAAATGACACCTGGGCCCTCCAAGTGTCCAACTTCAGAATGGGGCAAGTTGCCTGCCCCGAAAAGAAAAAAAACATGGCATTGCTGAGTGTCAGCCGTTGTTTATGGGTAGTTCTTTCGTTTTGGGTGTTCAAACTACCCCAACAAATAAGGGATGTCACCCCGTAACTTTGGGGCGATAACCCCAACTGTTGGCATGTTGAGGATTCCGCAAACTCTTTTTTGGGTTACTTGGCTCCACTTGTAGCAACCCACCTGGCAAAATCAGGGACTTAGGTTGGAACAAGGTGGTGTCAAAATCCGGAGGCTTGAAGTCCGCATTGTCTACCGGGGCGAAATCCCAACTTAAAAATAGGTTATTGCCAGCCCGTCATGGCCACACCGCACGGACAGAAGCACACACAGACATGACACAAGCAATAATTACACAACGGCACAACGCGCAACACAACGCAACAGAACACAACACAATCCAGCCCCTGACGGCGCAACGCAACTCAATGCAACGCTACGCAACACAAACAACCAACACAATAACACAACACAACACAACGCAGCGCAAAGCGCGCCAACACAACCAACCAACCAACCAGCCCAGCCCAGCCCAGCCCAACCCAACCCAACCCAACCCAACCCAACCCAACCCAACCCAACCCAACCCAACCCAACCAACCAACCAACCACACAACCAACCAACCACACAACCAACCAACCACACAACCAACCAACCACACACACAACCAACCACACAACCACACAACCAACCAACCAACCAACCAACCAACCAACCAACCAACCAACCAACCAACCAATCAAGCAACCAAGCAACCAAGCAACCAAGCAACCAAGCAACCAAGCAACCAAGCAACCAAGCAAGCAAGCAAGCAAGCAAGCAAGCAAGCAAGCAACCAAGCAAGCAACCAACGAACCAAACAATTGCAACCAACCAACCAACCAACCAATCAACCAACCAACCAAACAACCAACCAGCCAATGAAACAAACAAACAAACAACGATAGCGGGCGAGCAAACTGACACACATCATTCCCGCTTGGATAGCCACTCTAATGGCAAACCCATGTACGACTGTCGAAAAATGGCAGGATCCCTTGGAATACTTATCAGTGCACAACTCCTTGGCTTGGTGTCCCTACAAAGCAGGGAAACTATACATTATAAATACATGCCTTACACATCAAACACTTTCAGAGCAAAGGATGTAATGCAACTGTGCTCCGATCTGAGTTGACAGGCCAGGACAAGTGGGAAACACTTGGTGGGCCTTTGCCAGAATGATGAAGAAACTTACCAACAACAAGTTTGAAGCTTGTCAACTCAACAGCTATGTGTATAAGTTGTGGTTTGCTTTGAAGGCTTCGGCACACAGCTTCGAAACTACCCTTTAAATGAAACCAGCCAGACTTGTCAAAAAAAATGAGAACGCGCCCCTCAACATGCCAGCCCGCTTTGAGGGACCCTGTTTTAGGTGACCCCAAAGTGGCCTGTTTCCCCTTTCGCTTCGCTTTAAAGCAACCCCAAAAAGGGTACCCTCAAACACCCAAAGTGGGTGGTGTTCCTTTTGATTTGCTTGCCCTAAAAAACCACAGTCCACCCTCAAACAACACGCCAAAGCGGTTGTTGGAAGGTGCTTGGTGTTTCTTCAGGCGTAAGCTCAGTTTCTCTGCCCAGGCGCTCGATGTCTCCAAGGTTCTCCTTGGCATCCTTGATCTTTTCGTCCAGCTTCGTCTGCGTGGACGGGAGTTTTCTTTCTGGGAATGAGAATTGGGAAAGAAAAAAACCGAGAAACACTATCCCCGATCTGGTTTCCTTGGGGGAACTCCCCACAACCGGTTCATTCCCAACACCTGGAAGGTCATTCCCTACCTCTCGCACCACGCTTTTGGCCAACGCTACTCTTGGTGTAAACCTCGCTTTTCCATTGAGCTCGGGACATTTTCGGGTACGGAATACGGAGGTGGGAGGCATGGAGCTGGCACGTTGAAAAAGAAAGGCAGAACGTACGGCCACACTTCGATTGGTGGTATACTACAAGCCACCCAACCCATAGGTGGCCTTTTTGGAAAATCGATGGGTTTCCCTCGTAAAACCCCCATCTAAACCAGTGGAGTCCATCTATTTTTCGAAGCAAACTAACCGATCCAAAGGACGCCTATAGGGAACCAGTCCTTTTCCTGGAGCGCCCGCGACCCTTGAAAAAATGACGTCATTACCCAAAATATTTCGGGGTCACGGACCCATTTTTAAGGGACACCTATGCCCATACCGCAACGTCATTTCAGGATCCATCCGAAGCAAAGTCATTCTCAGAACCCTGCGAAGCCTGGGGATTGAAAGCAACTATTTCTGCGATTCGGCCACTCAAATACACAGATGGGTGTGTCTCATAGGGAACCCCGAACCCTTGGTTGTCCCTTGGTTTTTCTTGGTTTCCCTTGGTTTCCCTTGGTTTCCTTTGGTTTCCCTTGGTTTCCCTTGGTTTCCCTTTAAACCAACCCCACAAAGGTACCTGTCAACAAAAAACAAGCACATGTCTAGCCTGAAGGCGCGCTGACTCCCTCACACCCTCCCACACCTCACCTCACCTCATCCCACTCCCTTTTCCCCCTACTCCCACTCCACTCCTTTTTACACTCCTCTTTGCTCCCACCCCTGGAGTTGTTTTTTCCGCCTGCTCCTCCTCATTCTGCTTCTTCATCGCTGCCTGGCTCGGAGGCTCCACACTCTCGGAAGATCACAGGCGCGCTCCCGACGCCACTTTTCCGCCATTCTCGAGTGATCTGTTTTTTGGGACCGGGGAACCAAAAAAACGGACCCTGACATGTGGGGGATTAAAATACTTGGGCGGACGGAACCCGCTTTTGGCGTTTGGGGCATCTCAATGGGCCCCGGCAACCACTTGTGCGGTTCTGTTTTGGTGCGGATGTTTGGTTCAGGTGTAGACCGAGGCAAAGATCTTGCCGGCACGATGCCACAGGGCTGTGTCTGGGGATAAAGCAGCTTCAACTCTTCGACCCATGCAGGACAGCTGAATGGAGCGCGGCACTCTTCAGAAAAAAAGAGACCGACCTAAAAGTGTCGATTTAAGTTATTGTGTCATGCATAAATCATGATCATGTTGAAAGGGCCGCCGCTCGAACAATAGAATTAACTGCTATGAATAGATAGCTCCCAAGTTCACACAGAAAGGCGCGCGATATCATGCAAGACGGGTGAGCAAACTGGGTGGTCGCGTGAAACTGTCTATTGGGCAGCTGGAACTGCCCCTTGTCCGTGCGAAAGTGCCTGCTTAACAGCACAAATCGTGCACGAAACGTAATGGCTTCGCGCGAAGCAAGGTTGGCTCGCGTGCGACACTCGCAAAATGCCACGCAACAGCACAGTAACCTTAGAAACGTGTGCTGACTTCCTGCGAAATAGACAGGTGCTGCACGATCATGTCGATAAGCCACGTAACAGTCGCGCACAGAAGCGCGAGCCGACTTCGCGCGAAGTGAACCAAGGTGGAAGTTTTGCTTGAAACCTTGTTGTGATACGGCGGACACACACGCTGCTTTGGCCAACATGAGCCCTGTCACATATTGATTGAAAACAACCTCCCCCAAAACAGGGTACTTGGACCCTCAAAAACAATCAACTGAACAAATGGATGTGGCAAATTGGGCGGGCGTAGCATATTAGACGGTTTAGGGTTTAGGTTTTTCTGGTCTTGGTTTAGGTTTAGGTTTAGGGTTGGTTTAGGGTTGACCGTCTAATACGTCACGCCCGGCGCAAATTGCAGCCCATACTGTGGATGGACGAAATCCTGCACCACCTAAGAAACCAGGGAATGATGATTCCCCTGTAAATACCAACAGACAATCATTTCATCATGGAAACCCCAAGAGGTGCGAAATGGATTTTGTCCACCCACAAATATGGCCAGTGACGTCCTGTTCTTGGCGATTCGGGCCCAGGTCCCGAGCCAGCCACGTCACCCGCTCCACGCCTTCAGAGCTTCATCTGGCGGACCCGCAGGTCCCGGGCCTGGCGAGCCAGCAGGCGCTAGGCGGGCGCGGGGGGGCGAGCGGCGAGCAGAGGCCGGGGGGAGTGAGCCGGTTCAGAATACTTGTGATATATATATATATATATATTTATAATAATGTGTGTATATATATACATATATCGTAATTAATTTGATAGAAGCATATTTGTTTGGAATTGAATGCTTTGGAATACCAAGTTCTGAAAGAAATGGGTCGATTCGCCTCAAACTTGAGGAACCTGGACGCTAGCGGGTAAAAATCCCAGAAAGGCCGTTTCTTTCAACGTTGTCGCTACGAGAGATGCAATGAGAAATGAGAAATGGAATGACCCACCCCAAGAGAAACCATCCAACTGGTGGTTTCCTTCAAGGTTTTTAAAGGGGACCAAAGCCTGGGTTCATTCCCACATTCCCCACTGATCGCACCAGCAAGTAAAGAAATGGGTCGACTCGTGTCAAAAAGTGGGTCATAACCCAAGCGGCAAACAGCGTTGACTTGGCGAATCGAGTCATCCAAGTATTCTTTGACTCACTTGCCCAAAGGACCCAGAAATAAAAGGTTAACCTGTTGGGGCCATGACTAAAAATGGACCAAAACTGGAAAACCAAAAGGTTAAACGGTCGATTCGCTTTGGGCAACTGAGTTGAGGTCTTCTGGCGTCAAAGTAGGATCCACTCCCCCTTTGACCGGTGTCCCGCAAAGACCTTCATCTGGGCTGTCCAAACTGATCTGCAAAAAGCTGAACTTGTGAGTGAAATGGACACCCAACCACTACACCAACTAGCTCCTCCACTAAAGAGGCTAGAAGGGTACCCTTTTTCTGCAGTCTAGCAGGGGAACCCTCCCCCAAAAAAGAAACGGCAAAAGGGCACCAATTGCTGGGGGACCTAAACCTCACCTACAAACCTCCAAACCTCACCTAAGGGGACTGCTGGGCACCTCTTCTTTGGCGGGAAGAAAAAAAGAGAACGAGCGGGTTGACCGCTTGGGGGTGACGGGGGATTTGGATCGGGGCCCTTCCTTGCCCCATCTAAAGCCATTCGCTCGGAAAGAAGTCCCTTTAAAAACCGGGGGCGTGACCCCTTTCTATTGGGTACCTGGACCCTCCAAGTGCCAACCGAAAAATGACTCCTTGCCCGCCTCGACAATTATGGAATTCGTGACTTCCCTTATTCTTTATGGGTCGTTTTGGGTAATGACCCGGCCCACGTTTCTTGGTTGACGTTGGGTTAGGGGAGCAATAATTCTGAGATTTTAGCAGTTATAAGTGGATGTGGCTTTCAACCACTAAACCACAATAAGCAAAAATGCAAAATGCTTCCCAACGACAACCAGGTTTTATTCGGGTCTTTGTTCAGGGTCAGTCTCGGAGACTCCAACGAATCTGGGCCGCGCACAGAGAAACTTCTCGTAGTACGGCAGCATGCCTGCAGGATCCCATGGGATTTCTGCGATCGAGTAGTCTGTCCAAAAGAAGTCCAAACCGTTTTTCCCTGTTTACCACTAACATCAGGGCTCCGTTTGTTGAGTACCCCAAGGTAGACTTAAACCCAGGGATTTCCCTTTTGTCGAAATCCACCACCCCTGAATTGTTATTCCTCTTTGAAACTGTCAAAAATGAAACCCTGACTAACATGGTCAAAAAGTGACTCAAGTCCAAGCATGAAGTCCAGGAACACAAAGAGCGAGTCTGACCGATGGAGTCTCGGAGTGTTGCCTCTTGGGTTTGAAGGGGCAAACAGTTTTTTCGGGCCCCTGGGATCCTGACGAAGTGAAAACGGAGACCCACGGGGAAACCGCAACCTGAAGCCTCAAGCTACCTGGAGAAAAGGGGGAACTCACAAAAGCCCATAATTTAGGGTTGCAACAACCCATTTTTTACTTGGAATGTTGAAGGTCCAGGAAGGTCAAAAGGTCGACTTGAAAACATACAAACCTTGAAACCTCCCCTCTGGATTTGGGGGAAAACTGGGAAGCGAGGTTCTCGCCTTTTCCAGCATCCCACACCTTTCAGCGAGGCCAAACACACAAGGCACGGAGAAAAAAACAAAAACAAAAAAGAAGTTCTGTACTGAGGTGCGCATGCTGGAAGCAAAGATGCAAAATCCTGTGGATGGTTGTGAACTCCATTTCGCAGCAGAGAACCCTACTGAATGTCAAGACTTCTGGGATTCCCAGAAGCATCACCAGGGCTTCTGGGATGCCCTGGCGCACACACCACCTGGACCCAAAATTCCAAGGTAAGAATTCGACTTTTGGCAACCCTGCAATTTGGTTTGGTGGATGGCGCGGTCGCTCCAGTCGCGACCACTCCAGTCCCTCCAACTGCGGCTCCTGTGTGCTGTAGTGGAGCTGGATGCTGGCTGGGTGTGTCCACGGGCACGGTCTTCAGCGCTCTGCTTTTGGCTGCGCTGAGCAAGCCTTTTTGCATCGCCCTCTGCTCTGTCACAGATCTCTTTGATCTCGTGGCAGAAATTTACAGTGTGGTGGAGCCTGGCTTTGCGTCCGTTGCCATCGACATTCCTAGAGTTCTGGTTTTGTTCTGAGTCTCTCTCAAAATAGGGGAGCCCTTGTTGGATGCTTTTAAAGGGAAAAGAACAGGAAACCAACCACTGGAGGGGGCCCTAACTTTGAGAAACACCCATATAGGCTGACACTTCCCCTCGGCGAAGCCCCGGCTAGGTGATTGGTCTCCCAGGTCAAGTCAAAGTAGGATTTACCCTGCATCTCACCTACTGTGGATGGGCAAAGTCCATTTCGCACCACGGAATGACACCATGGTTGAAAACATTCCGTTTGTTGGTAGTTGCAGGGGAATCGAATCATGCCAGCATTTCGGAAAGGTGGTGAAATCGAAATGGATCTCACAAATGTCCCCTAGAAAACCCGGCGGAGCTACGGTGGATGCCCCTGTATTGCAAGTTGGAACAGGTTAGAGTAAGGGTACCCTTGTTTCTGTAGTCTATTTTAGTAAGGGAACCCTCCCCCCAAAAAAAATAAACAACAAAATAAATGGTAAAAGGGCACTACTGGGGGACCTAGCTGACGTTGGGTTGATGAAGCCCGGAAAAAGTCAGGTAGAACCAGATCTAAAACTGCGCTTTTGGGTGGCTTCCATTTGTTTAAGCCCTGACCAAAAAAAAAAAAAAACTTTAAAAAAATGTTCGGTAGTGATAGATTCCCTTTAAAACCAACAAGGGAAACTACAGCAAAATTCAGCACATGGAAGCTTGAAATCAAAAAGCGATGTTTGAGTCAGAGCCAACCATATGAGTGAAAAAATGGTTTGTTGGTCTTTTTACGTTGGGGAGTCATATCATTCCATGGCTCAGGTGGTGCGCTCTGGATTTTGTCCACATGAGCCAAGCCCCAGATTGGGTCCCTTGGGCCCCCAAAATCTTAAACCAAGAAAACTTGCTCTCTTGAACTCAGCCAGCCAGCCCTAGCGGCCTTTCGCCTTGACCGTGGCCAAGATCTCTGATCGAATTCGCTCGCCTCGATTCGGATCCCATCATGCGGGGGTTCGTGTATCCAAAAAATGCATGACATGTACCCCCTTACTCCAAATAGCCCCTATTTTACGGTGCTTTTGTTTTGAAAACCCTGGTTTTTCCAGGGTAGGTATATGCTTGTTTAGAGGGTTCACATGATACCCCAGAGAAGCGGGTACTTGGAGGGGGTAACATGGGTTACATCTAATCCACCGTCAAACTTCATGCAGCTCGGGGGGTGCTGCAAAAAAACCTCAGGGTGGTTTCGTTCCGGCGAAACATCCGGCACTGCTTGCTGGTTCTCAGCAGGGAACGAGGGAATGACCCTACACAGCATCCCCTTTCAGGGAGTCCATGTCCTGCCAGCAACACTGGATGAATGAGAGCTTTGTAGCACCTCGCACCTAGCACCCTTCATATAGACCAAAGCAGTAAACGCCCAATGAGTTGCGACCAACGTTGAAATGGAATCAAGAGGCCGGCTTGAACCACATCTTTTCTCAGCATGCAAACTGTAGTACCCTACGCATCCTGAGCCGTTCAATACTCGGAGTGTTGGCCAATCCTGGTCAAAAACCTCTTGAAAACCACTAAACAGGGAACCCCTTTCATAAACCGAGGCAGTAGGCAGTTGAACAGCCCAACCTCCACCCGAAATCGTTGAGTCTGGTTCCCGCGTGGCTTTTCTTGCTGGTTGGCTCAACGGCGGTGGTCTCTGAAAGTCAACACTTGATGCTTGTGTTCTGGCCAAGACTTAACGAAACCGCAAATGGGCGTATTTTTCTTTACGTGACCCCCCCTCCCCAAACAAATGACAAAAATGGCCTTCCTTTTGGTTTCCTTTAAAACTATAAAACAACCATGAGCCACCGAATTCAAAGCACAAACTTGTGCAAGCTCAGTCAGGGTTGCTTGAACATCATGTGACAAGACCAATTCTACACCAGGGTGACAGTAGATGGCACGATCCCCTTTATCTTGGTTGCAGTTGACCCCTATGCAAAAAGTTTATTGTTTTTGTGGGTTCAGTGGGAAATCCCTTGATTTCCCAACAAGTTAAAGTCTAAAGATCCAACCCAATAGCAGTCAAGTTGATGTCGGCAAGTAAAGCGGAAGAGCAAACCAAAATAGGAGAAAATGGTGCCATCTACTTTCACCTACCTGTAACCAAGCTTCCCTTTGGTGGGGTGATCGGGTGATGCGTTCAACATCGAGTTGGAAGCCTGCAAGATGGGGGCCATCTAGATAACAAGTCACACCAGGTAACCCCATTTCAAGTTCGGGTCAGGAAACTCCAGTACACCTTCAAGAAGCCGTATAGCCGTATAGCTTTCGAATGATTTATGTGTGGAAGCTAAAATTTTGGCAAGGGTTGCCAGGGTTCCCCAAAGAGATTCTCGGCCTGGAAAAGGGAAAGTGCTGTTTAACTGACTGGCTTACCTCCTGTTCGGTTGGAAAAGCCCAGTTTCAAGCTGTCCATGTCAACATACTGCGGATGCACAATCGTTTGTCCCACTACTGGGGTTCCATCCATGCGTTTTGTAGGGTTTGTCCATAGTGAGCCACACAAATGAGTGGCTCTTTTAGCCGGGCTAAGAGGACGGGGGGGCTATCCCTTTTAACCTCTTAAGGCCTAATGGCTTATCCATGGCTTATCCCGGGCTTGTAGCCCCCCAAAAAAGGTAACCCATGGTTGCAACCAACCCACAAAAATGCGTGGCGTTTTCGCCTTCCCAACCTGGGAACACTCCAAGTTTGAGTGTCCCTATTGCAACCGACCCTCTGAGACCGGGATCTCGCCCCGCCGATCGACCTGGCCACCGCGCGATCGGGGCAATTCTCGCTGAGCAGTGAGGTCCTGCGCGGCGCGCGGCTTCGCCGGAAGCGTTCGATGGACGGACGGGGTCCGAAGATCACGGGACGGACGTGATCTCCGTAAGGCAACGCCCCCGGAATTTGGTCATGATGTAGTATGGGTTGAGTGTGGACTTTTTGAGGGGCCCCAAATTTGCGGCCTGAAGTCGCCCTATTCTCACATATACCAAATATGAGGCCCGATAATTCGTGGCTTGCGGGGTCTGCCAAACCTCATAGGAACATGTGTGGCAGCTTCCCTGGTTCGGTGGCTAGGGCATCCGTAGAAGAACCACGGGTTCAACAAGCCAAAGCACCACTTTCCTGGGCTGTCCTCAGATCCCCTGCTAAAAGTGTGGCTTGTGGGTTACACGAAAATCCCCTGGTAATATGGAAATCCCCGCTTACCAGGGGATGGCTGGGAGCCAAGTTTAGGGTATCTCATAGTCCGTTTGGATCCCTTTGCATAATAGCTGTTTCGAAAATTGAGACACAGATGTTTGGACCCGGCAATATGAAAGGGATGCACAGCCAGCAAAACGCGTTCGAACAACTTGAGTGGAAAAGGAAAGCAAAGGACTCCCGATTTTCTACAGCTTCGTCATAGTCTTCAGGTTTTTGGAGCAATCCCCTTAAGCGACAAATCGATCTGTCTCGAAGAAGCAAAAATAAAACATAATCTGACCAAACTACTTAAAAACCCAAGGAACAACAGGAGTCACAATCAAAACCCGGTATTAAAATGGTCTACACAGAACCATGTAAAGAATTAAGAAGGCGGATATCCGCAGCTATTTCTGGCTGGGACTGACCCTTACTACCCTTCATCTACCCGGGTTTTGAGCCGGTGGCTCACATGGAGATAGTTTTATAATATTGCCGGTTTGGCCAGCAGCCAAAGTCAACCCTTTCCTAGGCATATTCTGATCCCCTGCTACAAGAATTTAACAACCGCTAAGCCAGGAACGGGCGAAAGTAGTAACGGCTGGCACGTCGGGCTTTGTCTTTTGGGAAATCCAGTCGAGTTGCGTCGAGTTACTCACCAACAGCGGAGTTAAGCGAACGCATGGGGTTCACATAATTCTTAGCTAGTCCCCTCAACCCCAGCCGCCACATCCGATTTAAAAAGATCAAACATGATGTGGCTTGATGTCGCTTGGGTGGAGGTGGTGGCATTGACCCAGGTTAGAATAAGGCTACCTATTTTTTTCTGGTCGTCTATTTAGTAGGGGAACCTTCCCCCCCCAAAAAAATGATGGTGAGAACGGGCACTACTGAAGGACCTAGTGGAAGGGTCACTCAAATACACCTTCAGCGGCTGCATTTCCAGGGGGGCCATTCGCTTGAAGTCTGGGGCCATCGCGGCATCGCTCGAGCATCCCGAAGCACTAAAATGACAAAGACAAGGCGCCAAGAAAGCTAAAAAGGCTACGACTCAATAACTCCCATTTCCTTCAGCCCCCTGAAAAGCATGAACAAAAACATATCAAGTAGTGACAGATTCCGTTTGTCTCCGACAGGGGAACATAACACATCCTGGAACCTCCATCGTAGCATAAATTTCTGCCTCCCCCCTTGTTCGATACCAAAATTGACTCGACGTAGCACTTTTTGCCTCCCATTCGCTTCCGAGCGCTTTTTGACGATTCGGGCAGAAATCCCATTCGGCCGTGTTTTCTTTTTCCCCATGGTCAAGTTGCCGCCAAAACGGGCGCAAAAATGTGCAAAAAAAGTGCAAAACGAGCGCAAATCGGCGCAAAAAAGCGCAAACGAGCGCAAATTCAAAAAATGCTACGAATCGCAGGTAGCAAATTGCATTTGCGCGGATGTCTCGAGCACTTTCTGTTAAAACGAGCGTGTTTTTGAGAAGAACGCGTCACGAGCAAAAATATTTCGTAGCAAAAATTAAGGTAGCAATGGAGGCTCCAGGATATATTCTTAAGCACATGAGAGACAAGCCTTTCGAAGCCTCTGTAAGGCCACAATAGCCCTGTTTTTGCGGTGTGGATGCCACCCGCGGGAAAACAAACATCCCAAAAAGCTGTCATGGGTTGACCCGAGACAAGTTGGCCCTCCAACAATCCTGGAAGCTGACGATCGGAGCGTTCTGGAAGACGATTTTCCTTTTGGGGAAGCCCGGACCCATGGTCATTTGGGGGCCGAAGGGAATAATCAAACCCCCAATACTAAATGCAACCAAAGATACTTCGAGGGTTGATTCCCCAGGCTTTTCAACCATCCTTCTTTTCAAAAGCCAGCTATTTCCCTGGGTTTCCGGAGGATTTCTAGAAATATTCGGATCCCTGGGTTCAGAATGGACATGGAAGGTTCTAGAATAATAGCCTTCCCGTGATAATGATAGAGTCAGGCCCATGTCCCAGCCCGCCTCTTCTGGGCCAGCCCCATGATGGGATAGGTGTCAGGAACCTTGTCCTCTGGTGGCTTCTCCCCCATGACCTCGCCAGCAAAAAAACAAGCTTCTTGGACCCTCTAAATTACCCCAGAAGTATCGGGTGATGTGGATGCATTCCCATTTTTTCCGGGTAGTTTGCGGGCCCAGGTTCTTGTTTTTCTTCCAGGCACTCACAACCCGAAAGAGAACCTTGGGGGTTCTTTGGGGGCAGCCGGTTCTAATTCTGCTGAGTGCCAAGACTCCAAACGGGTGGGTGCACCAAGAATACAAGGGATTGCCAATCAGTGGGACCATCTGGTATGTATCAGACACCCTACCATAGAACACCCCAGCGGCCAATGTTCTCGAATGAGTGACGTTAAGCTTGCCAGTTCGGCCAAGTCAAAGTGAAAGGTCAAAGTGAACTTCTTTAAATGGGGTGATACTGTATCTGAAGGACTATGCCCATCTGCCCTTTCTGCCATCTGCCCAATGCACACTTAGGTCTTCCTCCTCAAGCACCAGCATCATCATCATCATCGTCGTCATCATCATCATCGTCATCGTCGTCATCGTCATCGTCCGTCATTTCACCGCAGTCATCATAAACAGCACTACCATCAGCCAAACCATTGGCATCATCAACCTCATCAACATCATCAGCATCATCAGCATCATCGGCAATGTCGAAGTAATTAGCGATCACAATGGTGAGCATCACCAGCATTGTCAGCATCATCCGCACCATCGCCATCATCGTCAGCAGCAACATCATAAACATCACAATTGTCAAACTACGTGATTGTCGTAACAATCATGCAAATGATTACAAACTTCATCATCATCATCCTCATCCTCTTCGGCCGCTGCCTCTGGCCTGAGTTGTCGCATATGGCAAAAAGCGGCGCCCTCTGGCTCTGGCCATCGCACTGAGCCCGTACCATCGCATCTGGCGCTGCGATGTGAAGAGTCCCGCATCCCAGCGGAATCCCTCTTCGCCTCCACATCTGGCGCCAAGTTGCGGAGTCAGCTAGTGGCGCAGTCGTCGTTTCTATCTGCAGGCTGCTCTGCTAGGTCTCCTGTGACACCGCGGCATTTGCATCAATGACCAGCTCCTCATTGCTGGCCCCGTAGTCCACCTCATCCTAATCATCAACACCATGACGTGTCACGTGACTCTCCAGAAATCACCCTTTTGAAGGCAAGACGCCCTACCCAAGTCCACAAGCACATGCTATAAGCGTACGGCAGGATCCTGACACCTGCCTGCCGCGCTTCGCCCGTTCAAATCATTGGCATGGGGTTGTGGGCCTATCCTGGATAAGCTCCGGACAAGTCAAGGAGAAGCCCTCAAAATAGCCTCAAGGGGTTCAGATACAGCCCCTTCTCTGCAACCCTTGGAGATCAATAAGAATAGAACAGGATACATTAAAACTGTCGTTTCATGCGACTAAGTGCTTAGACCCGTACGAATCGTGTGCAATCGCCTGCGCTTTTTTGGTTTAAACATCCATCCCCCTTGTGGTTTCCTTTTGGTAAAATCAGCGATTCTGGTTCCAGAAAAAAAAAAAAAAAAACATCTCCTCGTGGTTTGATTGTTTCTCGCATCAACTAGGTCCTCCACTAGAGAGGTTAGAATAAGGGTACCCTTTTTCTGTAGTCTATTTTAGTAGGGGAACCCTCCCCCAAAAAGGGGAGAGAAGGGCACCTAGCTGGGGGACCTAGTCAAGCAGCTCAAACAGACCTGAGGGCCGTGCTGCTCTCGGACCTCAAGATCTCTATAGGTGTTGAGCCACAGGGCTGAAGCAGAATCCGCTTCCCTCTTGTTGGGTCATGGAACCTTTTCTCGGACCCCCCCCCCAGTCCGCTAATTAACCGCTTTTGAGGTGGTTCCCGAAAATTCATAGCCACATGACAACCTACAACAAAGAAGCAACAACTCCAAACATGGCTGATTTTAAGTCTTTCCCAAGTTTTCAAGGGTGTGTGTGTGTGTGCAATTGAGGTCTTTCCCACGTTCCCAAGGGTGTGTTTGTGTGTGTGTGTGTGTGCGTGTGGTGGTAGTTTCCATTGACCCTCGAGAAGAGCCAGAGGTATCCCCAGACCAATCTAAACTTTCGGATGATATACCTGACAAAACTCGGTTGCTTTCTGCTCCCCCTGCTAAACGTTTTTAACTTTTAGTGGTTTAATTCGGAAAACCCATTAGTTGGCAAACAGTTAAAGTCCTAACAGCCAAGCAAAATGTGCCAAAGAAAAGCTTGGGCCATGGGGGACAAATAGCGCGATGCCTTTTGGACAAATCGCTGTGACCCGTTCAAAGAGAAAATCGAGAGACATTCAGTCTGGAAATCTGGACCTGGACAGTTTTCGTCGAATGGGTGTTTGTGTGTATGTGTGTGTTTGTTCGAGGGCACCCTTTTTGGGGTGGTGTTCAGCCAAAGGGACAAGGTCTTTTTTTTGGACACACACACACACACAGCCTAGGTTTAAGTCAGTCGTCTTGGAATCCTTCGAAGTGAAGCTGCGAGGGTTCACCCCATGGCTCCATGCACCCGCGTGGTAGGAAGTCAGGCCGTTTCCCGCCCTTTGGGAAAAATATGAAGGGTTACCTGTCTAGGTCCTCCAGTAGAGAGAAAAAATGGGGTACCAACTTTTTTTCTGTAGTCGATTATCTATTTTAGTAGGGGAACCCTTCCCCAAAAAAGGGGTGAGAAAGGGCACTACTGAACGACCCCGCCTGTAGTTGCTTGATGCAACGACTGGGTCTGAAATCCCAGGCGCAAGAGCACACAAGCGGGTTCTTGAAACGGACCAAAGGAAGACGTTTGCCAAATTCGCCGCCCTTGTGCTTTCTTGGCCCATCTACAACAAATCATAGATTCCGTTTCATATTTTGTCAATCCCAACCAAAAAAAAGCACCGGACATCACGATTTTGGTCAGGAGGCTCCAGTTTGGGTCCAAGGAATCAAAGTGCAAATTGGGCAGGGATTCTCCGACCAAGATACGCGAAAAAAACAGTGGCATAGAAGGAGATGACGATGCATACAGGCATCGTATAAACCTACATAACCGCATTTGCCAATCTGGGGGGAGGGAAGGCTCGCTTCCTGAGTTGATTGCCCAAAAAAAGTCCAAACTTTTTGTTTACCACCAAAATGGTCTTCCCAAAAAGTGTAAAGTCCATGAACTCAGGGAGTGAGAAGGGGAGGAGAGGGAGGGGGAGGGCGGGGAACCAACCATGCCAAGGCCCACAGAAGGGAAGGGAATCACTCCAACCAACCCCGTCGAAACCGAGTGCCTTTGATGAACTCTCGGCCCCTAGTCCTGAGTCCTAGGCACGAGCCTTTTTTTGTTCTAAGAAATGTGTTCCAACCCCATGCATAAACCAAAAACTGAACCACTTAGAGTGGATTTTTTTGCCAACCCCGTGCATAAACCCAAAACTGAACCACTTAGAGGGGTAAGCAGAAGAGGGGGTAGTCCCCCGAACCTTTACTCGCCTCCCGAATAGTCCCGAAAAAAAGATCGCGCCACGCGAAGAGCCCCAAACAACCCCAAAGCCCAGGGAATCCCAAATAGCCCTTGACAGCAACCCACTTTTCGACCTTTTCTCCAACTGGGGGGTCCAATTTGCTACCCCCCTGAACAGGAACATGAACAAGTTACTGCTTCCAGGGGTATTGTTGTTTTGCGACTAGGTCCTCCAGCAGAGAGGTTAGAATAAGGGTACCCTTTCTTCTGTAGTTTATTAGTAGGGGAACCTAGCTGGGCCCCTATCGTCTGCCATGGATTTGTGCATTTTCACAACAACAATGAAACGCCGAATGCTAAACTCAACAGCGATGATTCTGATGGTGCCTCATAGCCGGGTGTTTTTGTGTAGAGGAAACCTCAAAATGATGGCTGGCTTTGTTTTGGTTTCCCTTCAAACCAACCCCAATAAGGGGACCCTCAAAAAACACACCATATATACGTGTGCATGTGTATATGTCTATACCTGTACCCTCAAAATTATAACTTGAAAATGGGTTGTTGCCCTACCAAGATGATGGGTTTATTCGTTCTTTCCTTTTTTATGTGTAGCTTGAAGGTCCAGGTACATATCTATATATGTATATATATATATGTATGTGTATATGCATCAAAGCAAAGTAATTGTCTGGGCTGTCCTCTAAACCAGATGGCTGGTTGAACCCCCAAGTTTTGAGAACCCCAAAAATGACTTTAAAGCAGCCCCAAAAAGGGTACCCTCAAACAAAAAGACACATCCATGTGTGTACATATATATATATATATATGGGCATGAATTTTAATTGGCGCGGTTGTATGTTCACCAACCACATTCCAGGGGGCTCCATATTTAAATTCATGGCCATACATATATACATATATATATAGATCAACCGAGTAATTTTTGAGAACCCCTTGAGACGCTCACTTTACTGCGCGCTTCAACTCCCTTTGCCTTTTTGCACACCTCTCCGGCCGAAGTGTTCGAATTCCCGGCTTCGGCCATCCTTCACCACTTGCCCAGTGACTCAGTTGCCCCAATCAAACCTGGGCTGTAACTGATCCCCCGCTAAAAGCTGAGAACTTGTGGGTGGCGTGGGGCACTCGAGTCCCCGCAAGGCGCTGGGAAAAACTGAAAGGCTGGGATGGCTGGGAGCCACCAAGAAACCGGTAGGGGTCACCTGATGTTCCCTTCAAAAGTTGCAACTGACTGTTAAACATGCCGCTGTCGGAGGTAAGAGGGAAATGGAGGAACCCTTGAGTCACAATCAAAACTGGTCGGTACTAACATGGTCTACCCAGGGACACCCTTTTAGTACGAATCAAGAAGGGAGTTATGAATCCGGGGTTCTCACTGGATCGAAACCAACGGAAACCAACCCAGTTTGTATGCTGGTGGTGTAATCTCATCTTGTAGGAAAGGCTCGGAGCAACCTGTAATGAGACTCACCAAAAAACCAATCAGCCACTAGCTTGGCTTTGAGCAAACATGGTGATGTTGATAGCCTTCGGGGAACTCCCGTCCTCTTACATCCAACCTGGTTCAGACTTGAGGTCTTGAAGCAGTTCAACTTGCTTGGTCCGCTCGAATGAGACTGCTCAGAAAGGCGCTAGAATGAACCGATTCCAGTTGGAGAGTTCGATTCGTCGGGGTCATTCCGGCAGTCCAAGCTGATTGCTAAAAGAAAACTTGTGAGTTGAATGGAAACCCCCACCGATCCCCTGCCAGTTTAACCTGTGATACTCAAGCAACAACACATATTCATTAAAACAAAAGGAACCGGATGGCAGGTTGAAGCACCAAGTCCTCCCAACCATTTCCCTACCAGCAAGTCGGTGAGCTCGCGACCTCTCACCCCGAGGATCTCCGAATTCACATCGCCGACAAGTTCGCTCGCGCGTTGGCAGGCGACTTTGGCAGGCACCTTTTAGCCGCAGGGCTTGGCTCCGGCCGCGAGAAAGATAATCAATAATTACGGGAAAAAATCTTCTGAACCCCCCCAAACTACCCAGAAAAGAGGGGATCCACCCCAAAGCGTGGGGCAATATCCTATTCTCAAGCTTTGATCTTGAGCCTCCAGGCTCTGATGTTCAAGAGCTGAGCCGGGATCCAGCTTTTGCGGCAGTCCGGGGGGGGGGGATCCGGGGGGGGGGGTTTAGGCACATCCGTGAGTCCCCAAGTCAAGACTTGGAAGATGAGTTTGTGGTTCTGCACCAGCCCAAAACCTTCTGGCAAGATGCTTGTGACGACCTTCATATATGGCCCAGTGTCCCCTCTTTTTGGTTGAGAGCTTGCTTCAGGTCTGAAGGGAAACCAAAAGGAAAACCACCTTTTGGGGGGTTGCCCAAAAAAAGGGGACACCATGTGCAAGAATGGGTCGCTACCTTTGGCTGCCCTTTCCCCTACAGCGGCAAAAAACGTCCAACAAGGCGTACAAAATCCCATCTGCATAGGGCGAATTGAGTCCTTCGAACACGTCCCGCGAAGTGGGTGTGGCTCAAAATTAAACAGGAGGGGTTACGCAGGTTTTGGTCCATGTTTCCGCTTAGCAGGGTTCCATTTTGGTACCGTTTTTTTGAGCCACTGCCATGTGATTTTTTCTCCTCCAGCATGCTCTTCCCAAAAGCAGCTCCTCCTGAACTCCCGGAACTGAGAAAAGGGGCCCGGACTACTGTACCAAATGCGTCAATTACCAAATGCGTCAATTAGCACCCGGAGTCTTCATCCGACCCTCCAAATATTCAGAAACCTTTCAAACAAAACCGGATTTTGCTTGGTGTCCCATCAAGCAAAAGGCTCGCTTTACACGTAAAGTAAGTGCATCCACTCTGGTCATGGGTTTCTCTAAGAATTTGGGGCTCCATGTTCCTTTCGGGGTGGGTCCGGGACCCAATTCCAACTTTCGCCCTATAAAAGAACATGGAACTAATGGAGATCTGGGATCGAACTCCCCTCCCCCAATCAACATTTTCTAGGTGGTTATGGAAGAAGCCCTTTCGGGGGGGGGGGTGATAGGTACGATCGCTGGGTGGATAGTTGTTTCGAGCCCTAGGTTCTCTTTAGGGTTTCTCAGGGAGCCTTAGAGAACCCTGAATCATCCCCCCGGAATGGTTTTCTCTACTCGGGTGCTCCGGGAAGCTAGCTAAGTGGTTACCCACCTGGGTTGTAGCGTAACAAATAACAAAAGGTTAATTCCACTGAACAGGGTGCCTATAAGAGGGTTGTAACCCAGGCTAGCCACAACTTACTAACTTGGCCGCACACCCAAGGTGAGTCAGAATCAAAACCTGGTCCAAAAATGGTCGACCCAGAACCATGCTTCAAGAATGAAGGCGTCCGCAGCGATTTATGGCTGGGATTCTCCCTTACCCTCCAATTGCCTGGGTTTTGATCGTGGCTCATTTGCTTCTTCGCCCACCGGAAGAAAACACATACTTACAGTAGTAATACATTCCCTGTAAAACCAGCAGGGGGAAATAACAAATATTGTGGCTCAAGTAGGGAACCCTGAGCCGCCCCGAATGGGATTCTCTAAGGGTGGGGCATCCACCAACTTGAGGAACCAGGTTCTTCTTTCTCGAGCCTTCGAGTCCAGGCCGACCGCTCGAGGCTCAGGGGGTTTTGTAGGCACCTTGTGCACCTGCGACTTGAGCGAATCCATAGGACCGAAAAAAGAAAGGGAAGAGTGGGCAGAATGCCCCAGAAGGTTGGGGGTATGTGAAAACCAGATTTCGTAGCAATCAAACTCCGAGCATTTCGCCCTTTCTGTTTTGAGGGAATCCGAAGCGTATTTTTTATGTTTGATCTTTTGGGGTGCATGTTGGTCAGGGGAATCAATTTCGGAGCCTTCGGAAACGCATGAGTTGGATGCTTCGACTCAAAGACCTAGACCTCGGGCTTGGTCCAACTCCCCCTCCCCCAATCAACCATTTTTAAGGTGGTTATGGAATCCGTTCCGGGGGGGGGGGTAGGTGGCTCGTCTTTTTCGTTGAGGCGCGGTACCTCTTTTTGATTTGTTGTCAAAGAACACCGTTCCGGAAAACTCTTATTTTTTTGGGGGATCCGCTGACCAAAGCATTTTGCCCATGCATTGAAACCAAAAGGCTTTGGAGCAACAAAAAAAAAAACCTGCTTTGTGAACGCATCTCGTCCCTTGGAAGAAGCGTTGCCTTGCACGACTGTGTGAGCTTGCTGATGCTCGGAATGAACCCCGGGGTAGAAACATGAGCCCCTGGGTTCATGGAAACGATGGGAAAACCGGCTAGATTTCGATGGGAAGCGGGGACCGAGCCAGAATCAAAACCTGGAAGGAGACCAAAGCATAGGACTCCAAAGGGCCGCCCAAGAAACCCTGGAATGATATGATTCCCCCTGTAAATACCAACAAACGTTATGGTTTCAACCATGGTTTCAAAGTGGTGCGAGATGGATTTCGTCCATCCACAGTACCCTTCTCATTTGGCGTGGCGCGAATAAATCCAAATTCCACGTTCTGCTCACGACTTTAACATCTGCGGCTCTAGCGTAGCTTCCAAAGACCCCACCTCGAGGGTGCGGGCTTGATAAGGCGCACAAGGCAGAGAGAGCTGTCAAAAAGCATTTTGGACCCCAAATTTCGGTGTTCCTGTTGGTTTCCCATGTTTAGCCCAGATCAACATGGTACCTCTGCTCCGAACAAGACACGCAAGCAAGCAAGCAAGCGAGCGAGCGAGCAAGCGAGCAAGGACGCAAGGACCAAGGATGCAAGGACGCAAGCAAGCAAGCAAACAAACAAAACTACACAAAACAAACCAAACAAACCACAAACAAACAAACATTTAATTAAACAAACAACAAATAAACTAGCAAATTGAGGCCATAGAGGCTAGGGTTGCCCCCTCTCAATGTTGGAGCCCCACGTATTGACTCACCAGACATGAAGGACGCTCGCCGAGTTGGCAACGGGCCGGTGATGCAACATAGATTCTGAGTGGCGACGCGTGCCCGGCTTTGCCCTTGCCAGGACCCCCGGCTGTAGTAGTTGGCGGACATCCGCCCACTCCGCTGGCTAGACTCGCTGGCAAATGACCTCGGACTGCGGATGTGTGTGTGTGTGTCTGTTTTGGGGAGAAACCCCTTTTGGTTGGTTTTCCTTTTGGGGAAGCCAAAAGGAAAACCCGGCGTTTTGGCAGGCCCCCCAAAACACAGACACACACCCACATGCATTGCTGATCCATGCTCAAAAGGAGCAGGGAAAAGACGCCTGAAATCGGCATGGCGTCTTCTTCACCGAGGATCCTTTGTGCGGAGCCTTGTTTTTGAGGCTTAGCGGGGGGTTTCGACAAAAACTCCCCGATGTTTCCCAGATACATGTCTGTGGGTCAAAACCCTGTACCCCTGCTAAACCTCAAAGTAGGTGGCGCATGGGTGTTCATCCGCCCCAAAAGGGAGGCGTAGGTTACGACCCATGGCCAAATGGGGACACCCCCCCCCCCCCCCCACCCCCCCCGAGGCGGCAGCGAGGCTGCCGTGATGCCGCGGAGCCAAGGATGCTGCAGCCCCTATCGGGAACAGCCGAGAGACTTCGATATGCGGGCCCCGAGTTTCTAGGTCCTCCAGTAGAGAGGTTAGGGTACCAACTTTTTTCTCCGTGGTCGATTTTAGTTGGGGAACCCTTCCCCCAAAAAAGGGTAAAAGGGCACTACTGGGGGACCTAGTGGTGTGCCTTGAAAAGACAATTAACAAGCTTTCTTGGTGGTTCCTTGAACAAGACGGCAAGACATGATTTCCTGGTGGCTCTCTTTGGAAAGCCACACAAACTGGGTATTCCTCGCGGTGCACCGGGAAAAAACCATCAAAAAGGAGCAGCGAGCCCCAGACTGTGGATGGAAATCCGCGCCACCAATGTAGGTTGCCGGTATTTGTAGGGATTAATTCATCCCAACTAGGGGTACTTCTGCAATGGTTTCAAATTGGCCTTGCTCAAGTCCCCTGCAAAAACCAACAGGGGAAAACAAAATGGACGACTACACAAAAGGTTGCTCATTTCGGCATCCAGCCTGGAAAGAGCAATTGGGGCTCCAAGATCCTCTCAAGGACCCGGATGGTCTCAAGATCGCGTTTCATTTGATGGGTCATAAAGAAACATGTAGCTTTGTAACGGGTCCTGGTTGTGACACATGGGCGGGAAACAAGTGTGACAAATAACCCTTGTAACCTTATACAAAGTACACTCTGGCAGTTTAAGGGCGCAACTTAGTACACAAAGTGAATGTCGGCAGCTCCAGCTGGAAAGTCGCAAATGTTCAGTACAAATGTAGACAGCTGATGGGATGCATGGCGTCCAATGAGTTGGCTATCGGTTGAACGGTACCGGTTTGGCCCCTGCAAACCTCTGATTCCGCAATCTTGGTTGCGACAACCTGGGCCCGAGGTGTATCTTCATGCGGGTATCGTTTGTCGTGAGCATGGATTTACAGTGTTACAGAATCAAAAGGTGGGGTTCTTTTTCGACCCACATGTGAGTCGCAATCAAAACCTGGTGCTAAATTGGTCTACCCAGAACCGTGTACAGGATTAAGAAGGGGGCCGCAGCTATTTGTGGCTGGGATCGTCCCTTGCTAACCTTCATCTACCCGGGTTTGATTGTGGCTCATGTGCTTCTTAGATCGTACTTACACACTGCAAGGAAGATGCCAAACAAAATCAGTGGCCATAAATGGGTTGTACTGGGGACTCGCCTGCCAGCCGACAGCTGTTCGCCTTGAGTTCTTTCAGTTTAGGGAGATGTCTCTGGTCCTCCTGTTTGAGTCATCCCTTCACAAACCCCGGGCATCGCACAAAGTGCCAAGGGGACATAGGACCTGACAATGTTACAGGTAGGCAGTGACATCGTTCATTGTGGTGGCAATCAAAATGGCAAGCCATTTTGGCACATATTTCGGATTTATAAAATGACACCGCTACGCTCATTCCATGAGAAACTCGAAACTGAACATGCCCATAGGGCGCGATGAATCACCCTTTAAGGCACAGTGTCCTTCGATCCGTCGAGAGGCTTTCAGGTGAGTAAAGCATGAGGCTCACAAGCAAGGAGCGGAACCCGCTGATGCTCTGCTGACTGCGCTTTATGTTGATCCCAGATTCATCACCCCCTGTTTATTAGCTCACTTGCCCAAAGGACCCAGAAATAAAAAGGTTAACCTTTTGGGGCCATGACTAAAAATGGACCAAAACTGGAAAACCAAAAGGTTAAAAGGTCGGCTTCGGGCAACTGAGTTAATATGGGGGCGTTCCCCTCCAAAAGTGATGAATCCCACTAAATGCAGGCACACCCCTCGATTCTTAAACTGGGGTTGATTAATATGGAAGCAACATGATTGCAGAAAACTGTGCCAATGCGAATGTGCAATGCGGAATCCGAAATGGTCAAAGGGTTGATGACCATATCAAGAGTTGAAATGTGCCGAATCTCTTTCCAACAAAGAAAGTGGACAGGTAGTTTGAAAGGGAAACCGAAAAGAACAACCACCATTTTGTTGGGCTTTCTTTGACACATACTCGCCGCTAGTAGCAAGAAAATGTGGGGCCACCAGATTGGAAGGACGCAATGTGTTGGTTGACCCCGCTCTAAGACACGCACCCCTACGAGCAACAGGAAAACCAAACATCAGCCCACGTAACAACTGCGACCCTTCCGGAAGCCTCGGACACCACTCCGAACCACTTTCTGGGATTTTGCTGGGGGTAGTGGGGTGGGTAGTTGAGGAGCCTTAGGCTAAACCCCCCAGCTTGGACCACCGCCCCTTACAGTGGATGGTTTCGCGACATCTTCTCGATTTCACCGGTCAGAAACCCTGGAAATAGCCTAAAAGTGGTTTCAACCATGGATAAACACTAAACCCTGGACAAACACTATGGATAAAGCCTTTTCAGAAACGCTGGACAAACACTATGGTTTCAAGCGGATGTTTTCAAAGTGCAGGATTCAGTCCACGGTAGGGATTCCATCAACTACGCTTCCAGCCGGGGAGGAAAAACAAGTCCGCCATTGGGGTATGGGAAGGGTCGGTTTTTGAGTTGGTACCGCTTGTTTTGGGAGGGAGACCGAAAGGACAACCGTTGCGCCATTGTAGGGGTGCCCATTCTAAGGACAAACCCATAGCCATGGTCAAAACCCTCTATGGTCGATTGGGGTTCTCCCATTTGCTTAAGCTGCCAGGAAACAAAGGAGAAACATATCTCCAGTAATTAGTGAAATCAATTCCCTTTGAAACCAACAAGGGAAAAATAAACACAAATCAGCTTGAGCAAATGTTAATCTAGGTCCTCCAGCAGAGAGGTCAGAATAAGGGTACCAACTGTTTTTCTGTAGTCTATCTATTTTAGTAGGGTCCCGAACCCTCCCAACTTCCCAACCAAAAAAGTTGGTGAGAAAGGGCACCAATTGCTGAGGGACCTAGTCAAGCATCAAACTGAAAAAAAGGAGCTCACACAGACCCTCAGGTCTTGCTGCTCTGGGGGACTAGTGAAGCTGTGGATTTTCCCTTGGCCCCCGCGTTTGGACCAAAAAGAAAATCCGCCTGCTCGGCGGTGAGCCGGTCGCCCGGCCGGACCTGCAGGAGTCTCAGGATGAAATCCTGCGATGGCACTCCCAAGACACGACTGGCCTCACTCGGTTAGTGGAGGCTGGTTAGTGGAAAACAACGGGACCCCAAAAAAGCCAAAAAACAAAAAGGGGAGCTAATTCTGGGGAAGCTTTCTGCTCTGCTGAAAGTGTTTAACTTGTGGTTTCATTGGAAAGCCCATTCGTTGGCAAACAGTCAAAGTCCTCCCCTTACTAACCTTCATCCACACCTAGGTCCTCCAGTAGAGAGGGCTAGAATAAGGCTACCAACTTGTTTTCGGTTTTGTCTATTTTAGTAGAATCCCGAACCCTCCCAACCAAAAACGAGTGAGAAAGGGCACCAAGCTGGGGGACCTAGAGTTCACTTTGCCAGAGGCAAGGTCAGCCAGAAGTTGGCAAGGCCATGCAGGCCCAGAGAAGGTGGGAATTCTACGCTTTGTGTGTGGGTTAAAGAGAAGCAGACCCATTTTCTGACTTTGATAACCAGAAACCGTCAAAAGAATGACTCAAGCAAGAGGTTCACGGGTTTCCTGAAATTAACTGCTGTGGATGGCTGGCAAATCCTTGGTTTGGTTGCGGAATTCCCTTAGAAATACGGGCTGCATTCAATACATGGGTGTGTCTGTTTTGTTGAGGGTAATCCTTCTTTGGGTGGTCTTGAAGGGCAACCAATACTGTGGATGGGCGAAATGCGTTTCGCACCACGAAATGAAACCATGGAGTTGATTCCACGCCGCTTGTTGGTATTTACGTTGGGGAATCGCTCATTCCGTTGGTGAGTTCGGTATCCACAGTACCCCTTGGTTTGGTTGAGGAGTCCCCACCAATAAAAAGTGACCTAAAACGATTGCCCATTTGAAGACCCGCCCATGCACCATGCAACCTGAGTGGTGCTCTTCCAAGAGCATGTTCCTCTAAGTTCCACCTGGTAGCTTGGCCGGAAAAATCGGACCCCAGCAAAAGAAATATGCTTTTTGCCTGGGTAGTGGAAAACAAAGGGGAACCCCCCCCCAAAAAAAAACAAAAAACAAAAAAGTAATTCTGGGGAAGGTAGGTCCTTAGGTTCCATGTTCGACAACAACTGCTGGTCCCAAGTTGACCCCTTTCACCTGGATACCCGCCCACCACGGAACCTGAGTGGGTCCAAAAGCCACCTGTCGGGTTTTATTATAGACGCCAACATGGAAAGCCTGGTGGGTTGACCCGTTTGACCTGGGTTCATAACTTGGTTGACCTTGGGTTTGGGGAGCAAAAGTTCTCAAATTTTAGCAGTTCAGTGGTTGGATTTCAACCACTAAACCACAAGAAGCAAAAATGTTTCAAATGTGTCCCAACGACAACCAAGAGATGCAGTCAACTACTGCCTGCTTCAGGATCCACATCCCCTCACTCAAGCTGGCATTTGATTGGAGCCCACATGTGCTCCTCGGTTTCTGGAGAAGCCCTAGAAATCCACGAAGCAAAATCCGTCAAGCACAAACTTCGGGATCTTCCCTTCACCTTTTGGGCAGGGCGTGTTTCCCGGAGGCATTTTCGGACCCTAACGTCCATGGCATTGTCCTCAAAAAAAAAGGGCGGGCATGTCGGTTTCCGCAAAAGGGACATACAAGGAAATTAAACCCCTTCCCTTCGTTGTGGTGGTTAGAGTTGCTACGTCCCTGTCTGCCAACTTGATTTTGGTGGGCAACCTCCATTCCCTAGCTTCAATTTGGCGAGACCATCTCATCCCCCTTCCAAACCTTAGATGACAGATATTGACCGCACTTTGAATTATCCCAACATGAACCGCGCACTTTGAAGGAAGCAATGGTGTGGCTTACAGCATCCACCCGACACCTGCAAGGTCTTCAAGGACCCCCGTCAGTTTCCAACACCCCGACACCCTTCAACCCAACCGCCAGCTTCAAATGCCTTCGACTCCCACCTCCAAGGTCTTACCAGTTCACCCTGCCACGATTTGGTTCGGAGTTTCCTTTGCCTTGGACCAGCCAGGGGTACCTTCTCCACTCAGAAGTTCAATAGCTAGCTGACACAAAGGCCATCAACGGCACCGCTGGGGCTTGGTCCCGATGGGAATCAACACCTTAACGGTCGTACCCCGTGGAAACATGTTCGGTTCAAACCACTGGTGTTGGTATGTCTCCTCTTTAGAAGACCCCGAGACCCCAAAAGATCCCTGGTGCCCTTCGGAAACCGACGAAACCAGCCATGCAGCCCTCAACAAAATCCATGAAACAGGGCGCCGTAGCATTGTGAGGAGTGTCCGGGCTCCCATTTTGAGACATCGTCTCCTAAGATGCCCAGTGGCCAGGGGAAAAAAAGGATCGGCATCCTTTTTTTTGTGTGGTTGAGCTTCAAGGAATCGGAACGCTTACCCAAAAAAAGGAACAAAGGGCACCACTGGGCAACAGAGTGCAAGTTACCCCAAGTCCGTCCCAATCCCAAGTAATCCCAGTGAACATCACAATCCAACCACTAAAATAGGTACCCCACAATTTGGGTGGTGAATTCACCAATCCCAACCAAGATGAATTGGATCCCGTTTAACGGTGTTGACCACCATCGCCAAGTCAGTCCCCCTTCTCAGGTCCTGCGCGCCCGCAGACACGGATTTCCATCTCTGGTCCGAAAAGCTGACGTCGCGCTCCACGATCTGGCGATACCTACAGCGGATGGATCGATGAGCCATAACTTGGTCCTCCAGATTTGAGAGGTTAGAACTCAGGGTACCCGTGTTTTTTTGTGTTTTTCCATAGTCTATTTCAAGTAGCGGGAACCCTCCCCCAAAAAGGGTGAGAGAAGGGCACCTAGCTGGGGGACCTAGTAATGGAAGGTGCTTTGTTGTGTGGCTCCCTTTTTGTCTGAGAGCAGCAAACACAGTGCGCCTAAGGCGCGAACAGGAGCTCCTAGCGGCCGTTCAAAAAAAAAGGCTGCCCGGTTTGTTTCTGTAGACTATTTTAGTAGGGGAACCCTACCCAAAAAAAAGGTAAAAGGGCACTGCTGGGGGACCGAGATAACATAGGCTGGGGACAACGCTGAGGTAAACCCAACACACGTTCAAGACCTCAGGCAGGTTCAACGGCGATCGGGTGCATCAAGTGCCGGCACACTCTGCTGACATTGCTTGCGCGCAACATCAGGCCAAGGCCAAATAAGACCTGTAAACCTGTCCGTTGAAGAGGTTATAAGGCAACTCGTTATAGGGGGAAATAAGGCCAAATTAGGACGACAAGGCCAGTCCAACTGTGGGGCTAGCTGGCTCATACCAGTAAGGGCCCTTCCAACTCCTCCCCCCCGAAGACCCCACCTGCGTTGAGGTGTTTAGCATAGGACCCTGCCGACCCCACCTTGCAGCAAGGGGCAAATCTGGTGTTTGGCCTTGTTTGGCCTTGTTTGGCCTTGTTTGGCCTTGTTTCTTGGCCAAAAGCAGGCTCATTTACCCAAAACCATGCGCTTGGGGAGAAAAACACACACACACAAACAAACAAACAAACAAACAAACAAACAAACAAACAAAACAAACAAACAAACAAACAAACAAACAAACAAACAAACACACAAACACACACACACAGACACACAGACACACAGACACACAGACACACAGACACACAGACACACAGACACACAGACACACAGACACACAGACACACAGACACACAGACACACAGACACACAGACACACAGACACACAGACACACAGACACACAGACACACAGACACACAGACACACAGACACACAGACACACAGACACACAGACACACAGACACACAGACACACAGACACACAGACACACAGACACACAGACACACAGACACACAGACACACAGACACACAGACACACAGACACACAGACACACAGACACACACACAGACACACAGACACACAGACACACAGACACACAGACACACAGACACACAGACACACAGACACACAGACACACAGACACACAGACACACAGACACACAGACACACAGACACACAGACACACAGACACACAGACACACAGACACACAGACACACAGACACACAGACACACAGACACACAGACACACAGACACACAGACACACAGACACACAGACACACAGACACAGACACACAGACACACAGACACACAGACACACAGACACACAGACACACAGACACACAGACACACAGACACACAGACACACAGACACACAGACACACAGACACACAGACACACAGACACACAGACACACAGACACACAGACACTGACACACAGACACACAGACACACAGACACACAGACACACAGACACACAGACACACAGACACACAGACACACAGACACACAGACACACAGACACACAGACACACAGACACACAGACACACAGACACACAGACACACAGACACACAGACACACAGACACACAGACACACAGACACACAGACACACAGACACACAGACACACAGACACACAGACACACAGACACACAGACACACAGACACACAGACACACAGACACACAGACACACAGACACACAGACACACAGACACACAGACACACAGACACACAGACACACAGACACACAGACACACAGACACACAGACACACAGACAGACACACAGACACACAGACACACAGACACACAGACACACAGACACACAGACACACAGACACACAGACACACAGACACACAGACACACAGACACACAGACACACAGACACACAGACACACAGACACACAGACACACAGACACACAGACACACAGACACACAGACACACAGACACACAGACACACAGACACACAGACACACAGACACACAGACACACAGACACACAGACACACAGACACACAGACACACAGACACAGACACACAGACACACAGACACACACACACACACACACACACACACACACACACACACACACACACACACACACACACACACACACACACACACACACACACACACACACGCACGCACGCAACTCCCCAGACACCTTTGCCCATGGGTGTCCCTACCAAACCCCCGGGATTTCCGCCTCAAACCAAATCCGTGGAACCAAATGGGACGCGACAAATTTCGGGAGGCCAACCAGAGGAGGCCCCGGTCACATCGTGAGCGGAGTGAGCTGCCCCTCGTGAACTTCAGCCCTGCGGAGCTAGCTACATGGTCGCCGTACAATGGAATTGCGAAGGCATAAGCGGCTGGGAGCCACGAGACAAATGGAATGACCCCGACCCAAAAAAAAAACAAAAAAACGAGGGGTTTCCTTTGAGGGACTCCCCAGGTTTTCTTGGTTGACGTTGGGTTTGGGGAGCAACAAAAAATCTCAAAGTTTAGCAGTTAGGTGGATTTGGATTTCAACCACTAAACCACAACAATATCAAAAATGTGAAATGTTTCCCAACAACCATGTAACGGGGAGAAGGATCACGCATGGTACAAACCACTTCAAAAACCCAAGGCAAGTAAATCAACCCACCTCAAAATGTCCAACTTCAAGGTATGTTCTTGGAACCCGACAATTTGGGAATTTGTGTGAATTCCATCGTGTTTTATGGGTAGTTCTTTCGGGAGGAACTGGTTTAGTCCATCCAAAAGTCGCATGTTGCAACCCCAGAGTTTCAAGCACGGGACAAGACCAAAGCTAAAATTGGCTCCTGGACCCTCAAACTGCCCATGAGAATCAAGGGAAAGCACCAAGCATAGCTTTGGGTGGCAAAATAATTCCCACTTTTTGGTTGGAGTGTTGTTTGGGTCCAGGTTGACCTTTTGGGCACCTCCACTGAAAATGGGTGCCAGTATGACACCAGCCACAACACCCTTGGTCAAAGTAGCTCTTTGATCAGTACCCCGCAGACGCCGGCAAGATGACTACGGGAGTACTAGGCCGAAACAAATCACGCCTTGGCCATATGGGTATGGGTCAAAATTGAACCACCAGGGAACCGCACATTTTAGTCCATGTTTCGATTTACCAGGGTTCCATGTTGAGCACCTATTTTTGACCAGCCGTTTGAACATGCTCCGAATCAGTCGGGAGCCCATGGGGCGATTTGACCCACGGCTATATGGCATGGTACTTGGCCCACAGCCGTATGTCGTTCCCGGGCAGGGACCGCACTTGTCGAAAGAGGACCAAGTGACTAGATGCCTGTGCGCAACAACATGCACTAGTTGGGATGGACGAAACCATGGACAAAATCCTGGGACAAAGGACCATGAGTGTCTTCTCTTTGAGCCGTTTCAAGGTTACCTTCAAGGGAGACCAAAAAGGATCCCCCCGGTTTGGCCTGGTTTAAAGGAAAACCAACAAAAGAATCTAAACAGTCTGGGAGCTCCTATAATGCCCACATCCCAAATACCGGGACATTGTGTTTTGTGCCGTTTGCTTTTTTGGAGGGTCCCCGTTTCAAGGTTGGTTCAAAGGGAATCATACGCACACATGTCACGTTTCTTTTAGTTCCAAAACCGTCCCAAAACCCCGGTTTGGGAGGTCCTATGGCTCTGAAACCGAGCCAGACGTGCACGTCTCACGTTTTTTGTTCGCTTCCCAGCGGCAGCTTGTGGAGCACCGCGTTGAAAAAGGGCAGCGCCCCGCTGAGCACCACGAAGGTGATCACCTCCACGCGACCGATCGCTCGATCGCGCGGTCGTGCGACCGACAGCGTGATCGAGGTAAAGGGGGGGGGGCGATCCAAGAGGGTGGCGCTTTTTCCAGCCACCCCAAAAAGTTGGCCTCGATGTTTTCGATCATGGGTTCTGCCCAGCTTTCCAGAACAGCTTTCAAGTTTTCTCATCTGCCCTACTTCAGCTCGTGTCTTATCTTTGGCTCTGATGTGTGCACAAGCCTCGCCAGGTGTTCTTTGGGAGGCGGGCCAATGATTCTTAAAATATGTTCTGGCAAGGAACTTCCATTTTGATGTCTAAGTGACTAGGTCCTCCAGTAGTGAGAGGATAGAATAAGGCTACAGTAGGGGAACCCTCCCCCAAAAAAGAAACGGTACAAGGGCACTTCTGGGGGACCTAGGCGAGGATGTGACTTCTAGTTTAACTCCTAGCTAAAACTTGTTTTTCACTGCAAGTGCACACAAAGTGTGAGGCCTGTCTAGAACAGGAAAATCAAAAGGACCCGCCAATCCCCAAACCCATCTGGGTACAGAAAGTTGGACGGATATGTCAAACAAAAGGAGCCTTTGTGCTGCGCACATGGAGTTCTCCTTCCTTTAACATGGGGGTTACCCCTTTCTGTTGAGTAATGCCCCATGTTCATTCCGAGTCAGAAGGAGACTCGAAGCAAACCCGGAAAAATCAACCCCTGCTGATTAACTCACTTCCTGAGTAACTTAACTATTTCTTTACCACTACAATGGTCCAAACCCAAAAAATGACCTCTTCAAAAGTGGCTAAACCCCTAGGCCAGGGTTTAGCACCTGGACCCACAAGACGGCTATTGCAACCCCAAATTGTGAGTACATTGCCTTTTTTATGCGTAGTTTGAGGGTTAACTCTCAACTTCCCACAAAAGAACAAAATTCACCTCCACAACCCATTTATAAGTTGGACTCCAGGCAAGGCAGGGGTTTAAGTACTGCCTATGTTCCAGTGGGAACTGAAAGCCCAGACCCCAGACCCCAGGACCCGACAGGCCGACAGGGGGCCCCCGGCCCCGACCGCCCAGATATCGATCTCACGGCCATACTCCTGGCGGAACGCGACGCGGTTCCTCTGCAAAGTCACTTGCTGTTTCTCAGCAGGGAATGAGAAATGGGCTGTCCGATTTCTGATCCCCCGCCCAAAGTTTAACTTGTGGGTTAAATGCAAATCCCCACTAAACACTAAAAGGCTAAAAAGCTAAGGAACCGGCTGGCTGGGAGCCACCAAGAGAAATGGAATGACCCCGACAAAAAAAGACAAACAACTATGGGTCTCCTTTGAGGGAATCCCCAGGTTCTTTTCCACAACTCGGAAGGTCATTCCCTAGTAAGCACCAGCAAGAGGAACATGGAAGCCCAAAAGTGTTGTTTTCTAAATTCAGCCTCCTCCATCAATCTGGAGGGTACTTACTGTGAATGGATGAACTCCATGTTGCACCAAAATGAAACCATGGTTAAAAACATTGTTTGTTGGTATTTACCGGGGAAACATAATTCCAGGGTTTCTTAGCTGGTGCAGGATTTCGTCCATCCCCAAACCGCACCGCTTGAAGGATTGTCCTGGACTTGGCACCTCCCAATAGGTCTTGTAGCCTACCTGGAGTCTACCACAAGCCTTTGAAAATGGGGCCATTTACTCAAAAGAAAGGGGTCATGACTCCATTTTGAAAGAGTCATGGACACTCCAGGTAGGTTTTGAAGAATACCTAGCACTCAGGCATGTGAAAAGACAGTTCCCACCCGATTCCATGACCGTTTTACTTTCCATTGGGTTCCCTCCAGAAGATTTTGGGGTAACCCTCTGACCCACTCTAGGTCCTCCAGTACAGAGGATAGAATAAGGGTACCCTTTTTACTGTAGTCTATTTTAAAGGTACAAGGGCACTACAGTTAGGAGAGGCCATGCGCAACTTTTTTCGGACTCAAAAGTCTAGGGTCCACCCTAGGATTTTTTGCATTTTTTGAATAAGCGCACCAAAACAGCCATTTTAAAACATTTTTTGAAACAGTCTAAACACATTTTGATAAATATTTTTTTAGTACTGCATACCAAAACAAAAATTGAATTATTTTTTGAAAAATTCAATACACCTAAACATGTTTATTTTCAAAAACACACATTTTCCAAAATATTTTAGAAAATATATTTTTTTCAAAAGAGATAAATATATATATCATTTTAAGAAGAATTATTCAATAAGAAACAACATTTTCAATAATTCAATGAGAAGACTAATAATTAATCATTTTTCGAAATTTTGATATTCCGGAGTTGCGCATGGCCCACCTTGTAGGATTTTATCTTCAATATATAAAACGCTATACTTACATTATAATTATAACATATAAGGGTATAAATGTTATAATCATAGTATGGTTATAATCTAAATTCAGGATAACTATTTAATTGATATATCTTTCCTCTTTCATACATCATTTTAATAATACTATTAATATCTCTCACTGTATTTTTAACATTAAACTTTTCACTTTCAATAAATAATTTAATGATTTTTTTTACATCAACCCCTTCCATTTTATGATAAATCAATGCCCATAATATGTAGTCAATAATTTCATACTTTTTCTTACTGATTTTAAGAAATGCTTTAACATAATCATAAGGCGGTATTTCATACACAGTTAAAAATATCAAAATGTCATCTTCAACATTTCTTTCATTAAACCTTTTAATATCTAAATTATATTCGATTGCGTCTTGGTAATATCTCCATTTTTTACATGTTCTGCATATATTTTCTTTACCCAAAGAATAATCAACAATATTATTAACTATTCCATTAGGTAAATTTAATTTATATAATTCCATATTTTCCTCTTTGAAGTGGCAACAGTCATAGCATTTCTTATTGATATAATTATTGATTTCGGTTTCCGCCATTACACACTATATAATAATATATAGCTTTTATTTCTTTAAATACTTTTTTCCAAGAAATAGAATTAAATATTGAAATATAAGTATAACATATAATATTTTACATGTTATTATTATATTATGATTATAATTTCAGTACAGGATAATAATTTAATTGATTTGTCTTACTTCTTTCATACATCATTTTAAAAATAATATTAATATCTCTCAATGTATTTTGAACATTAAAATTTTTACTTTCAATAAATAATTTGATATTTTCTTTAACATCTTGTCCTTTCTCTTGACTATAACACAACATCCTTAATATATCATCAATCATACCATATTTTTTCTTAGGGATTTTAAGAAACTGTTTAACATAATCATAAGGCGGTATTTCATACACAGTTAAAAATATCAAAATGTCGTCTTCAACATTTCTATTATGTCTTCTTTTCAGATTTAAATGACATCTGATTAATTCTTGATTATCTCTCCATTCCTGACAAATTGTACATTCATCTTCTTCATCCATTGAATAATTAATAATATTATTCAATATTTTATTAGGTAAATTTAATTTATACAATTCCATATTTTCCTTTTTGAAGTGGCAACAGTTGTAGCATTTCTTATTGATATAATTATTGATTTCGGTTTCCACCATTTCTATTATAATATATATAGTTTTTATTTCTTTAAATACTTTTTTACAAGAAATATTAAAATATTATTTAAATTATTATCATTTACAACTACAATTGCATCTAACACAGTAAGGAATAATATTATTCAGTTCGTGTGACAACTCGTTTGATTTACGTTGCGCTGTCAGATTTGTCATTATATTACCGTTTTTAATATCCATAGAAAAACCGCATCCGCAGTAATTACATTGATTTGTGGTATTATTTAAAAACCATTGCGCATTTACATAACCTTCTTTAGGTATTGTTCTTTTGGCTTTCCTGTCTTGTTCTTTGTAATTTAATATTTTCCTTTCAAAATAACTCATAATACATTTTTGATTAAATACATCATCAATATCTTTCGTATATTTATAAAATTTGACTTTGTTTAAATCTCTACACCTTGTAATTGCAGTCCATATCCATTCTGGATAATTCTTTACCAAAAAATGGTTATAATCAAAAATTGTTATGGTATCATCAATGCTACTGCCTTGGGCAGAATGACAAGTCGAGCAATATGCAAATATAAAATTACTTCTTATTTTATCAACTGGCAAAGACTGTAGAATTTCAGTTTTAACATTTTTCAACGTAAATATTCCATCGCTTCCAATATGAACAATTTTATATTTGAAATTTACATTAAAAACTGATGTTTTAGTTGTTGTATATTCTCTACAAATTAAAAATTCTCCTACTTCATATTCATCTTTTCTATTTTCTAATTTTCTAATTTCATTTGATACATTTTTACAAGTTGTATTTAAAAATGCTATGTTGTTGATTGATTTGCTTATGTCAGTTGTATATTCAAAGTATTTTTCAATAACTTTCACAATAGGTAATCTATTTTCAAAAATATCAATTTTAATATTTCTTAGTTTATCTTTATCTTCCTGTGTGTGAAGTCGCTTACATTCTTTTAACAAAATATTATATTCAAAAATGTTATCTATAATGTTATCAGTATATACTTCATAGTCTCGAGTATTTGTTATCTCTTGAACTGGTTTTAACTGCTTGGTGTCTCCTGTTGCTATTATAATTTTGTTGTGCTTATTCTGTTCTACAAATTGTTTTATTCTCCAATATATATTTAAATTACTAAAATAAACTTCGTCAAATACTATAACATCAAAATCTGTAAAATCAAATGGTTCTAATTTAGCATCTCCATAATTAATACCGAAAAATTTATTTATTGTCATTGCTTCGCCTTCGAATGCCTGTAATAGTTTATTAGTAGGACAAATAAAAATTACATTATAATTTTTATCAACCATTTTTTGACATATATATGATTTTCCTGTGCCCGGTAGTGCTCCACGAATCATAATAGGATTATTTTGTTCAATAATTTCTATAATATTATCTGTGTCATATTCATCTACTATATCAATAGTTTTACTTTCATAAATTGGTATTTGTATTAATTCGTTTTGTGTAATTTCATAATCTACAGTAGGAAATTTAATATATTCGTCGTTTGAAATTCTCCATCCTCCTATTTCATTATTAAAGATTAAAAGCTCTCTTGCTTTTGTTATATCCGATCGCGCTATTGTAAACGCATCTGTTTTGACACTGAACACATTAATACCATTTTGATATAACTTAGAATAATCTTGATACATTCTAAAATTATGGTATTGAAGCAGTAGCTCTTTTACATACCTAAAACCATTCCTTAAGCGTGATGTGTCCTTTAAATTAAGTATATAATATGACGCCTGTTCTTCTTCTGCTGTATATTGTTCTTCATCTACTGTAATTTGTTCTGTCGTGAAATGTGTTAATTTATGTATTTTACCTCCATACTCTGCCTGATAGTTTAAAGCTTCCTTAAGATTTTTAAACACTGTGCTCTTCTGGTCAGTTGCTCCCCCCTTTTCTAAAAGTCCATAATTAACATTTGCGACCAGTTTTTTAATACATTTATCTTCCTCATTGTCTTCGCTAATGTTTGTGTTCCAAAGTTCATTAACAATATTTTTATGTTCAACTTTGTGAATAAATGAAGGTTGTTTAAAGTATAAAATATTAATTCGTTCTCTTGTCATGTTATCTAGTTGTTTCAAAAATACACCATATATTAAGCAATATTTTTTATTAAATAGCATTCTTCCTGTCCGTTTTAGTATAGTAGTTTTCTTTTCTATATAATATAACGTTAAGTCGTGTAGGTCATAAATATCAGTTGTATCATCAAACGCTCGCCATATGTCAAATTGATTAAATACTGGTATTTCTGATATAGTAATAAACGCATGAGTAAATGCTTTTGATATATCGATTTCGATTTCATTTTTGATATCTCTGCTATCACACAATAAGCCAGATGGAACAACTGTTCTGGCTTCGTCTAAAATTTGAATATCAATGTCATTATAAAACGATTTATGAGATAAGTTAAACAATGACTTATTAAAATTAAACATTGCTTTATTCATATTGTTATATGTAGTTTCATTACATACTGCAATGCATCCATCTGCAGAAGTTTTTATTAAATTTTGTGTTTTTATTATATATATTGTTTTGTTAAATTTCATTTTTATTTCTGATATAATACCAGCTTGAAATCTAATTCTTGGTTCGTAGCCACTATTAACTAAATTGAAAAATAATTCAGATAACTTATTGTCTTCGGATACTAAATATATCTCTTTTGTTTTTTCATCAACTTTGATATTTAGTATATCGTCAATATTTTTTATCATTCTATAAAGCGGTGGTTCCTCTCTTTCATTAATATAGTAGTCGGTTGAAGCTTTGACAGTTGGTATCTTGGTTATTAATTGTTTCTGTTGAATGCTTTTTAAGTCGTGATTCATTGCGTAAATATGACTGTTTTTGACCATTGCATAAAATGGTTTGATGTGCCTACTATTTATATCGGGGTCGCATTTATAAATTAATTTATTGCAACAATCATAAATTCTGCATGGAATTTTAAACTGTTTAAATACAGCCTCCATCTCCTGAATGGTTGCCCCCGTTTCGCCAAAGTTATCTCTACCTATAATTTCAATTACTTTTTCTCTAGTTAGTCTATTACGGGTTCTTTCGTTCATAATTGTATCACTGTAAAAATCAGTTAATGCATTAATCCAGCATTCATTATCGATATAATTACCCTTGCTAATTGCTTTATGTATGGTGTCTTCGTTCATCCTTAAAGGTGTATGTATATACCTATTAAAAATTGAAACATTAGTAGCATCCCTTAAATTTTCTGTAAGAATGTCAAATTTTTCGCCGTCTTTATTTACCATATCTACTGATAATATTTTAATACATTCTATATCGTCATAAAATGCCGTCATCTGTTCATAATCTTTTTTAAAATCTTTGTCAGTTCGTAATAGTTCTAGTGTATTAGAAAACTCATTATTTTTTGTATCGCCTCTTATTCCATATTCTGTATTGGGGTCGCCTATCATTTTAAATATTCTTTTACCTATGATATCTTTAGAAAATGCAGTGGCTTTAATTGTAGCAGTAAAATTATCGTATCGTTTCACAAAAAATAAATTTTGTCTGTGTTTAAATGCATATTTGGACTTTATGGTTCTCTTGTCTTTGTGCTCTGCTATGTATAACATAAATTGAACAAAATATTTATTTTTCCCTTCCCTTGCTCTTGGTCCTGGGTCGTTATCTATCTTCAGTTTCCCTCCCGTCTCCTTCTTTGTCCTTGCTTCTGCCATTCTTTGATTTAAGGGTTTATTTTCCTTGAATTTCTTAATATTATCCTTGTATTTTTGATATGCTTTATCATAAACTTTTGTATCTGTAGAAGTTAAACCCTTGATTAAATTTTCCGCTGTTGTAACATTTGAAATCTTCCTTTCGGTATATAAATTAACTACTCTATCTATTTTTCTAAGGTCTGATGGTTTTGCTGTCCGCGATGACTTCCGCCTTAGCACTGTTAAATATCCAATGTTTCGTTCCAAAGCCTTAGACATAATTATACTATATATAATAATAATATAATAATATTTCTTTAACTATTTTTTTTACAAGAAATTTATTTTTACAAAAACTATATATTTTTTAAACTTTTAAAATTTCAAATCTTAAGAATGGTCGCGTGTTATGTTCTAAATAAAAATATGTTTGTCCTAACTTTTTTTCAATCCTTTCAACTTTATATTTTGTAGGCAACCAATTACTACTCCTTTCCTTTTCAGTTATTGCTTTCTTTCTGTAAATCTTCACTTCGTCACCTATGTTAATTTCAGGATATTTACGGGTTCTAGTTGCTTCGGTTGCCATTTTCATTTTTACTTTATAATTGTTTTTCTCCTTCAATGCTTCCGCTGGTGTCATTCCTATACTTGAATGTTCCATTTTATTATTGTAAGTTAATAATATTTCAAAATTATAATCTATCCATTGTATATTGTCCTTTCCTTCTTTTTCATCTTTTTCAACCCTTTTATATAACATATCTTTGTAGGTGCGTATAAAACGTTCTGCAAAATTAGGATGTCCTCTTGTGCGGTATAATTCTATTCCTTCTTCTTTGAAATAATCTTCAACTGTTTTATTATATAAACTGCCTTCCTCGTCGCTATAAATAATTTCTGGTTTGCCTTTCATTTTCTGCATTCCTTCCATTACTCCCGCTAATATGTCAGGCGGTTGTTTTGATTTAATAGGTATTACTGTAGAATATCTGGTAAATATATCAATTAAAACCATGCCTACTTTAAATTTTTGATTGGGTATGTCATTAATAAAAAATAAATCTAATTGAAATTCAAAGTATGGATGTGGAGCAATAAATGAATTTTTGCCTCTTAATTGCTTCTTCTGTTCTATGTTCTTTTGAAACCATTCTTTAACATCGTTTAAGGTTATGCTTTGTTCCCTTTGCTTAGCATCCTTATAGGTTGTCGCAATGCTTCCATACCCGCTTTTGTCATGATAGATTTTACTAATTATATCATTTTTATTAATATTTGCCATATTAATAAAGGTGATATTTTTTAACATTTTATTCAAAATCTTCAGCACTATTTAAATATGCTTCGTACTGTTGTTGTTTTTGGTTACTCCTATTAGTCTGCGGTTTGATATCTTTGATACTTGGGTATGAACTAAATATCATATTTTGTATTCTATCGCTGATTTCTATTTTTTTGGTATAGTGCTTATAAATATTTTGTCCTACATCATTAAAAAGGATATTAGAAAGTGCATTATCCTGCTTATTGAAAATGTGTGATAATATTATTTTGAATATGTTTAACGTGTTCGAAATATTATTTTCAATATATCTAAAACAATCCCGTCTATTCTTTTGGTTTTTTGGTATGTCATCATCATTCTTATACTCATCAAACAATCTATCTACTAGACCATTTTTATATGTTTCTATGTATTTTATTTCAACTGTTTTATAAATTGGTGTATCGCCTAAATCTACTCCAGCGCTTTCAGTTTTAATATTTCCTTTGTAGTATAATTCATAACAGTCCTTTATTCTGTCGTGTGTGTCCCTTGTGTAATTATGCCTTCCTTCGACATTCTTTAACAAAATAGATTTGATAAATTTGAATGTCGGAAATTTATATAATTTTGTAAAATAATAATCCTTGATGTTGTTTGTTGTAACAGTTGTGTCTTCTTCCTTTTCATTTTCAATTATTTCAGTTAGTTTGATGAATTCTTTTGACTTATTACAAGTGTCAATATTTACAAATGTGCTCAATTGTTTTAATCTTTTGCATTTATAACATTCTTTATAATTATATTTGCATATGTGTTTAATAATATTTTCTGATAATTTAGTTCTATATAATTGAATATTATTATAATTAAATTTACATTCTTTACACATTCCAATTTTTCTATTTATCATTCTTATAGTGTCATTCATGTTGATTTTATTTAAGAACTCGTTAATTATTTCTTCCTGCTCAATCTCACTGAACATTTTCACCATATAATTAAAAATACTAATATTTCTTTAAATACTTTTTTACAAGAAATATTTATTAAAATAAATAAATTTTAATAAATATTATTTATTCAACTGTTATAATTTTATATGTTTGTGCCTTATATTTTCTGGGTTTTGTATTCTGTAAATCTTCTGGTTTGTTTTCATAATCAATATATTTTAAATTGATATCTCCGTTTTCTGCTATCTTGTCTAATTTCTTTCTCCTATTATATCTGATAGCACTTGCTCTCTTGGTTTCCATAAAGTCTTTTTCTACTCGTCTCTTTTGATAATACAATCTATTATATAGTGCCAGTTGTTCCTTGATTTGTTCTAATGTCATATCTTCAGGTTTAATACTCATTATATTATATATTATATTATATTATATATTTCTTTAAATACATTTTACAAGATTTTTAAACTAAATATTTTTATTTTTATTTTTCTTTTTAAAGACTTCGTTCTCCAAATATTCTACGCGATGGATTAGTTTTGATAAAGCATCCCAACTAATACAAGCCATTCTGTCATAACACATCGTTAAGTATTCTCCTGAATCATTTACAATATTATATTTAGGATTTGTGTATTGTTGAACATCTTGAGCAATCCATCCTAATTCAGTCTTTTTAGTTTTTTGATTTTTAACAAATGTTTTAATCTTAATGTTTTTTACCATATTTATAGTGTCATCTTCTACATCTTCTATATTATCTTTCAGTCTCTTATCACTACTTAAATTAAATCCATTGAATGATGAAAATTGAGTATCATCCAATTGTAAATATTTAGTGCCATCAATATAACTATCAATAGTTGTTGATGCTTCTAATCTTAAAACAGCATCACTATTTAAATGTCTCAAATTGATTTTATGAGCAATTCCAAAAGTCATATCACCGTCAATAGTCCAGTCGCCTCGTAATTCGCTATTGCTACCACTATTTAAAATAATTTTATTATCAGCATATGTTGAAGATAATCCAACAACCAAATTAATAGAGTTTGACGTGTTGCTATTCCTGATTATTAAATCATTTGTATCGACATACATTTCAGCATTATCAATTATTAGTTTTGATGTATTGCCAAATTGAACATTGCCACTCGGTGAATTTTGTAATAATAAAGTATTTCCTGATACAGACTGAACTTGGTTGACTTCAACTTTCTTACCAGAAACCATTGTTAAATCGCCGTTTGTATATACATCACCTAATACATCAACTGGCTTATTGAATATGGTTTTTGATACAGCATTGTCGCACATAAAATATTGGTTAGAAGCATTGGTTATATCTCCGATACTACACGCTACAAAATTAGGATGATGAACATAAAAACCTTGAGTTGCCGCGGGGGTGTGTGTTTCTAAATATGGAGTTAATGCATTGTCTAAATTATCAATTTTAGTTTTAATATCTGTTGAAAAATCATTATTTGTAAATAAATTACCTTTCATATAAACAGCCCCTTCGAAATATGATGTTCCGTGTGCTTGAGCAAAATTGTATGAAGTATGAACATTACCATTAATCGTAATTCTTGAAGCATTATTAGGTCTTCCAATAATAACATCTCCCGTATTCCATCCTAGCCATAATCTATAAGGAGTAGCGCCTTCTAACCCCTGGTAAGAGTCTAACTGACAACCTCTTTTAAATTCTAAGCGTTGGTTACTTACAGCATCTTGAATTCTAAAAATTGGATTAGTGTTATCTGTTAAACTAAGTATTAATGGAGAGTTTACCGTTTGCGCAGTTGTGATTGTTTTATCTAACTTTTGTAAATCTGCTGATATTAAACTATTAATCGTATTTGAATTTTCAGTTATTAATAAATCTTGTGTAGTGTTGTCTGATACGATTGAAGCAAATGTATTGCTGTATGCAGTATTTGTATTGAATAAATTAGTATCGTTTGTATATAATGTTGCTACATCTGCTAAAATTGTTGATATTGTGTTTCCGTGTCCTGTTATTAGTGAAGAATTTGAACTTATATTATTGAAGTTTGAAGTGATTGTATTATTGGAATTTCCTACTAAGAATGTATTAGAACTAATAGTATTGAAGTTTGATGTTATTGTAGCATTTAAATTACTGATTAAATGTGTATTTGAACTAATGTTATTAAAATTAGAATCAAGTTTAATTGTATTTGCTGATATAGTCGGTAGTATTGAAGTTATGGTTAATCCGTGTGCTGTTATATTATTAAGGTTGCTTGTAATTGTTGCGTTTTGATTTACTTGTTCATTAAACATCGTTGTCGAAGTAGCATTTAATTCAGTAATATCAAGAATATTAGCATCTATCTTATTTTTTTGTGCTAATATCAGTGCATCAACTTCTTCAATTGTATAACCTCCGCCTAATGCGCCTGCGGTGTCTGATAATTCTTGCTTTGTAGCATAAACACTGCTTAAGGTCGATGGTTCTGTTGAATTTATTAATACTAATTCGCTTGCTATAATTCTGCTTGAGCCATCCAATGATAATGTTGAAAACATAATTATTATATAGTAGGTTATAAAATAATTATATTCTATCTTTTTTTTCCTCTTGAGCCAAATATACCTTTATTTAATGCATTGTATTTTTCTTGCTTCTGTCTCAAATATTCATTTTGCAATAATTGGTAATGCTGTGCTATATTTTGTAGCGGGTTTGGAGGCGGTTGTGGTTGCATTCTTCTTGGGGGCGGTGTGTTCGCTATTATATTATTTTGTTGCTGTTGTTGTGGTGGAACGTATTGCTCTTCTTCTTCGCGATATTCTACCTTTTGGGGCTTTGCTATTGGAACTGCTTTTAGTTTAGGTTTTATAGGCTTAGTTTCTAATGGTCCTTGGCAATTGCGCTCGTGGCTGTATCTATATGATTTTAATGTTAAAGTTTTGGCACATTTTGGACAGGTTATTTTCTTTTCATTGCGTGCTTGAGTTTTTGAGTTGTTTTTAAGTGGTTCTACTGGTTTGGCTTCTGGTGTTGGTTCTATTGTTGGTTCTATTTTTTGTGCTTCTTCTTCAATTGGTGGTAATTCATTTACTGGCTCGTCTGCTTCAATTGTATTAGTAATTTCAGGTTCAACTTCTGACATATATAATATATTATATATTTTGTCTATATTTTTTATATATTTTGTCTATATGGACAAATTGAGAAATATTCATATTATTAATTTGATATTAATATTAATAATTAAGGGTTTATTCAATTATCTAATTGAAAGAGAATGCTAAAAGAAATGGGAACGCCATGAAAATCAATTAATTCGTTTCTTGAAGTTGTTATTCTAAAGTGTAATCTTTTAATATTTTTACCGCCTACATCAATAAAATCTGCATATATGGGCGCTGTAAAATCTGTTATAACTCCGCCAAGTTGTTGATTAATTTGAACTTTTTTAATTACTGAACTGCTGAAATTATTAGGTGCTGAATATTTATAATCGCTTAATTGAGGACAATTTATGTATATATTCTGAAAAGGAACTAAATTAAAGTATCCACTTAACCAAGATGACGCAGGTTCATAGACAATATAATTACTTAATAAATAGTTAATAGATTTTGGTCTTAAATTGTCATATTCAAACTGTCCTCTGTTCCATTCGCCATTTACATAAGTTTCTAATTCTTCATCTGTAGGTATTTTGATTTTGTAAGTTAGAGGGTCATTTAATTTAAGTTCCATTTTGCGTTCGCTTTGTCCATATACTGTTAAGAATAAATCCGGCACGATATCATTAAATGCCGCGTTTAATTCTGATTGTATTTTAAATGATAATTGATTGGCATAATAAATTTCACCGGATACATCAACGGCAGTGCTTCTCAATAATACATTGGAACTATTATACAACATAATATAGAAGCGTTCGTAAAACCCTTTCTCTGTTGTATAAAACGGAGTGCTGAATGAACACTCTGTCACGAACATTTTTGTTCTTGGTGGAATTTCAAAGTTTTGGTCAAGTTCTATAATAAAGTCGCTGGTAGAATTGCTTTCTTGCAATCTGTAGGCACTATCAACATAGATTTTTTTATATGTTAATCTATCACTCATAAATATAATATACAATAGAAATTATAATATAATTATTATTATATGATTGGACGACAATTATTATTAGGTGCTATTGAAGGCAGGACGCCTACACAAATGATGGCAGGTGTAGCAAGTGATAAGGCATATACGGCAGGTAAGGAATTAATAGAAGATGTATTTTTTAACCATAAAAAGAAATTGGAAGACAAAGTAGGAGGTTTCAATAAACATTTTGATAAGCAAATAATGAAACATAAAACACGTTATGCCGAAGAAATCAATGTTCAAAATAAAAATAAGATTGATGATGTTAAAGGTTTAGACGCCGCGTATTCAAATGTAAATGGAATAACAAGAATAGGCAACACATTATATATTGGCGGTACTGGTGCTAAAACGGGACTAAATCACAAAGTCAATGATGTAATTGCAGATTTGTTTTTTATTCCTACTCATAATGTTCAATTAAGCGAAAGATATAAGGACGCAATGGAAGAATTAAGGAAAAGTCCAGATGTGAATAGAATTGTTGGACATAGCCTCGGTTCATCCGTTGTTCAAGAAATCAACAACAGACACGGAAACAAATATGCTACTACTGTTTATTCATCACCTTTTGTATCAGGAAGTAATCAACAGAAAAACCCGCGACACTTACGATTTAGAAATCGTGGAGATCCTATAGCAATGTTCGATGACGCGGCAATAACTGGAGAAATAGAAAGCAATAATTTATTAGACAAACACAGTTTCAATAATTGGACAGGACAAGGTATGACTGAAATTAATCCTACTACTGATATTTCTAATGGGTTCAACCCGAATGATAATTCGGGTTAAATGCTTCGCGTTTCAATCCTAATTCAACACCAGAACAATAAATAAATAAATAAATATATATATATATATAAGTTATATATGAGTATTGATGCCGAGAAATGGGACAATGATGTTGAATATGCTTATGAAAGATTGATAGAGCGAGAGAAAGAGAAAGAACACAAAATATCAAATAGTAAATACGAATGTCATTGTGGCAAGGAAGTATTGAATAAAGATAAGGAAGAGCACGAAAGCAATGATTTAAATCATTTATACTACAGAAAAGGTAATATTGAAGGACTTATAATAGGCATGTATAGTGAAATTATTAATTATGAAAATGATTACTTAAAATTACATCCAGAAAATAACAAAATACATTATACAGATTATAGTAGAGTTGATTATACCGACTTTTTAAAAGAACAAGAAGAAAAGAAAATTCCATTAGATGAAGATGATTTAAGTTATTTGTATAAGTATAGAGACGAATTAGAAGATTGTATAAAGCGTATAACTGAACTAACATTATCTCAATAATATTAATAATAATGTTTAGAAATAAAGACAAGCAAAACAAAATTCCATTAGAGAAGAAACTGACAAAAGAACCTACAAAATACGATAAACAATATAAAACATTAGATTATGATACTTTAAAAGATATAGTTGATACAAAAAATAATTATCTAATAAATACTATAAAAAATACAACTTCAAACAATTCTACTACAATGCTTCCACATAAGAAAAATATAAAAATAAAAAATAAAATCTAAGTTTATCATATATAAGTAATGGATAATATAATTGCAGAAAGTGAAACTACAATGATTAACTCGTTAAATTTTGGACTTCCAGAAACAGCACAATACATCACAGACAGACGACACGTTAATTATTTTCCGTCGGGTAGTAATGTTTATAATCCAAATGCAGGAAACAAAAATATTAGATTTCATATATCAGGAGAAGACAACACATATATTGATTTATCAAGTATTCGTTTATTTGCAAATCTTCAAAACACTGACGGAACACGAAGTCATTTTTTACGCCCGTTAGGAAATTTATCATCCTTCTTCAGTCGTTATAGATGCACAGTAGGCGGACAACAGGTTCAGGATATTATTGAATACAATAGGCACTGTGAATTGTATAATTCCTTTAAAAGTCAAGATGCTAGAGATATGGACGATTTAGAAAGTAGCGCTAATCCTCGCTGGGATGATGACTGGCGACACACATATGCTACTGGATTAGCAGAATTTATTGATGCTAATAATGAACGAGGAACTACTGGAACAGCACCAGATGATGTGTTAGTCGCCGCGGGAGATCATAATAATTGGGGCGATTTAACAGCACGATATACCCGCCATTCAGTTGCAGGAATACCCGGCGCTAATGGTTATATGAGATTAGGACATAAACCGGTGTGTGGACTGTTAGAAAGCAATTATTATTTACCTTTACGATATGCTCCGCTTGAACTGGAATTTACAATTGTATCGGATGAGCACGTACCAGTAATTACACCATTTGCTACTCGTGATGCAGCGGGGGATTTAATCAACAACACATATACTGACAAATACGGCTACTATTTCACAACCGGCGATACTTCAACGCAGTGGGAATTGAATAACGTAATTATAAGAGCCGAGGTAATTCAATTAGACAATACGGTCAATAATAACATAGTGAAACATTTGTTAGAGGGTCAAAGTTTGAAATTAGTTTTTCCAATGTATCACACTATGACACAATCATTCAACGCGGCAGGAAATGAAATTAATATGAACATTGTTAAATCCGCTTCTAAATTGAATGGTTGTTTCATTACACTATATCGCCCACCAAGAGCAGGAACTGACCCACAAAATACTGATTATTACAGACAAGACAACTACATTTACAAGCGATGGAATTATTTTTACAATCCGATGATTAATTCTCGTATTTTTGATGGTCCTGATCCAGATGGAGCTGATCGCGCGACATACCAAGGAAAGGGCTTTCAAAATTCAGATTTAAACTTAACGTGGCAATTACAAATTAATAATAAAAAATATCCAGAGTTTGAATGTCAATCAATGGCAGAAACTGCATATTATTTAAGACGAACATTACACTATTTGAACCCTGACCAAGACGCCTTTAGCATTTCATATAAACGCTACAGAGAAGACAAGTTCGTTATTGGTATATCGTTTGAGAAAATGGCAGACACTAATTTTACTGGACAGAATACTAAAATGGGAGGTTTACTCGTTTTTAAATTGAAAGGAAGCAACAGAGCACTGACAGATAATGAAGATGTGCGAGAATTATTTGTGCATATGATTTCGGAGTCTGTTCTGGAATTACGCGAATCCGGAAGCATAATTTATGACTAAAATTAAAATCTATGATTAATATATAATGTATAAATTTCATAAACGAAATAACTTAAAAAATAAAGGTAAGATATTCTTACAATCCTCGCAAATTAAATATAGTCCATTTGATTTAAAAGATAATGAATATCTAAAACACCTACACGAACAAATGAAATTAAGAAATTCACAAGAAGCATCAGTAGCATTTAGAAAACACATTCAAGAAGGACACGCCAGAGCAAATTATCAAAATGAATTAGACAGATTAACAATGGAACTACATCGCCCAAATCTACCACATTCGACGAAGGAGCATTTAGAAAAACGAATTAAGGAGCTGGAAAAATTAACATTTACTTAAAATTTATTATAATAATATTAATAATCTAACTATTATTATAATAAATATGGCAACTACAGCAAGTTTAGAATTAATAAATCCATATGCAAAATTTGGATTGAAACGACGCCCCACTTATGAAGAAATTGTAGGTCTAATTGGCGAAAATGATTTAATAACGGGAAAATTACCAAACAGAGATGCTACATTTTTTAAAGCAAGTCCACAGGGTAGTTTTTTTGATGGAAGCGACCATTTAGAATTATTGAAAGACCAAGAGATGAGAATATTAGACAGACAAATGAGAGAGGCAATGATGAAACAAGAAGCACGCAGAAACGGGCACACTTATGCAGTGCATAGGATGAATGCTGACACACCATTAACCAGAAACGCAGAAGCAATAGAAGATGAATATGATTTTTCCACACCGCTACAAACAACAAGACAACACGAGGCAATGGTAGATACAAGGCTACAAGAACTAACCACAGCAACAAAAGAAAGAGTAAATGAAGTGAGCCAAGCAATGGCATCAAACTTACGAGAAATGGGTGGAACAATTTTTCAAAGAATGCTAGGCAATAGACAATCAGCACCATCGGCAACAACAAGAACAGTACCGGATAATCTCCCAGTATTAGAATACGAAGGTTCGCCAATTTCAGGCGGAGATGATGCCCAAGTAGAATATCAAGCCACAGGAGCATCAAGTTCAACGCCACAGCAACCACCACCATTACCATTATATCCAGTATTCAAAACAACAATAGATAATAATATTAGTCCTGCTTACTGGAAAAACAACCCTAATTTAACAGTAGATGATATTAAATTTCAATTTTATTTAAGAGGAATTCAAGTGCCACAAGAAAACGAAATACAAGAAGAATTGAAACACAAAGGCAGAGGCAAGGCGAGAACGTACAAAGAATATTTAGTAGATATGATTTTAGACACTATTGATAATGGCGGGTGGATAGTAAATTTAGGCAAAGGTAGAATAGAAGAACTCAAGGCAAGTTTTAAGGGCAAAGGTAAGAAATAAAAATATAAATAATAATAATGATAATATTAACGAAAAATATACTGAAAAGAAAGAAGCAGAAATTCAATGACACATATGATGACGACAGTTTTTCAATACATAACCTAATGAAACCAAACACTTCAACAACAATACAACCACCGAAATTGATGAAAAAAGGCATACCGAGAGAATTTATTGACATTGCAACCAACACAGATACTATTGCTACAGCAACCAGAGAGACGCAAGAAAAGTTATACAATGATGCAAATCAACCATTAAATGTGACATTTGAAGCGTTTAAGGTAAAGGAAAACCAGGACAATATGTTTCAAATAATGCTTAAAAACTTTTGGCGCAACACATACAAAAGGAATGAACCAACAAGAACACAAGCAACACAAACACTGAAAAACCAACGCGACGCAATGGTGTCAGCCTTTACTAAAATGCTCGACAACAACAAACCGCCAGAACCACCGCCAAAGAAACCACCAGACGAGGATGACAGCGATGAAGAAGAAAAGAAGTTCAAACTGACAAAAATGATAGAAATAATGCTACACAACGGCGCTACAATAGCAGATATCATATTAAACTTATCACACAGCACAATTGCAACAACAATAAATATTGCAGATTTAGTTAATCAGATAACAGCATGGCATGCACAAAGTAGCAGTAGCAATTCATCAAATGAAGCTATTAGTGTTCATAGTTCTCCACCTATTACTGTTCATAGTTCTTCATCTGAAAGTCCAACAGAAATACCAGCACCAACTGAAGACGAAGAAGAAGAAGAAAACCAACATTTCAATTTTGAAAAATTAAAATCTAAATAATATTATATATAATGGGTATTGGTCAAAGTAAAAATGATGCAAATAACAGTATGGAAGACATTAAGACTTTAAGAGTAGATGAAAAAACAAGAGCAGATACCTTAATAATAAAATCTATTCAAGAATGTGTGGCACGAATTGAGAAATTAGAAAAAGAAAAATCTGACAAATTAATATATAAACTTCCTGCTTTACAATTTTGCAATGCTTCGTTAATTTAAATTGATAATATTAAAACATAATTAATATTATTAATTGCTATCATAATCTGTCATTTCACTTTCGGGTAATTTTGTTGAGGCGTTGCTACACATATCATCTATTAAATCTTCTTCATCAACAAAATTATTTTGAAATCTTAATAATTCCTCGTCTGTTGCCCTTCTTTTCAATACCTTATAAAGTTTATGTATCCAAGAATTAGTATGAAAATTATAATTACCTCTACGATAAAATCCACCACATCTACATAGTTTCATTGGCATATTATGATATTATATTAAGTTAGAATATCTTTATTCATCATTTGTAATTTGAAATGCCTGTTCAAAATTGATATGAAACATTTTGTTAATGTCTTTTGAATTCATGTTCACGTAGAAAAAAGAATATGGAGCAAAATTAACGGCTTGATGATACATATCTAATAATTGCTGTTTATCAACAATGGCGCTATTTTCTTCAATAAAACTCATTAGCTCACTGGCATTTTTCAACCTAAAAATATATAATGAACTGGCATTTAAACGAATGATAGGCGCCAAAACATTGTATTTTTGTGTTGAACAAATCACACTTACTGCATCGTGCCTGCCTCTTGTAAATAATCCATGTAATAATTTACTATATCTAACAAATTTAGGGTCGTCTGCGTGGTCATCTATAACGATTAATATTGAATGTAGTTTCTTTATCTTTTTAGATTTCATATAATTAATTATTTTCTTCTGTCTTTCAATTACATTTTCTAAATCACTTGGATTATAATTATCAAAATAAATTTGTTCTTTTTCATCATCCACGTGCAATTCATCCCTGATATATTTTTTAACTTCTGTAAATGTAGGGTCGTTATGGACGCTGGGTGAAAATATAAATATTCTTGCAAATGAATTTCTATAAACATTCAATATTAAATTTTGAATAAGGACAGTCTTACCGCCTGTCGAAGAAGCAACTATAATACTTCTAAATGGTAATTTTGGCACGTGCTCATATTTGGATTGCTTGAATTCATATTCAGTTATGTTTATTGGTTTTATTATTGGAACATCTGTCATAGTTGATATTAAAGATATATAGAAAATTATATTTAAAAATTAACTTGTAATTAATATTAAATGGAACATCATTTTTATGATATGCTGGTGGCGAATATCATAAAAATGGAACAGGTTGTCGCGAAGCTTCGCGAGGCATCGCCGATGCGTCCATTTCTTCAATCAATAAGCATTGAAGCTAATTAGTTTGTATCTCTCTCTCGCGTGTGCAATGAAAACCCCAAGTGCTGTGCCCCACCAATATTCTATTATGCATGAAAATAATAAGATTAAATAATTTAAACAATTATTTTATCTTATTATTATATGACTGTTATCCATTGCAATTGTTGTAAAACTTATGATGACAAATATTTATTTAAACATCTAAATTCAAAATATCATCAGAAATTTGTAGAATATAGATGGAATAAAGACGATACAATGAAAAAACTTTACAAGAAAAGAAAGACAGAAATGAAAAATAATTTATCTTATTATTTAATATGAAAAGGAGTTATACAGATTATATTAATATAATAGATGAAATGGAGAATATAGAACAAGTAATAATTACTGACAATAAAATAAAAAAATGTTGTTATTATTCATTAGAAATAATTAAGTTAGGAATTCAATATCTCAAAAATAAAAATGTAAATATTAATATAAATGCCAAGAAAGAAAAAGAGTAAAACCAAAGAAAGACCAATACCAGATATTGAAGCACGGAAAGAAACAGCAGAAAGTGTTAAATCACTAGGCGAAAGTAAGACTATAAAATGTGATAAATGTAATCACATAATGAATTTTAAAAATGAATTGACAGTAGATAAGAAAGGTGGAGTTAAAGTTAGTTGTGTCCCATGTATGTTTTCTTATAAAAAACAGATAAAGATTTTAATATTCAGAAAAGAACAGATGGTGATATGGTTATTGAAACTAACGAACATTTGATTAATGTTAGTTTTAACAGGGACATAAGTTAGTATTTAAAGAGTAGATTTAACATAATTGCACTTTATAAATATATAATTAAATAAATAATTATCTAAATAAATATATAGTAATGTCTGAAAATGAGAATTATACTATTAATGATTTAATGAAGACGATAACATTAATTGGTAAAAATATCAAAAACTTAAATGATATGATTAAATCCATTGATGACAAAATGAAACCAGTTGAACGCGAACAACAAAGCAACGAAGAGAAGGAGAAGATGAATAAGATTTTTGAAAAGAAAGGGATAGGCAGACCTAGCGGTGATTATGATACCAAGCGTAAAAAATACTGCGATATGTTAAATAAGGGACAAATCAAAAGTCCAAAAGAACAAACATTAGAATATTATAAACTAATTAAGGGCGATGATGATAAATATGTAATGGTTGGAAATTAAAATCTAGATATTTCTAATAATATGAATTTATTAGAATTATTTAGCAACAAGACCTATATAAAATACCTAGTAGTTTGATATTGGAAACTGTGATGAGTTTGACAGAAATCATTTTGGAATCGGGGAATGATTTTGATAGAATCGGGGAATGATTTTGATAGAATCGGGGAATGATTTTGATAGAATCGGGGAATGATTTTGATTATAACCATGCTATGATTATAACATGTAAAATATTATATGTTATAAGTATATTCCAATATTTAATTTTATTTCTTGTAAAAAAGTATTTAAAGAAATAAACACTATATATATATATATATTATAATAGAAATGGAGTTTCAAAAGCTACCAGTTGAAGTTATTAATAATATTATGTCCTATAAATATGGCAAGCCAGAATATATGAAAATAAAGCATAATCATAATGAAACATTGAAGAGAATACAAAGAAGATATAAAATTGACAAAACTGACATAGAAAGGGAAACAAAGCACTGTAATAATTTAGATGGTGATAAAGTAAAGAGACAAATATGTCAATATTATGTTTCTAGGAAGGTTCCATTAAGCATTGAAAGTATTGAAGATATAGTTATGAAAGAAGGGGATGAAATAGATAGCTTACTAGATAAGTATGTAGGATATGAAAGTTATAAAGCAATAATAATAGTTGATATAATTTTATGTGTAAGGTTTCATCATTTTAATTATTTTGAGGATGATGAATATAGCAGTTATGGTTTTGATTTTCATAGTGGTAGACACTTAATGGGTTCTATAGACCAAGATAATATAACTGATGTAATGGAATACGCAGTTGCAACAATATGTAGAAATATTGATAATGAAAGGAATACAATGAATATTGTAGGAGTAAAACACATAAGGTTTATACTAATTATTGATGAACCTGAATAATATAACCATACTATGATTATAACATTTATACCCTTATATGTTATAATTATAATGTAAGTATAGCGTTTTATATATTGAAGATAAAATCCTACAAGGTGGGCCATGCGCAACTCCGGAATATCCAAAATTTGAAAAATGATTAATTATTAGTCTTCTCATTGAATTATTGAAAATGTTGTTTCTTATTGAATAATTCTTCTTAAAATGATATATATATTTATCTCTTTTGAAAAAAATATATTTTCTAAAATATTTTGGAAAATGTGTGTTTTTGAAAATAAACATGTTTAGGTGTATTGAATTTTTCAAAAAATAATTCAATTTTTGTTTTGGTATGCAGTACTAAAAAAATATTTATCAAAATGTGTTTAGACTGTTTCAAAAAATGTTTTAAAATGGCTGTTTTGGTGCGCTTATTCAAAAAATGCAAAAAATCCTAGGGTGGACCCTAGACTTTTGAGTCCGAAAAAAGTTGCGCATGGCCTCTCCTAACTACTACTGGGAGACCTAGCAGTTGATCCATTTACGTGTATGGTAGGCAACCAAGGATGAATCAGACGGAAAATACGTTGAGACACTCCCCGGAGTCCTCCTGTTTGATCACCTCCGGTGCCAGGTAGAAGTCTGACCCGCAAATGGAGGTCGACCTGCCAGCTTGTCTCGCGCCAGCCGAAAAAGACCATCAAACAATTCCAACTTACACATGACGCAAAAATTGCAACCCAACATCCGTGGAAATTCGTAAATCCCAACCTTTTTTTTTTATGGCTAGTTCGAGGGTCGAACTAGAAACTTCTCAGGCTCGATCTCGCGCGAGCTTACGCGCCAGAAAAGACGCGCGATCAGATCCCGAGTCAATGGTCCGAGGAGCTACTGGAAGAGGCACAGAAGCCCTCAACATGCAACGTGGATGGACCAAATCCTGCACCTCTTGGACACCAGTCTATTTGGGGGGGGTGATACGGTTGATATGGGGTCAAGATTAGCCAGTGATGAAATGATTGTTTGTTACGGTATTTACAGGGGAATCATGATTCCATGGTTTCTTGGGTGGTGCAGGATTTCGCTCATCCGCAACTCTCTTGACTAGGTCCTCCAGTAGAGAGGTTAGAATAAGGCTACCCTTTTTTCTGTAGTCTATTTCAGTAGGGGGACCCTCCCCAAAAAAGCGTAAAAGGGCACTACTGGGGGACCTAGTTGAGGAACCCTGAGTTGGCTGGGTGGTTAGCAACCCTAGCCACAACCCCAGCTTGTTTTACACGTGGACGAGCTACAACGCACATAAAAGTCCGGCAACTAGAGTTATCCAAGCAGGTCACAATCGAGTTTACTGAACATGGCTGTGTCTTAAATGCATCCACCCCGTCTGTGGCCGTCCGTTTGGTTTCCCGATACAACCACCCCAAAATGGGCAGCAAGTCCAACCAAAAAGGACCTAAAGGACAGGCAGAAACTTCATGTGTTGGACACATACTGTGGATGGACGAAATCCTGCACCACTAAGAAACAATGAAAGGATGATTCCCCTGTAAATACCAACAAAGAATGGTTTCAACCATGGCTTCAAAGTGGTGCAGGATTTCGTCCATCCACAGTAGGGACTCCTGGAGTGCATCCTTTTCGGGGTTCCAATCATGGACATCAAAGCCAATTCAGCGGTTGTCCCTGTTCCCCTAATGGGGAAACAACAATTTGGGTTGCGTCTTGCTGTTGAGGGTGGAAACCGGAGCCTGCCTCAGCCCCCGAAAAAGGCAACTCAGAGAGTGAGGACCTCCCCCTCAACTCTTTTTGGGGTTTCAAAGGTAAGCCAAGGAGAAACCGCCAGCTTTCTTGAGGGGTTCCAAAAAAACTTCTTGAGGGGTTCCAACAAAAAATATTTTGAGGGGTTCGAAAAACAACTTCTTGAGGGGTTCCAAAAAAACTTCTTGAGGGGTTCCAGATTCCCAAAAAACTTCTTGAGGGGTTCGAAGAAAACTTCTTGAGGGGTTCCAGATTCCCCAAAAGACTTCTTGAGGGGTTCCTCCAAAACGAGCTCACCAGCTAAAAAATCGGGGTCGCTCGCCGACTCCCCAGGCGCACCTGGGGAGTCTTCGAGGATAGTCTTTGGAAAGCCTCGGCGACTCGGGTGGGCGGGGCCCAGTGCCTTTGTGGTACACACCATATTCTTAAGCAATTGGAAGTATACAGGTGCTTCGAGGCTTAAAGGTGGGTTGTAAGTTAGTAAGGTGTCTGAGAAGACGATGTTCTTGAAGACCTGGTGCCTAACTCGAGATAAAAAATTGTGCTGTTCAACCCAACGAAAGGGAGGGCTGAAACTCCAGCCTGTCCGAAGCTTCCTTTCATCTTTCCCTCATGGCACTTGTTTGCTCTCGGTCTCGAGCGTAAATCTTTCGCTGATGAAATTTACCAAACCTAATTTACGCTCCAATTCCAAGGAGCGTGACTTTAAGAGCACGCGCCGTACGCAGCGGACGTCAAGCGACGCACAGGACTCTCACCCGAGTGAATGCTCCGCAAGTTGCCTGGCTTCCGAAAACTATGGAAGCCCATGGCCGGAATGAGTTGCCCTCTTTCATCTGAAGGCATCCGTGGGGGAACCTTAAACAAAAATATGGAAGAAGATTGAACCAAAATATGGAGTGAGTTGGGTGACTTTCATCTGAAGGCATCCGTGCGGAAAACCTTGACCTTGGCCATGCGGCTTGTTGGCCAAGACTTAGACAGGTTTGGGTGGGAAAGATGTCGCAGCTCCCCTGGAGAAGAAAACAACTAGACATCCGTACCAAAGGACACGGCTGGGAACCGCCAAGAGTAGGCAATCGAGGCGAGACCCCGCACTCCACTTCCTGAAGCAAGGCCCAGGTGACCACCAAAATTTGAGGTGCTTCTCATTTTGCATGAACCAAGTCTGGCTTGCTGTTGACCCCCCTACAAAAGGTTCAACTTTTTGTGGGTACGTAGAGCGGAAAACCGTTTGATTTCCCAAAAAGTTAAAGTCTAAAGATCCAGCCCAATAGCAGTCAAGAAGTGTCCCTGACACCCCGATCGAGAACCAGTGCGCCGATTCTATGAGCAGGTAGTCCATTGCGTCCGAATGGCAGATTGAGAAACGACACATCCGTATCTTTTGTTAGGAAGCCCCTTTTTGATTGGTGGAAGGAAAACTCAAAAAGAAGCCAACCTTTGTCTTGCTGATGCGCAGCAGGGAATGAGACATGGAATGACCCTGATAAACCGTCCAACTGGAGGTTTGTTAGGGCCCGGATTCCCGACCTTTCGCACCAGCAAGTGGTTCATTCCCAGATTCCCCACCTATCGCACCTGCCGGTTTTCGGGAGCACAGCCCGGGTGTTCGGAGAACCGCCCGGTTTTCACACCTAGGGAGCCCGAGCTTGGCGAGACCGAAGTCCGAGACCTTGATGTCGGTGTTGCTGACCTGCGGACGTTGATTTGATTTTTGGTTTTCTCCCTGGGACCAACGTGTCGGCGACCTGCCCCAAGATGAAAGAAAGCTGGGGGTAGGTGGGGTGGTTGGGGGGGTTTTAGGGTGGGGGGGAGGGTGGAGATCAACGGGAATTTAGAACTATGCCCAGATTTCCATGGGAAAGAAAGGGCATCCGTTCTTGACTTTCAAGGGGAACCCTTCCCAAAACAAAAAGAAGAAAGGGTACCACTGGGCAACTGGGAAAACAAAGGCCTCCCTGTGGATGGTTGCGAGCTATTTCTCCCGGGGGGAGATAGGGGGGGCGTTGAAACCCATGATGTTTGTCACATGACCTCAACTTTTGCCCCCCAACCCAAAAAAATATTCTAGGTCCTCCAGTAGAGAGGTTAGAATAAGGCTACCCTTTTTTCTGTAGTCTATTTTAGTGGGGGAACCCTCCCCCAAAAAAGAAACGGTAAAAGGGCACTACTGGGGGACCTAGCCGCTTCTCGTCCCGCACCACCGAACTCAGAAGCCCAAAGGAATGATGAACGAATCCCCAACGCAAATACCATCAAACGTTCTTGAGCGCAAAAGCGCCTCCTGGAACCCCCAAAGGATCAGCTTCCCTCTAATTGGTAACCCCCGAAGGCGTTGTTGGCCACTGACTCACTTGCTGAGTGGATGGCCCAAAAAAGTCCAAACTTTATATTTGCCACTAAGATGGTCTTCCCAAAAAGTTTAAAGTTTATGCACTCAGGAAGTGAGCTGAGATTTATGCTTTCTGGGGATCTGTGGGAACGTGTTTCATAGGCCTGCATTTGTAAACCAACGTGTCCGAAAGCTTGAAACCAAGATTTTTGTCGGGGCCTTCATCATGAGCTTGCGTTTTGTCACTTGCAACGAATCAGGCAGTGCATATGGGAACCCAGCATGAACAAACACATGGTTGATTGATGGGCGATGTAAACGGGAATCCTTGACTTTGAGATTTGGAACACCAGGCTCCCTACTCTGGATGGACGAAATTCTGCACCACCTGAGAAACCCTGGGAAACCACATCGTCGAGTTTCTCCTCGGTGGGGCGAAATGGTTTTCGTTCATCCACAGTATTAACTGGGGAGCAAGCAATAAAGATGGAAATATTTTAAGTGAAACAAGACAATATGAAATAAGATACCAAATGAAAGACAAGTCAAGAGAAACTAACAATAAAGAAAAGACTGATAAAAGGATACAATGCAAAATAATATACCCAAAATGTAAAATAAAGAGATGACAAAAGGGAAAGTGACAGATGGCTAACCCGCCAGTCAAGTCCTTTCTGTATAAGCCTTCCCCCTTCGATGGAACGCAAGGGGGTGCAATCTCTCGTTACCATCGCTCGGTCGCTTGTTCGCTCGTTTTCCCCTACTCCTCCAGGGAATGCCTCATTTTTCCTGGGGGGACACACACCGCCCACTGGGAATCCTGCCCTCTTTGGGGTGCTTCAGCATCCCCCAATGAAATCCACTCAGAGTGGATGAACACAGGAATCCTGCGTGTCGTCTCAAAATCTGGGGGCTGCAAATCGCTCAACTTCCTTTTGGTTTCTGCTTACAACCAAAGGGGGTTGCCCCAAAAAAAATCGGACCCACATTGCCCAGGGGCTCCAGTGGCTGAAAAACCCACGCCTTGCTGACCAACAAGATGTTCTCCTCGCGTGAGGCGAGCTGGAAGGAAAACAGACTCCACTCAGTTCTCAAGCTCACTTCCGATCGAGTGGATGGCCAAAAAAACAAACAAACTGTTCATTTGCCACCATGGTCTTCCCAAAAAGTTGGAAGGCCAAGAACGCAGGAAGTGTGAGCAAGAGGACTCCGTCAAAGTGATTTGGCCGCTGGTATTGGTGATTTGAATCTGGCTCCCGAGAAGAGACAACACATTTGTCATAGGATTCCAACTCTCACACACACAAGACACAAAACACATACACATACACAAACACATTCACACACACACACACACGCACGCACGCACGCACGCACGCACGCACGCACGCACGCACGCACGCACGCACGCACGCACGCACGCACGCACGCACGCACGCACGCACGCACGCACGCACGCACGCACGCACGCACGCACGCACGCACGCACGCACGCACGCACGCACGCACGCACGCACGCACACACACACACACACACACACACACACACACACACACACACACACACACACACACACACACACACACACACACACACACACACACACACACACACACACACACACACACACACACACACACCCACCCACCCACCCACCCACGCACGCACGCACGCACACACGCACGCAAGGACGCACGCACCCACACACACACACACACCTGATGAGGCAAACAGGTGTGGAGTTGGGGGGGGTGTTGAATCCCACGTGTTTCACCCCAGTTTCCAATTTGGTGAGTGACCGAATGTAACCTCCTTTACTTCAAAAAAAGATCCCAGTTTCTATTCGCAGTTGACCGAGCGTTGCGGAATTTGTAGGGGAACTGCATCCCATCCCATGTCGCACTTCAAAAAACCCGCTCCAACCAGCTGCCCAATGACCCTGATAGAAAGAACATGGGAACTTGGGTTTTAAAGTGACCGCCCAAGTTGCAGAGATTGTCATGATTACCGCCATACTGGGTTTGGGAATGAACCGAAATGGGATTCTCCGAAACCAAAAGAAAAAAGGTTTAGAGGGATCATTCCAACTCGCTCCCTATCGAACCAGCAAGTAACCTCCATTTGCTTCGATTCCCTAAGAAAAAAAACAACAGGGGAATGTGAAGCATGTTCTTTGCCAAATCGAAGCCAAGGTTGTCACACCGTCATGGTGTGGTGCCCTTTTTTGCTCCTCAAACCTGTCTTTGCCCCCTAGACCAAAAGGTGCCTAGGTCCTCCAGTAGAGAGCTTAGAATAAGGGTACCAACTTTTTTCTGTAGTCGAATTTAGTAGGGGAACCCTCCATACCAAAAAAGGGGCGAGAAAGGGCACCACTGGGGGACCAAAAGGTGCAAAAAGGGGTTCAACCAAACACCCAAGCTGAAGGAAACAGGACCGCCTGCCCAATCAGGACACGTGCGCTATGATGAACTCGCCAAACTGAAGGCATCGGACTCCCGCCGTCTGCGAGCTCGTTTTACCCCATCGCTGCGATAAAGCACACGAAACACAAAACACGTGAGCTCTTTCTACCCACCGCTGCACCCACTTAAAAAAGGAAAGGAAGAAGAAGAAAAAAACAAAAAACACATCCGCGCAGAGTGAGTCCGACCAAAATCCACCGCCGAGGGTCCGGTTTCAGGTCTCTGTGCATGATGCCCTTGCTGTGGATGAAGGAAACCGCCTGCTGCAAGAGAACCGTGGATGGACCAATCGTAAAGACGGAAACCGCTAAACCAACCAAAACCACAAAAAAACACCTGCCTAAGCCTGTGTACACCCTGGGTTTAAGGGCTCGTCTTTGACTTTCTGGTGTTTTTCCTCAGAGTTTGTGGATGACAAGTCCCACAAACCATGTATTTGTCTTGGGCTTGAAGGACTACCTGGACCCTCAAACTTCCAACTTAAAAATGGGGCGCAGTGCAACCCATTATGGAATGGGTGAATTCCCATTCTTTCTGGGTAGTTTCTAGATTCAGGTCACCAAGCTTGTTTGCCAAAAACATCATCCAAAAGAGTGAACCAATTCACTATGGAGGGCCCAGGCTTAGCACCGACCGGCTTTCGAGGTCTTTCTCGATATGCATGAGGCGCTTTATGGGGAAAACCACTTGCGCGTGTCTTGAGGCTACCCTGGGCTTGGTGTTCAACAGGAAACCCAAAGGAACACCACAATTGCGGGGGAGCCGGGGGGGGATTTTAATTCAGAGGGTAGGTGCAGGAGGAAGACATGGGTGCATCCTAAGAATGGGCGCACGTTTTGTTTTGCGGGGTAACAAGAACGCCGGATTGGTTTAATAGGAGGGTGTCCCTTCTAGCGGGGATTCACCACTTTTGCAGGGGAATACGCCCTAGTGGACGAAATCCCGAACCACCTAAGAAACCGTGGAATGATATGCCTGTAAACACCAACAAAGCTTCTGGTTACAGGTTTCATTAACCCTGGTTTCGAGGCTCGCAGATGACTCGCATCCACTGTTTGGGTGGTGTCCCTAATCTCCTCACGTACTCCCCTGAGGATCCCTCACAAAAATGCTCCCACCTGGGCTGTCCTCAGATCCCCCGCTCAAAGTGACTAACTTTTAGTGGGTTAAACGGAAACCCCCACAAAACACATTAGGCTAAAAACAAAATACGGGGATGGCTGGGAGCCACCAAGCCATGATGTTTGTTTCCTTTTCGGTGATTTCTTTCTTTGGCGGAGCCAAAGGAAACCGCCCGTATTGGGATGGTTTTCCGAATTTTGTGAGACACATCTGCCCGAGAAACCAAAAGCAACCAAACCCCTAGGGAAACGTAGGCCAAAACCTGGCAAAGAAAAACACATCCTAGACCGCGCCTACCTTGAAGGGGGAGGGAAGAGGGGATCCAATCCGCCACTTTTGGAGCGTTCCCCGTAGGGGAAATACAACCATCCAGGGGTCGAAGTCCCCGCTCCCCTAGTTCCATTTGTAAGAATCTTGCAGTGGTAAGGGCCCACAGCCCGCCCAACCAGGGGCCCCTATTGGGCACAGGTCGCTGGATTTCCCCGATCAATGCAAGCCTGGTTTCTATTCAAACGATTGCCACTTTTGGAGGTTCCAAAAAGAGAAATGGGGGAAACCCTGGACCATCCTGGACCCCAACATACCCTAGCACTATTGACCATGTGTTTCTCTAGCCCTTAGGGTTGGCGAATCGGCCCCTTGGGCCCCTTCACAACCATAACGCAGCAACACAGGCTGGAAAAACAACTCTTCCAATTACCACTACTATGCTTACTTCTAGGTTTACCTGATGCTCCCTGATGACCTATTATAATGTTAGCCTGGGCCTCTCTCCGCTAAAGAGTCTGTCTTCAGACATGTGGACCAAAAACAGGAACATCAAAAAGGGGGTGCCCCAAGAGCTTTCGCCAAATGGGAAACCCTAGAACGGTTGGTTCATTTGGTTTGCCCGTCAAATACCTGGATGTTCGTTGCCAAGTCAGGAAATGGCTAGCCACCTGGGTTACAACCAACTAACAGCACACCAAATCAACGTCAGATCCGGTCCACTTGCTGGCAAGCACAAGCCCCCAATTTCACGAAGCTAAGTGCAAGCAAAAGAAACCCACGCAAATCGGGTAACCCAAAACCGTGGTTTCGCTCTAGCTTCCCTGTGACCACAACCACCAAATGGGTACCCCCAGAAGGAAACACACCCAGGCATCGACGTTGCATACCATTTGTAAAGACCCCACACTGCCGGAATGATACCCATGTAAGCTTTACCAAAACCCATACCTAACCTTCCCAAACTCTGGAAATTATGCTGGAAAGAGACCTTTCTCTTTGCAGCCCACCTTCAAACGAAAGAACCAAAAAGCAGAACAAACTAAACATGCCAACAACGCCGTGACGAACTGTTCGGCTGGATAAAAAGTGAAGCATTGCCTCCAAAATGGGACGTCGTCGCCTACCGTGAATGAACAAAGTCCTGCACCAATCGCTGAGGGGCGTTTGAAGTGCAGGACAGGATTCCGACTCTACAACGATAGACTCCCCATATGGGTGTGTTTCAAAATATGGGAACCCAATGTTTGGGTGGTTCTAATTTTGGTGTCCCTGAAAAAACAAAAGCAACAAGAGCGCCCTCAAAAGAAACACTGCCGGAGTGGATGAGCCAAACGAGCTCAAAAAAAAATGTTTGCTTCTAGAATGGTCCTCTCGCAAAGCTTAAAGTCCAGGAACTCAGGGAGTGAGAAACACATGCCCATATGCACCAAGGGGTCCAATGATACTGTGGATGGACGAAAGCCTGCACCACCTAAGAAACCCTGGAATGGTGGGTTCGATTCCCTTGTACATACCAACAAACAATTGTTTCAACCGTGGTTTCATTTCGTGGTCCTTCACACCGCACCTCCTTAACACGGTTGACCAAGCTTTGATCCGAATCAGGACTTCCATCTCTGGGCTGCCCTCAGATCCCCCGCTAAAAGTTTAACTTTTAGTGGGTTAAATGGCAACTACCACTAAGGGGATGAGCTGGGAGCCACCAAGATCTGCCGGAGTAAGTTAATGATAACACAAATTCTGCGTTCAGGAACGACGCCGGCTTTTCGAACTTGACTTCCGCAGGCTGAAAACGACACCAGGCTTGAGGAGCGCTTCTGAAGCAACTGCTAGCCATGCTCGGCCAAAGGCTCACTTCGCAACCATCCACAGCTGGCTCCTCCAGATTTGAGAGGTTAGAATAAGTTGGTGCCCGATTGTTTTTCTAGCTGGGGGACCTAGAAAGTACAACATTCCAACACCCCCCGCTCCCCCAACTTTCAAGCCAGCTGCCTCCAGAAGGTTCCTCACCAGCATCTTGGTGTCCGACTCCTGGCGGAAGTGTCTGCTCGACCCAAAAACCAAAACTGGCGCGGTGGAAACCGAAATCCTCTGGTTTCATCTTACACGGGAGGGTACGATTGCATCACCCCCTCCTCCCCAAAAAAAGAAAGAAGAAACATGTCTTGGAGTTCCATGCCTGACATGGGGTTGGGTAAGATGACATGCGCCATGGTCAAAATCCTTTCTTGGTTCCCTTAATAGACCTTAACGGTCGTGGATCCTTCTACCAGGTGGATGACCATGCCTAACCCCTAGTGAACGGGTCTTTTGACCAGTCACCAAGGAACTCAAAAATATCAAATTGGCAGGTGACAAAATTAAACTAGCCATTTGAGGGAAGACAGGCATCACTAAATTCCCCCCTCAAAGGTTCAATTTAATTGTGTTTCCAATAACACTGCCACTGTTGGAGTCCAAAAAGGGAGGTTGAGGAAACCCTAGAAGATGCTAGTTTAATGTTGACCTCTGATTAATACCCCGTTTTCAGAACAACTACCCCCCCCCCCCTTCAGCCCCAAATACTGCAGCACGAAAGCACGATGAGCACCTGCCCATTGAGTAGGCTCCTCGCACCAATCAGGCTGCTGATAAACTACCCCACTCTAGCTCCTCCAGTAGAGAGGTTAGAATAAGGGTTCTAACTTGTTTTTTTTTTGTAGTCTATTTTAGTAGGGGTATTCCTCCCAACCAAAAAGAATCGGTAAGAGGACGGGCACCAATTGCTGGGGCACCTAGCACTGCCTTTCGACCAGCGTGAGAGGCCCGGTCCGGCGTCCGCTTCTTCGGGCCGGCCCCCTCGCTGTTCCGTTGGCCTTTGCGCATCTTAGCCATCGATGTGCCGAGCAGCCACGAGCTGCTTGATGTCAAGGCAAATCAGATGGGGGTTGTCCTATATTTCTTTGCCCGGGATTGGGTCCTTGGGCGATAAATAAAACCGAATACTGGGGTTTTAGGACGGCCCTCAGATGGACTTCTGCCCGCAGATTGGCCTTGACATCAAGCAGCTCGTGGCGGCTCGGCACATCCATGGCTCAGATGCGCGCCAGGCCAACGGAACAGCGAGGGCTCGGCAGCCGCGAGCCGCGAGCGTGGGCCGAAGCCCACCGCCATGTCTCGGGAAGAAACCTGCGGCCCTCTGGGCCAATACCTCGAAGGGGCCATGGCCAAAAAGGACCCAAAAACGTGCTTGGTAAACATTCCGGGGCCATGTTGATCCCAGAAAGAATCAACCACCCGGTCTATGAAAATCTGGGGGGCCCTCCAAAAGTGGTCTGATTCTCCACTAAACCCAAAAAAACACCTCCCTAGAAATAAGCTGGGGTTGATTCATAGGGGGTCAGCATTAGACCCTAAAACCACCTGTAAAAAAGTTGGAATTCACCCGCCATAAGGGTCATTCCTGTCGTGTACTTCCAGATGAAAATCCAATGGCTTCTCGCCAGATCGGGCGCTCGGGTTCCATGCGGGCGCCGTTGCAACTAGACAATTTTCTGCTGCTAGACATCATCTGACCAACCTACTTCGACATGAACCCCCAAAGGAACCCCTGAACCATCAAACTGCGAAGTGATTTCACCCCACAACTTTACAAATTTGGGGCAATCGCCCACCTTTAAGCTGGAACTTTGCACGTGGCCCACGTGTTAATGGGCTCGTGCAAACTGGCAAACACATCAGCGCAACGAGACCCGCTCGCTCGCTTTGCCAAGCTGGGGAAGCCCGGTGAACACTTTTAGCTGCCCGTTTTCTGATCCCCCGCCTAAAAGTGGACAACTTCTCGTGGGCGAAAAACGGGAAGTCCGACCAAACACGAAAAAGCTAAAAGGCTACTGCGGGAGCCACCGAGAAAACTCGGCTGCTTTCTGCTCCCCTGCTAAAAGTTTAACTTTTGGTGGTTTAATGGAAAACCCATGAGTTGGCAAAAAGTTAAAGTCCTAACATCCCTTGGCAAAATGCACCAAAGAAAACATGCCCGGCGCACCGAGTAGAAACGCTTCTGCTGAATGCGGTCATACCTAGGCGAGCTCTCGAGCTCGATTTCAGGGGGTCGCTTGGCCTGGAAACCTTAGCCTCCATTTGCGAATACGCCCCCAGTAAAAAACCAAAATTATCCACCTGGAGTCTCCATGACCCTTAAAAAATGGTTGGTCATTGCCCAAAATAAAGGGGTCATGGACCCATTTTTAAAGGGTCATGGAGACTCCAGGCAATAGTAATAGATTCCCTTTAAAATCAACAGTGAAAAATAAAACATATTCCTAAGCAAATGGAAGTTTGGGTCTGGAAACCTTACGTTGGAAGGGGGGCGTTTAAGGGCGGGCGCAAACACGGCCACCAAAAAAAACTCGCCAACTTCCTTGAGCCAAGTTCACCCGCCCGGCTCTCGATGCATGGTGCCAACTACGAAGTCGAACTGAAAGTTGACCAACGTATCGTCATAGCCACGTTGCTCGCAGGATCCACTTGGGGAACCGCTTACCACACCCCAGTGAGGTTTCATGGCAACGTGGGAAGGCATTTTCCGTGGCGTGATTCCTAGATGATTTGTCTGATGGCCAGTCTGTATGACTTTGCAAACTCCATTTCGCACCGTTCAGAAACCCTCAAAAATCCCCCTGCAAATACCAACCTATTGGCTTCCCAGGGTTTTGATCACGGCCTAAATGAGTTTCTACCTAAACCCATTGCCCCAACATGACTTATTTACTTTTTATGTTATTCTTTTTAGAATGGTGAAATCCCTTTTTATGGATAGCTTGAGGGTTCAGGTATCCTTTTCTCCATCCATACATCTCAGGAAACAAAAGAAGGATATAGGATGAAGGGAATGAGAGACTGTTGACTCCCGTCCGTGCCCTCGATCCTGTCTCTAGGAGTTAATCTCATGCCTGCCCTCTCTTTGCTGGAGAATAATGGCATGAGATTCCTTCCCTTTCTCCCTTTCATTCGTCTCTCTGGGACATCTGATGCAAGGCATAAAAAGGCTTGGGAAAGGAATGGGTGGCGAGAGATAGGGACGAGCCATCATACTGTGGATGGACAAAGTTCTGCACCACCTAAGAAATCTGGAGTGATGACTCTTCTGCAAACACCAACACATACTGACTTCCAGTGGTTTCAAAGTGGTGCAGGATTTTGTCCATGCACAGTATGATTATTTTTCCGGCAGAAATCTCCTGACTATACGCTGTGTCTACAGGCGAGTCTCTGTGAGCGAGACTGCGAGCGGAAAGGAACGAGAAGGAAGCTCTCATCTTGGTTCGTCTCTATTCCTAGGTCCTCCAGTACAGAGGTTAGAATAAGGGTACCCTTTTTTTCTGTAGTCTATTTTTGTTGTGGGACCCTCCCCCAAGAAAGGGCAAAAGGGCACTACTGGACCTAGATTCCTTCTCCTAACATGGAAGCTCCCAGGACCGGGGTGAGTGGCAATTACAAACCTTCGAACAAGCCCGAGGGCACGGCGGATGCCCTAAATATTGCAAAGGAGCAAGGGACACCCTGTAAATTCCCATGGCTTGTGTTTGGTTTACTTGCAATATTTAGGGCATCCACCGTACCACTCACAACAAAAGGAAGCCACACCCCGCATATCCAGCTGCGGGATTCTCGCGAGAAATTACGCGGTCGGTCCGTCAGGTCCAAGCTGCAAAACCTGCAAAGGGCCAAGTCTCGGTTGAAACGAAATGCGCAGGGATCCTCCCCCCCCACCCGGCCACCCCCCCCCCCAAAAAAAAATAATAATAGAGGAAGGCGGTTAAGGGTTAGCAAGCCTGAAGGCCTAAGGCAAAATGAGGCCGTAACAGTTGGAGGATGATCAACGCCACCAGGCAACCACGAACGCTATTTACCACTTCGATTGCTTGGCCCAGGGTTCGTGCCAGAATGCTTGGTACCCCTAGTTATCAGAGTTTGGAAGGGGGCCAAGCAACTGGCCCGGGGTTTATGTACAAACAACGAGAAACGGCTAGCCAATGCGAACACCCCTTCCTACTTGGATGTCCAGCTTTGGGTTTAACTTATAACCCACGAAAACCCCTTACGGGGGCTTGTGAGCGGGTTGCAATATCCTACTAGGTTGCCAACAACTTTCGAGGGGTGAATTGTTCATTATCGTTCTTTTCAAAACTGGCGTCCCTGGGTGCAAAAACCACCTCCAGAACACCCAAGTAACCCAAGTTGAAAGGATTTTGCTTTGATCGCCTAACGGAGTGTCCGGACCAACCTTACTCGTGCTCAGCAGGGAATGAGAAATGGAATGAGCCCGGTTTTCTTCGGTTTCCTTAGAAGGGGACCCCGGAACGGTTCATTCCACTTCACATTCCCTACCTACCGCACCCATCGCAACGCCACTCCACTCCACTCCACTCCACTCGCCAAGTCGCAACTCGCCTCCCTCGCAGAGTTCCAGAACCTGTCCGACGCAACTCGACGGAAATCGGCGTCTCGGAATTGGTCGCTTCGAATGAGTGGTTGGTTGATGGACCCGAACAATAGTCCCCAAAAAAATTGGAGATGCTATTGCAACCCAACATTGTGGAATTGGTGGATTCTTTCTATGGGTAACTTAATGGTCCAGGTCGAAGTAAAAAGAGGTTTCAGTACCTCCCTAGACAGTTCTTGGACCCTTTAGGCAACTGTTCGCGGACTGTTTTGCCCCAAAAGGTGATGCTGAAAAAGCAGGCATTCAAGAGAAACATCTGCACCTAGACAGAAGGGGAACCAGAAGGTGATGTTTGAAACCGGCCAACCATGGGGAAAAATATGCATGAGGTTGAATTCGGGGCTGCATCACATGGGGATTTATATGTCCACTAGCCATGCTTAAGAGCCTTCCCCAACATTTATGGTCAATACAGAGTGCCTGACATTCTGACCGGATACCAACCACCGCCTGCTGCAAAAAAAAAATCGGTTCGGGGTGCCTTTTCCGCCGGCCCAGCCCCAAAACAGGGACCCGGGAGAGATGTGGCTGAGGTCAGCACCAGGCGAATGGTGTTGCCGCTGGACTCGTCCATGTCCACCAGGCGAATGATGCTGGGGTGATGGTCTATCGCCTCAACTTGCAGGGCCTAAGAGACGTCTCCAATCAAAGCCCCCCTACTGCCGATGGCTGCGAAATCCAGCAATCGCACCACCCTTCAGACTCCCTGGAATGATATGATTCCCCGGTAGCCAGGAAACAATGGTTTCCGGTGGTTTCAGAGTGGGTCGAAATGGATTTCGTCCACAGTATTTTGAGGGCTTGGGATTGGTTGTGGGGCGTTGCCCCAAACCACCAATCCTAGCACAAAACTTGCATAACCACCACATCCCTGAAGCAACTCGGGTTAAAGGGAAACTAAAGGGACATACAATTTTGAGGGGGCAACAAGAGAGAAGGCAACAAGGCTTTCCTGTACTGTGGGGGGAGGGGCATGTCACGTTTCTTTATGCTCAGACTCGGTGCATTGAAGGCACTTGCGGCTTGGAAGCACGGCAGCGGGACCTACTGTGGACGGTTGCGAAGACCCGGTTCGCACCTGAGCCCCCAACGTAAATACCGATGGCTTTCCATGGTTTCTTAGGTGGTGCGAAATGGATTTCCTCCATCCACACTGCCATCTAGGTCCTCCAGTAGAGGTTGGAATCAGGGTACCAACTTTTTTCGGTTGTCTATTTTAGTAGGGGAACCCTCCCCCAAAAAAGGTGAGAAAGGGCACCTAGCTGTGGGACCTAGCCATTGTTGTTCGTCAATAGGCTCCAAATTCAATCAAGGGGGTCGGTATCACAGAAACCTGCCCTCCCTCTTGACGCCATGGCGCCTGAAAGAGAGTCCCTTGAGGAAAATGCGATCTTGCAGGTATCCTTCTAGGGGTTGATTCCTTCCAACCATTCCTTTCAGCCATCCTTCTTTTCAAGAAAACCGGATGGCCATTTTCCCAAAAACGGCTTTGGGTGCTTTTTTCCAGAAAGATAAACGGATCCCTGGAAAGAATGGGGAAATGGAAGGTACCCCTAGAACCCTCCCAAAAAAATGCCCCTTCTGTTCGTGGGAGGGGCTTAACCCCAAGGCCCCCTCCAGTAAAGGTTGCTGATTCGTCCGGAGAAAAAATACGAACCGTCCAGTGAAAGCGATTCCCTGCAAAACCAGGGGCAAAGAAAAGGAAAAGGAATGCCCGTTTTAGCACACGGAGTGAGAAATCGATGCCCTTTAGACCAGGAGAAAATCAAAAAAGAACGTCCATTTCAGCAAATGGAGTGAATTCGATTCCCTGTGAACCGGGGGAAAATAAAAAGAACGTCCATTTCAGCAACTGGAAGTTAAGACACGGTGGGGGCAACACTCCTGCAACTTTGGGATGCTTCTCTTTTGGCCAAAGCACCTGGAAGTAAATGAATCACATAATGAAATTTCCAGTGATAGATTCCCTTTGAAACCACGGAGAAACAAAAAGGATATCCATTTCAGCAAATCGAACCCTGGGAAAAAACATATTGCCGATAGTGAAGTCGATTTCCTTTAAAACCAGCGGAAAATAGCAAGAACGCCCATTTCAGAAAAAATATGGGGTGAGTTCTCTTTTGGATGGTAGTTTGAGGGTCCAGGTACTTGGTCTTAAAGGGAAACACCCCCCAAACAATTCCATTTCGTCCATTTGCTCAATCAAGTCCCATGGAAAAACAATATATTTCCAGTAGTGAAATCGATTCCCTTGAACACCAACAAGCAAATGGGTGTCCAGTAGTGAAATCGATTCCCCCAAATGGAAGATTTGCTTAAGCCCCCGAACCAAGCCGTCTCACCCCCCGTCTCAGCGCCCCGTCTCTCATGATGGCAATCTCCTCGTAGATCCGCGCCAGCGATGCGTTGTCCCCCGTGTACGTGGAGATCGCCTTGGGCGAGATGAGGCCCAGAGACAAAGCGGTGGAACCCCAGTTCCCCTCAGGTTTTGTGGTTGACAACACGGATAAAGTGGTGTAAACCCTGCGTCGCTTTGGAGCGGGCTAGTAGTCCCCTGTACGTACATGACACTAGCAGCCATTGCGCCCTGACTGCGTAAGAGCTGAAGCACAGCGGCGAGGCGGAACCTATCTACGTTTGGTTTTTGTTTATCCAAGTTCGATTCCATCTGACATACCTGTCCTGGGTTTTAAAGGACGCTTCTTTGATTTCCTGGTGGCTGTTCAGAAAAAAGTGGTTGACAAGTCCCATAAACCGTGGGTTTGAAGAACTCTTGGGCTTGAAGGACTACCTGCAGCCTCATAAACTTCCCTGCCTTGAACATGGGAAGTATTGCAACCCCCAAATTCGTGGAATGGGGCGATTGCCAACTTTTTGGGTAGTTGAGGGTCCAGGTATTCTTTGATTTCCTGGTGGCCTCCCTTGAAAACCAAAACGGTTGGGCTCCCCCCCCCAAACCAAGATTGGGCCAAACCACTGTTAGCAACCTCCTTTTGTTGTCAATCTAAAGGAGATCGTTGGTTGAAACAAACTGTGCCCAACGGGCTGCCACGAACCACTTCCCCAATCTGAATTCAGAAGTCCCGAACCTGCACCATGGGATCCCAGCCACTTTTTTGGCTCTCGGATGGGTGAGTCCGCGTCACAAATTGTGCAGCACCACAAAGGGGAGGTTGATCAAATTTTCTGGCCCCCGGCTATGACCACGGGCAACCTTTCCCATGTGGGACATATCATCTGTTTACTGGGCTGCCCGATTTCAGATCCCCCGCCAAAAGTGGACAACTTCTAGTAGGTTAAATTCGGAAACTACCACTAAGCACTAAAAAGCTAAGAGGCTAAGGGAAGGGATGGCTGGGGAATCGCCACCAAGCTTCGTGGGTTTTCCCCCAATGCTCATCCATGCTCATCGGACCTTTTGATCAACCATTGGATATTTGGACCCTGCCACATGGGTCCTTCAGGTCCAGGGCACCCGCATGCTCGCAGCTGGGGTCTCTGGGCTCTACGTTTAAAAGCTGCAACTTGCGGGTGAAGTGGACACGTCACCGCAACTTTCCGACAAAACGGCTGTGTGGATGAAAACAGCAAACACGTCCCACATTTTCTGGGGGGAAACCCAGGTCCAAGTGAGTGAGTCTCCCACGACTTGCGCCAAAAAACAGGGTCCCATGTTTGGACATGGACTTCAAACCCAAGGACCGGGGTTAATTTCTCCGAAAGCAAAGCCCGTGCGTTGCAGACTACTTTCTTCCATTTGCTGAAGCGCCCAGGAAAACAAAATGAGAAAATATGTCCAGTGATAGATTCCCTTCCAAACCAACCATGGAGAATTAAACAGATGTGGCCATGGGTCAAAAGCCCTTACCCCCAGTGAACATCCCAATCCCCACTGAAATAGACTAAAATGGGTGATGCACCTACCCCAAAATGGAATCCCATTGGTTTTGACCCACATCCATATTCATTTCAGCCACTTCGGAGGCGGGGCGACTCGAAAAATTGGAGCCAAAGATGTTCCGCGCCTTGAGGGCGAAGCGCCGCTCCGGGTGGTTCCGGCGCTGGCAGAGGTACACCGTGGAGAACTTGCCCGTGCCCAAGACGTTGCCCTGGCGCTTCGATCCCAAACCTCCATTTGCGAATACGCCCCCCGGAAAAAAATAAAAAAACACTGTGGATGGACAAAACCCTGCACCACTTTGAAACCATGGGAAAACATTGTTTGTTGGTATTTACAGGGAAACCATCATTCCAGGGTTTGTTAGGTGGTGCAGGATTTCGTCCATCCACAGTATGTCCAGTAGTGATAGATTCCCTTTAAAACCAAGAGGGGAAATAAGATTTTTTCTTAACCAAATGGAAGCAAAGCGTTTGGCTATGGAACCCCAGCCGGGGTTGGCGGGCGGGGTTCCTTAAGGGAACTCTCTGTTTCAAAGGGGGGGAATGACGCGTTTGGGTATGCAATCCCATGGGGGGGGGGGGTACAAGGGGGAATGAACCATTTGGAAAATAAAATCGCATCGAAAAGAGTGGTTGATTCAAGATATATACAGAATGGCATGCAAGTCCGTTGTCCCATAAACGCAGACCCTCGCTCTCCCTCTGAACTGCGGTGATCCACCGGATTCAGGCCAAAATCATTTGCCGGCTGTTCAACGTTTGCTTGTCCAAGTTGATGTTGCTTCTGGCTACTTTGCCCATGGGAAAAGTCCGCGTGCACGCCAACAACCCCCCGCCCCCCAGAAGAAAATGATTCCACGAGAAAAGGTTCTTAGACAGGTGGAGCTTACACCCTGAGACCCAAAGCCAGCGGTCTCGAATACGCTCGACCCAAAGAAGGCCCTCTTAAAAAAGCCATGCGAGCCGGGCCAAACAAAGCCAAGAGTGCGAGCTCCTTGGGGTCTTTTGGGGGAGACCTTCTTTTCTGCGCTAGAAATCCAAACAAGAAGGGGCTTCAAAGACTGAAATTCACCGGAAAGTGTATTCGACACAAGTGGAATGCCCCCAAAGATAACAGTGTACAATGTACACAGAGGGTAGGAAAGCCCAAAGGGCTACTTCCTCCAAACCCCTCGAACATTGTACCCCCCAGCAGTTGGGTCCTTGAGGCGGAAAGGTTCGGGCATGTGAGCCACAGTCAGAATTACTTGTTTCCCTAATTCGGACATGGGCAAAATCTTGGCGGTCCCCCTGGTTGTTGTGGGCTGCTTCTTCAGCTTGTCCCCATGTCCCTCCCAAAGAGGGACCGTCACATCCGGGAATTTTTGGACCAAACCATGGGTATGTTTGGTTGACGTTGGGTTTGGGGAGCAAAAATTCTCAAATTTTAGCAGCTAAGTGGAGTTGGATTTCAACCACTAAACCACAATGAGCAAAAATGTGTCCAATGTTTCCCAACAACAACCATGTATGGGGCAATGGTGGTTGCCCCGGTGCCCCTTCAGTTGAAAAATCGACTCCAAGGTGGAGGGAGACCAAAAGGCAAGCCTCTTTAGCCAAGTCCCCCTCTCCCAGATCCGGTTGTAGCAGCCAAGCATCCATTTTCCTTTTGGCGAGATGAAAGTGTACCTGGACCCTCAAGATTCCAACTTAAAGACGTGATGGAATCGGGTAAATTCCAACTTTTGCAGAGAATCTGGCTCCCCGAACCCTCAAACTACCCATCAAAAAGTCGGAACTCACACGGTTTCATGAAGTTTGAGTTGCAATTTGCCCCCATGATTTAGACGGGATTTGTGCTTACGCAAGTGCGTACGCCGGCTTACGCCGTGCAGGGCTTTGCTTAGCTGCTCAGTTGTTTTTTTTCCCCCAGGTTCAAGGGTTTTAGAGCTGATCAGTTGGAGTTGTGTTGGATTTCACCAAGCCCATCACGTCTGGACTTTTGAGGCTCCTTAGTGGCTTCTCTTGGTAACCCACGAGGCAAGAAAGGGACCCGTGTGGGGCAGCCCATCGCGGGAAGCCAAGGAACCGGTATGAAGAAGGGGTATGTACTTCCCCTGGATCTTGGTATACGAGGAAAATCAGGGCTGCGGGAAACGAAAACAAACAGACCTGTATGGCAAGTGGTTTTCTGGTACTGGCATGGCAAGTGGTTTTCCTTGTATGGGTACCTGGACTGCCCTCAGATCCCCTGCTAAAAGTGGACAACTTTTTGTGGGTTAAATTCGTGAAACCCAACCACTAAACCACCTAAGAAGGCTAAAAAGCTAAGGAACCGGATGGCTGGAAGCCGCCAAGGTACCATTTGCCATTTAAGCAAATGGAAGTACCAGGCAAATCTGGCTCCTCCAGATTTGAGAGGTTAGAATAAGGGTACCAACCTTTTTTCTGTTTTGTCTGTTTCAGTAGGGGAACCTCCCTAAAAAAAGAAACGGTGAGAGGTCGGGCACCTAGCTGGGGCACCTAGTTGTCTGTTGTTGAGGGGAACCCATTTTTGGCTGAAGGGAAACCGTTCCCCAGTTCTTGTGGAAAGTAGGGATGTCCTGAAGCAAGATCAAGATATTTCAGTGACTTGCTCAGTGGTTCAGTAACCCTGGGCAAAAACAAGGGAACCCTTTTTGAGGCTTGGACCATTTTTAGTGGGGCCACCAAAAAAAGGGGAATACGAAAAAGGGTGCCACTGAGGCCATGGGTCAAAACCCAAACCGTACCCCCAGTGAACATCCGATTCAATCCAACCACTAAAATAGGAAACCTAAAATGGGTGGTGAATTCACCAATCCCAACCACTCGCTTCCTGAGTTGATTGGCCAAAAAAAGTCCAAACTTTTTGTTTACCACCAAAATGGTCCAAACCCAAAAAGTGTAAAGTCCATGAACTCAGGGAGTGAGACCAAAAAATGGAGAACCCCTTCTTTCAGTGAACATCCGATTCAATCCAACCACTAAAATAGGAAACCTAAAATGGGTGGTGAATTCACCAATCCCAACCAACATGGGATCAACCTTTTAACGGTTTTGACCACCGCCATTTCAGGGACTTGGTTTTGAACCCCGGGGCTCGGTAGCTGGCCTCGTCTACCTCGAAGCGAGTGTCGAAGCTGAGGTTCTGCGAGGCCAGCCTCGAGGCGATTTGGCTGTGGCGAATTCAAAAAACCGGAAATTTCCAAAATGGAACATGGAAACATGGCACCAAAAAACCGGAACATGGAAATGGAACTTGTTAAGTGGAAACATGGACCCAAACCTGCGGTTTGCCCCTCCTGGTTAATTGTGAGCCACACCCAATTTGACTATATACAGCGCAAGGCCGCCTTTCCCTCTGCCCAGTGGCCATGGGGAAAAAAAAAGGCGGGCGTCCATTTTATTTTGGCTTGAGTTTGAAGGGGAAGGACAAAAAGGGATGCTACTGGGCAACTGGGCTCCACTGGAAAAAGGGGTCATCCTCAAAGAAGTCTCTCCCTGAACCCTCAAAAATCTCTGGAAAAACAGGTTCTTGCCCCATTCTATGGGTAGTTTGCGGGTTCAGGTTTCTATAAATGGGGCCTGGAATCTGCTTCTGACCCCTAGAAAATGGGATAAACCCAATGTAAGGAGGCATGACCCCATGCCTCTGCTCACTTTCCTCTAAAATGTGGTATTCAAGATGTGACATCCTCGAAAAGCTACCAGAGCATTTCTGGTGGTGAAGTGAGAAATTCGGGGGAAACCCCAAAAGTGATCGTGAGAATCCGACTCAAAATGCAGTAAGGGTCCCAGTCAGTCTTTGGGTCGCCCAGGTATGCGTTGAGGGCACCCGAGACCTTTGTTCTGATTTTGAACAGAAAGGACCCGGGCTGAAAACACGCAGGCCAAGGAGTGGAAAATAGCTGACTAATGAATAAAGCCAAAACCGAAACCGTCATTTGTTAATCAAACTGACCTAAGCATGCATATATGGAGTCAAATCCAATTTGCAGGAGCCCCAAATGGGTGAATTCCCCTTTGGCTTCCTTGGACACCATCCAAAAAGTTGGCTACTCTCGAAGAATGACACAGATGCTCTGGCCAATGGCCATGGTTCCCTCAACATGGTTTCGCTGAGTTTGTAAGTCGACTCAGAAACTACGACTCTTCACTCAGGCCGCGGCTCGGCGGGGCACAGGCTAGGGCTCACGCCCATGGCGCAAAAAAAAAGAAAGAGCGAAAAACTGACGTCTTCCGCGGATTCGCGCGAATCCGCGCGCGGAAGTGTGCCGGTTAGGCGGAGAAGGCGGTTTCGGTGCTGCCAGAACAAAAAACCTGCCTGGGTTGATGATTTACTTTCGGTGATGGACCAAATGCGGCACGGGAAGCGGAATCCACTTCTCTACCATTGATATACTGTGGCTCAAGCTTGTGCAGTGCATGTTTCTTGCAACTTCATGACAAGGGCTATGGTCAAAACTCCTGTCACGCGTTGGCTTTTGATGCTGTGAAGGGCCTTCTTTTGGGAGTTTTACCCCCGTGAAGGGGCCTTGTGGATCAAATTGATGCTCAGCGAGTGCTTCAACTGCTTGGTGCTGGTCCTCTGCTCTGACCTGTCTGAAACAAGTCTTCAGGGGCTGCATGCAAACAGGGAAGCTCTTCACTAGCGACGAAAAAGATGTTTTCTTCAAGAGGCGCAGGGGTCAAGGGGTAAACAAACGCCTCTCAAGGACCTTGCATATCGAGGTGTTCACGCTTTGGGAACCCTCACTCAACTGGCCACGAGGGAAAGCCAAACAAGTGAAAAGATCGATTTGGCCAAGTGAGAAAGAGCAAACCGGCCGTGGCGAACCATGGTTACTTTGTTTGCGTCGGCCAGGTACGGTCATGGTGCAAGCTGAGCCCATGAGAATGCAGCGGTGTGTGTGTGTGTGTGCGTTTTCTAGAGGTTGATTCCCCATTCTGTTAAACCATCGTTCTTTTTGAACACCGGATCCGTTTCCCTGGGTTTCCGGAGGTTTTTTAGAAAGAAGGATCCCTGGAAATAATGGGGAAGGTACCCCTAGAGTTTTGCAATTGTTCTATTTCAGCCTGGATTGGACGAAGCCCTTGTTTGAACATAATTAAACACCTACCTGGACCCTCAAAATGCCCTTAAAATTGCAGGTGTTGCCCTAAAAATGGGGATGACATCCCTTTCTGGACAGCTCTTTCGGGACTAGGTATTGGCTTTTCACTCCCTGTTGTTCACCACCCTGCCACCCCCCAGTTTCAACACCCCAAAACAAAGGAGACGGGCGTCCGGCTTGCAAGTGATGCTTTCAGGCTCGTGTAACTGCGAGAACAACATGACAACCTGGACCCTCAACCTACCCATAATAAAGAAAGTCACGCCATAATTTTGGGGCAATACTCCACGTTCAAGGGGAAATTGAGTGTCCAGGAACACGTTTTGGTGCAGGGGGAAGAAGCACAGGCAAGTATGGCACGCATCCTGACACTGCCGAAAACCCAACGACGTATTCCCGTTCAAGCTGCAGCCTTTTGGGGTTGGTGGATTGATACGCCGCATTTCACCTGGATAAACAACGCCCAATGACTGGGAAACATCGAAAAATCAACTGGTGCCGATGTTTGGCGTGGATGGCGAGTCTAGCTTGTCAGCTCCGGTCCAAACCCAAGCGTCAAACTCCGGTTCTTCGGCCGATTGGGCCATGGTTCCCTGAGGAATCATTCTAACGGTTCAGGATCCTTGCTACCAGGATGATCATCCTGTCAACCTCGGTACAGGGGTCTTTTGACCATGGCACATGCAGGTGATATATGTTGCAGAAAGATACTGTGGCTGGACGAAATCCTCACCACTTTGAAGCCATGGGAAACCATTTTTTGTTGGGCGTCCACCACATCCCAAACGATGTTAGGGGCGAATCGGGTACAACGGTACAACCCTCATGAAGTGGTCAACAATCGCTGCAAAGTAAACTATCAGAACATCCCCTTTGATTTGGGAGCATGGTAATATTCACCCTGTGACAGACCCTGTGTGAATTTAATCAATCCCAGTTTATCAATAGGGGGTGTTCCCCTCCAAAAGTGATGATTCCCCACTAAACCCAGGGTCACCCCGCTATTAATAAACTGGAGTTGGTGAATACTGTGGATGGACGAAATCCTGCACCACTTTGAAACCATGGTTGAAATCATTGTTTGTTGGTATTTACATTCGAATCATCATTCCAGGGTTTCTGAACGGTGGTGCGAAATTGATTTCGCAACCATCCACAGTATGAGGTCAACATTATGGGGTTTACTTCCAAACCCTTCTTCTTTTGCCCGACTCTCCTCGCTCCGAAGCTTCCCCCGCTCAGAAGGGCCTGCGGTTTCCTCGCCCTAGCAGGGACGCTGGGGGTCGACAGTTTCTCTTTCAACCAAACCGAAAATCGGTGCCTCAAAACAAGAAACCAACAACAAAAACACCAAAGAAGGAGAACAAGCAAAAAAGAAAAACATCGGGCACAAGCCACTTGTTTTAGTTGAATCTCCGTCTTCCCCCGGGCTTGTCGGGTCGTTAAACATCTGTGGCACTCGCGGGGGCTTGGCGCTTGCTCCCTGGCAGTCCCGGGATTTCCCCGGGGCGCGAAAGGTTTTGGAGGCCAAGCGTTCCTGGCCAAAAAGTTTTTGGGTGAGTTGTGTAGGGAAAGCCAGGAGAACCGTTGCCCCAATTTGGGTCTTTGGAGTTGGTACTACCCCAAAGGGGTTTCGCAGGAAAACCAAAAGGAGAAGCGTTGCGCCAGTTTGGGACGGTCCGAATCCGAAAAGACAGCCATGTTCTCAAGCCAACCCAAAAGTCGATGCTATTTGGCAGTGGCTCAAAATTAAAGAGCTAGGGTTACGCAGGTTTGGGTCCATGTTTCCACTTACCAGGGCAAGCCATTTAGGTTCCGGTGCTTTGAGCCATTTGAGCCTGCAAGATCAAACATCTTGCCAGCCCAGCAACGCATGAGAAAATGCAGGAATTTCCTGCCAAAGCCGCAGTTGCAACATGGATGCTGTGCACTGCCACATCCATGGCATGCAATCAGAATCGTACTTGACACCTGGCTAAGCACAGGCCCGAGGCGTGCCTAACATGTCCAAAATTGGGTCTTACAGGGGGCTGCGGCGTCCTAAGTGTCAGAAATACCTGGAGTCTTCATGACCCTTAAAGCTTGGCTGGAACTAGGACCCCAGCAAAAACTTTTTTTTTTTGCCTGGTTAGTGGAAAACAAAGGGACCCCAAAAAAGCAAAAAAGCAAAAAGGGGAGCTAATTCTGGGGAAGAAAGTACTATGGTTGGTCATTACCCCAAATCAAGGGGTCATGGACCCATTTTTGATTCGGGTCATGGAGACTTCGGGTAGATACCATTCTGGCCAGAACCAATGCCAAGATTCAGAATGTCAACCGAAAAGCCCAAACTTGGATACAGCGTTGGAAAGACATTGAGCAGCCTACCCATCACCCTCCGATGCCCCTCACATACCCCACAAGGGCTATCCCCAAGAAGTGGTCCAAACCCCTGGGTTTGAGCCAGACTTGAACAACTTTGCTTGGGAGGGGCCTTCCGTTGAACAACAACTAGGTCCTCCAGTAGAGAGGTTAGAATAAGGGTTCCCTTTATTCTGCAGTCTACTTTAGTAGGGGAACCCTCCCCAAAAAAGGGCAGTACTGGGGGACCTAGACAAACTACCCAAAAACGAACCAACTGCCGCTGTGGGCCTTTGGGGTGATGTTTCACACTCCTTCCTATGAGGTCCACTGGAGCTGGCCTTCTTGCAATCACCCCACAACCCCCCTGCCCCCACCCCCCCCCAAACCCCGTTTGGCTCGTACAAGCCTTCTTCAGCCCTTTACCGGGGCTCGTGGTTCTTTCTTTGGGTGAGAAGGTTGGTGGGGTGTTCGTAGTGTCTTTTGGGAACCCCATGTTGCAAAATGGCGATCTGCGGCTTGCCGCATTCGGGGGCATTGGTTTGGAGCTCGGCGGTTTGGAGGTTTTCTGGGGGAAAGTTCCCATTTACGCTCTGCACAAGCAGCCAAGGGTTCAAATCCCCAAACCACCAATCCAACCACCAATTCAAGGTTACCTGACACATTGAACCCACCTGGAAAAAGGGAACCCTGCAAAATCGTGGCATGGTCAGAGCAAGCCGAGACAAACAAAATGGGGGGCTCCCAAGAAAGATCCCTTGTTTCACTTGTGTTTCACTTTTCAGCCGCCCCAAAATGCTTGCCCTCAAATCAGGACACACCTATGTGGTTGTTTCTTTCTTGATGATTTAGGGAAGAGAAGTCAAAAAGGAACCCACCCATTTTGGACGTTTGGAGACAAACCCGTACAACAGTCTGTAGACACGAGTCGCCCAGTCTTCCCTCCACCGCTCCCTGTGCCTCCGTGCGCCAAGCTGCTCGAGTCGCTCAGCGGGCGATGGCCAACTGAGGTCCTTTGCGGAACTTGGTCTTCGCTGCGCCTGCGGCACCTAGGGCAAAATGGTACTGTGGATGGACGAAATCCACCACCACCTTGAAGCCAAGGGAAGCCGTTCGCTGTTATTTGCAGTGGAATCATCCTTCCAGCATTCAGGGTTTCTGAGGGAGATGCAGGATTTCGTCAGGACTTGTGACAAGCTGATCTGCGGCTAAAAGTCGAACTTGTTTCTTCCTTGATATGTGGAATGGCCAAAAGTTGAACTTGCGGCTGTTGTTGCCATGTGGGGGGGCGTCTAAAAAAAGGGACCCCCAAAAGGCTGGTGTCTCTTTGGTGCCTATGGAAGACCACACAAAAAGTGGTACCTTCCAAAGTCATAAGCCCCTTGAAACTCTGAATGCAACGCGTGCCCTTGCATAACCGTCGAGAGATAGGCATGAACGGTTCGGCCGAAAGCGACTCGTGACTCGGCCGAAAGCTGCAAAAACTCGAGCCGAAACTGGTCAACACTCCTATGGCCTATGGCCATGGTTCCCTTATAATGGTTATCAATCAAGCCTTGCCTGTAGCAGTAGCTATTTACCACCAATTTACCTCAAATGTACCCCCAATTTTGTAGGTGATTTACCCCCAATTTGGTGGGTATTTTACACCCAAATTTGCTGAATCTGTGGGCAGCTCACCCCAAATTGTGTGGGTAACTTGCCCCCATTTTTGGGTAATTTACCCCAATTCTGTGGGTAATTTACCCCCAGTTTTGTGGGTAGTTTTTACCCTCAATTTGGGGGGGGGGGGGGTAATTTACCCTCAATTTTGGTGGCAATTGACCCCCAATGTTCATGGAAATTGTGAAAATAACGAGTCCAAAATTGGGGGGTAAATTACCCCCCAAATCCCAAACTTTGGGGTAATTTACCCAAACAAATGGGGGTAAATTACCCCCAACATTTCTACAAATTACTCCCAATTTACCAAATTCCCGACAAATTTACCCCCGATATACACCCAAATTTCACCCCAATTTACTCACAATTTACCACCGATTTGGGGGTGTACGTTGCCCTGAATAAGGGGTAAATGTTGCTGAGTCGGCAAGCCTGTATAGTCCCCCCCACCCACCCGCGCAAAGAAGGCATGATAGAGGCAAGCCCGAAGTTATTAAGGATCCTTACCACCAGGATGACCATCCCTGTTGCCACCAAGGAAAGGAACTGGTCTTTTGATCATGGCACTCCTGGGGGTGTCTCGGTTGGTGTAAAGGGAACCCGCCCAAAAGGAAGCCAAGACACCTGGACCCTCAAAACTCCCCTCAAAAAACGTGGTTTGCCCCAAACTTATGGGAACAAATTCCCTCTTTGGCGGGTAGTTTGAGGGTTCAGGCCCAATATGACTGACACCTAGCACGGCAGACCGCTTCCTTTCGGGTTTCCCCAGCCTTCAATCTGGCCTTTCCGCTTCTCCCCAGCCTGTCGACCTGCGGTGTTTTTTTGCGGTGGAGGGTTTTGTGGGTGCCTAGAGTCTCCATGCAGACATGACCCCTTTTTGTGGGTATCTGAACTCTCAAACTACCCGCAAAAAAGGGGAACTCACCATAATCATTTTGGGGCAGCCCATGCTTAAGTTGGAATTCTGAGCGTCCAGGCAGATGATCCAATTCTCCAATCCTTGAGTCTGCTTGTTGGAAGCGAAGCCTCTCACAGCCTCTGACAGGTCTTTGGGTGTGCATCCCTTGCGACCAGCCAAGCTGTGGGCCAAATCCATGCCATGGGCCAGTGGAAATTGGTGGTGTACGCACCTCCAATGAGGGGATTGGCCAACAAAACGTGCAGGAAGTCTTGGTTCAAGCCTCTCATTTTTTTCCCTGGACCCAACAAGTGGCTAAGTCCAGGAAGTCAGGGAGTCAGCTTTTTATCCCATGCACAGAGTGTCTATCCATCCCACCAGGTGGGTTTCGCGGATGTCGTCCATCCGCATGTCCCAAATCCCTCGCCGAACTGCCCCGTTCGCAGGAGGCTCCAGGCGAATCTGTGAATGCACTCCCATCCGGAGCTGGGAAGTTGAGAGGGAAACAGGTTCCGGAAGAACCACCTCCCTGGGAAACGGGTTCCGGAAGAACCACCCCCCTGGGACTCCGTACCTCGGTTGCAAAGTCTGCTCCCCTGCTAAAAGTGACTAACTTTTAGCGGTTTAATGGAAAGCCCATTAGTTGGCAAAAAGTTAAAGTCCGAAGCCTAACATCCAAGCAAAATGCACCAAAGCTAAATTGCAACTTGGAACATCTGCCCCCCCCCCCCCCGGCCTTGAGAGTAGCTCGCAGTGCCGGTTTTGGTCTCTTTCACTGCTTGACCGCTGAAGGTCCAATGGAAGGTCCTCCAAAAGCGGAGCGAAAATTCCGAATACATCACAAACCCACGTGGCTCACAAGAAGATCCTCGACATCCGTGGGCATATGTCGCGATTTTTTGCATGCTTGAGCAATCACCAAACAAATCCTACCCTCTCACCAAGAAGCTTTCCTTTTGAAACGGTATGCACTTGCCAAATTGTTTGTGGGCAACCTCTTCCTGGAGTACACAACCCCATGGTTCTTTTGTCGCGGGGGAGGGGCCACCCAAAGGCTTGGATCCCATGGAGAGATCCGAACTGCCAATTTCGAACAAAATCTCTGGGGGGAAATGTGTGGGGCCGAAAAAAAACACAAACAACAACAAAAAAAAACAACAACGATAGGAAGCGAAAAAGCTTTGGACCATTGCAGCTTGGCTTCACTTGGTGTGGGGCCGATTAAAAACAAATACTAAAGGACCATTCCAGCTTCACTTTCTGGTCCTGAGTTTTATGTTGACGGACGAATCGAACCCTTGCTCCCCTTCGGGCCAGGGGTCACTCTTAAGGAGGGTCTCCAAGAGCCACCCCAATAGGATGCGCGACTTCGGTGAACCGTTTCGTTGGGAAGCCCGCTGAACAGGAACTTGCGCGGACGATCGGGAGGAATGATCTGCAAGTTGTTCTCCAAATATATATACATATTATATATAGATGTATTCAGCAAACGGTTTACTCCACAGCAAGGACAAGTCAGGAATATATTATAGAATTCCAAAATTTGAATTAAGAATCAAATCCCCAAGTAAAGGACCTTTGTCATGGATAGCTCGTTATACCCCACCTGAGCTCGCTATAAAATAGGCACAACAATCAGTTCCAAGCTTTGCATTGTCAAGAGACTCCAATTCCCTGACTTGTCCTTGCTGTGGATGGTTGCGAAATCCACAAATGCCACACCAAGCTCAGAAACCCTGGAATGATGAACGATTCCCCTGTCAACAAACGTTGTGGGTTTCAACCATGGTTTCATTTCGTGTTGCCAGACTCGCGGAATTCGATTTCAACCATCCACAGTGTGTCCACTTCCCTTTGCATTTTTTAAAGGAAAGTCCAGCTCTCGCATTCTCAAACAAGGGACCCCACTCCACCTGAAGCCCCAATAGTGGCTTGGGTCAAGAGCCTGTTCTATATACACACCGCTGCGTACGACTTTTAATTGGGGCGCACATGGAACTTATATCCACCACATTTTGGAAGGGTAATCCTCGTTCAACTCATAGCCAAATCATTTTTTAGACGAACTATCAGCTGAGCACTACGCAGGAGCTAGTTGGATGACCATCCCATTTAAGTGGTTAGACTATCCCTGATTCATAAGTCCCAGTAAGTCCCCATTCTGCGGGTTATGTATGGGGCAAATTGCACTTCGACAACTTAACTGGGGATGTGAAGCAAACGGGACGGTCCAAGTACAGCGCAAGCACGCTATAAAACCAGGTCCTCCCACCAATTAACACGGAACCTGACAGGGAAATGGTCCCTGTGAAGGAAAATGGTCCTAAACCAGGACCCCCCGAACGCCAGGTTCCACGTGTTAATTGGTGGGAGGCCCGACCGACCAAATCCGAGCAACCTACCAAACCTCCGATAAGAAAACATGGATGAGGCTCCCAAAAAGGCGACTTTCGACAACAGAAAAGGCCGCTAACAAACCATCCCAAGTGTTTCCCTGTTCGAAGAGGCCCGTCAACCGCTGAAAAGGCTGCTAAGAAATCGAGACATCCAGATCAAGGGGTGTAATGCAGCTCCACCAAGTTGAACCGACAATGGATGTTAAGAAATTGAGCCCCCCTCAACCATCCGATTTCTACAGTCGCGCTGTAGAAATCAGCCAGGCACATAGGCCATGCGCCTTGCTTGCCTTTTCAGGTACCAAATAACCCTTGGCATTGGCGTCGCGGTAGCTTCTGATATCTTCGCACATGAGCCCTCATGGGTATGGGTCAAAATTCGCCTCGGCCCCAAAGGGGCCAAGGGCGCTCAGATCTCTTCTCCAAAGAGAATCTTCGCTTTTCCCCTCCCCCAACCCCCTCCCCAACAAAAATTTTGCCGGGCCGCCGCCCCCCCCCCCCACCCCCCCCCACCCATGTCGGCTGGACCCAAAATCCTGTCCGGCGGGCCTTGAAATTTTCGGGGTTCGTCGGCGTCCAGCTCCATGGGTCCATTTTTGTCGAAAATGTGCTGACAATTGCGAAAATCACTAAAAAATTGCTTTTTTGTCCTGAAAAGCATGACCTCCTGGTGGCCAGGCCTGCCTGACGTGTCTGAGACTAGGCTCAGGCCCAGCCCAACCAGCAGCCCGCCTGCTGGCCAGGCCTGTCAGCCCCACCCAGCCTCAGGCCCAAGCTTGTCTGAAACAGGCCTACCCCAAGTCATCCAGCAAGCCCAGCCCAGCGCCCAGCCCAGGCCCTAGGCCGGCCCCAAGGTCAGGTTTGTCTAACGCCAACGACCCAGTCTCACGTGTCTGAAACTGGTCTCAAGCTATGCCAGCCACCAAGCCCGTCTGACGTGCCCCAGCCCCCTCAGTCCGGCTGCCCAAGCAACTCAGCCCCTCCTGCTTGCGTCTGGCCCCAAGCCATCCAGCAGGCCCAGCCCCGTCTCAAAGTACGCCAGCCTGAGACTGGCCTCAGGCCCAGCCCAGCCAACTCGCCACCCAGCCTCGGGCCCAAGTGTGTATGAAACAGGCCTTGCCCATCCAGCAACCCGCCCAAGCACAGCTCAGCCCAGCCCGCCCAGCCCAAGTTCCAGGCACAACCAGCGTCCGGCTGCCCGGCAGCCAGCAACCCACCCATGGCTTCGCAGCCTCGTGGCTGAGACTAGCTTCAGGCCCAGCCCAAAGCCTGCCCAGCCCAGGCCCCAGCGCATCTCAGGGCATGCCAGCCACTACCGGCCCCCAGCTCCCAGCCCACCAGCAGGCTCAGCCCAGTGTGCCAAGGTCAGGTTTGTCTAACATGTCTGAGACTGGCCTCTGAGACTGGTCTCAAGCTATGCCAGCTACTCAGCAGCCCAGGCTGACCAGGCCCCTTCGGCGCAGTCTGAGACTGGTCTCAAGGTATGCCAGCCTGAGACTAGCCTCAGGCCCAGTCCCTCAGCCCGCCTGCTGGCGTGTCTTACGTGTCTAGCCAGCAACTCGCTACCCAGCCTCAGCCCATCCAGCAACCCGCCCAAGCACAGCTCAGCCCAGCCAGCCGAAGTTCCAGGCGCAACCAACACCATAATCCAGCTGCCCAGCACCACCCATGGCTTCGCAGCCTCGTGGCTGAGACTAGCTTCAGGCCCAGCCCAACCAGCAACCCGCCTAAGCCAACCCCACCCAAGCCCACCCGGTTTGAGACTCGCAGGCCTCAGCCTATCTAGCGCCGAGACTGGGCCTCACCAGCCTGGGCTCAACTAGCGTCTAGCCCAGCCCAGTCCGCCTGCTGGCCAGGCCTGTCTGACGTGTCTGAAACTGGCCTCAGGCCCAGCCCAGCCATAGCCCAGCCCCCTCAGTGCGGCTGCCCAGCCCGCCGTAAACTAGCTTCAGCTCAACCAACAACCCACGCAAGCAAGGTCCAGCCAAGCTGCCCGAGACTAGCTTCAGGCCCAGCGCAGGCTTATCTGATGTGTCTGAGACTAGCCTGTGGCCCAGCCCAACCAGGCGAGGCCGGCTTGTCTGACTTGTCTGGAGCCAGCTTCAGGTATTCGGACCTTCCCAACACTGGATTTCGGTGTTCCTGACCCTTCCCTCAAACTAGGCTGGGCCGAGGCGGGCAACGCGAAGCGTTTACAATTAAACCACCAGGATATGGACCGCAGGTTTTAGTCCTTGGTTCCAGTTACCAGGGTTCCACTTTGGGCACCTATTCTTGACCCACTGCCACATTCCCCGCTCCTCTTTGCTTCCTCACGGCTCCTGGAAATCGAAAACATCGGCGCGGTTCGAACGTTAGGTCGCGGGGCCATTCCATGGAGAACCCGCAACGCCAGGTTGATAAGCCCCGAAGACAACTTGTTCAGGCCGTTTTGGGGTGAGAAATCGGAGCTATACAGTAAGTTACATGGGCCATTGCTCCTTTCCTCCACTACTATCCATAGTGGGTCTGCATGGCTTGGCGGAACGCAAATCGGATTGCTGACCTCTTGCGCAGGCGTGCCTCCAAGTGCATTCTTGGCCTCCCAATGGACATGCCAAAAGCAAAACACATTGCTCTTTGCAGCCAAAAACACTGCTTGCAGGACCCCGACAAAACCCAAGTTCACCCCCAGAAGAATACATGCTTCGAGTAGGACATCTTCCATTTGCTGAAGAATATTGTTTACTTTCCTCTATTGGGTTTAGGGAATCTACCTCTACTGGCATTATTGTTGTTTCTTCTTGGGGACTTACGCAAATGGAGAACAGCCTTCACTTTTGAGGAAGCCCTAGCGCCAGCTTCTCCGGACATTACCTTGGCGAATGCTTGCTGGTGCTCAGGGAAGATGATGACCGAGTCCGGGTGTTTTGGGGATTCCCTTCAAGGAAGCCACCAGTGGGATGGCATTTTTCGTCTCACTTCCTGCCTCTCTCGCACCAATCCCAAGTCGAACTCGGCCATTGGGAAATCGCCATGGTGCCACCAGAGTCTCGCGACTCTGGTTGCTCGAAGGCGTGGCTGGGGACACACCCAAATCAAAATCAAGGGCTCTGCGTGAACTCCTGTGCGCAATGCGCACAATGCGCGCAATGCGCGCAATGCGCCGTTCCACTTCTCGCCCTTTTTGGCGAGAGGGACGTTGCGGGATATGGTGCCAAGGCCCACTGCAGACACCTGGAACCGAAAGAAATACCCGTACAAAAGTTGGAACTCACCTCGCACCAGGGTGAATGAAACCATGGAGTTGAAACCCATAACGTTCCCGGGGATTTTCTGTTGGGGAATCGAATCATTCCAGGGTTTGTGAGGGAGCAGCCGGTTCCCCGCGCTTTCATTGGGCGAAATGGCCGGCAGACGGGTCTTGTTGAAGAGCGGAGCTGGGCCCGCAAGGGGCAGCCTCAGAATTCCCTTTCAACCATCCACAGCCAATGTGGATGGACGAAACCATGGAATGGTGCTTCTGCAAATGCCAACAATGGTTTCCCGTCACAGATCACAGGCACGGGGGAAGACCACCGAAAACACCCGCTGGGGTCCTTCGGCGGCTGCTGCGTGCCAGCTCGAGATTCGACGCAAAGGTCAGCGCCTGAGACGGCCAGACGGAGCGGAGGGGTTGGCCCGGAGTGGCACGCAGGGCCCGAGGGCCTCAAACTGGCCCCTGGGTTGGGGAAAGGTCCGGATTGGCCCACCCCAGTGATTTCTTTGTTTGGACTGGGAAGCAAAGGGCCGCGAAAAAGCTGAACCTCAGAAATTGAGCTGGGCGGGGAAACAAAGGGCCACCGCTTTTGGTTGAACTCCTCTCAGCTCTGCCATGAGATGGTTGCGGACAAATTGTACTGTTTGCGTTCAGCGAAACGGGAATGTGTCAAGCAAGAGAAGATTCAATGCTTGGTCTCCTCATTGCCCAGTCGCCCAGTCGCCCAGTTGCGCAACCGGCTTTGCCGCTTGTGTGTCTCGCAAAAGTGGGGGGCTTCACCTAGCGCCGGTCTCGTACGGTCTCGTTGAAGTTGACATGACCTTCTGGCCTTCTGGCCTGGGTCAAATGGATTTCACTGAGAGATTCTGACATCAACCGGGGCCAGCCAGGTGGACACTAATTCCAAAAACACAAAACTGGGTTATTGCCCAACATTGTGGTCGGTGATATCACTTTCTGGGTAGTTTGAGGGTTCAGCGAGTTTCTACCAAAGCAACCACCGGATGCTTCTGAGTCTGGGCCATTTCGGTGGTTGCTCCTCAAACTTGAGGGCCCTGCAGCTTTCTACCCTTGCCGGTTGGTCATTTTGAGTTTCGGACGTTTGATACCACAAATAAACAGTTGTTCCCGTGTCTTTCCACATGAATGTGTGTGAGAGAGAGAGAGAGTGCTTGTTTGCTTGTTTGCTTGCTTGCTCGCTCACTCACTCGCTCGCTCGCTTGCCGGTCTCTGTGTCTCTGTCTCCGTTTCTTTGAGGTTCAGCGAGCAGATGGTTGTGGCTCAAAACTAAAGAGCTAGGATTACGCAAGTTCTAGTTTTGGGCTCCATTTACCAAGGCGCCTCATTTGGGTACCTTTGTCCCAGCCACAGCCATACTTAAAGGGGCAGGGTACTTGGTAAGTGGTTAGTAAGTCAGGTTATAACCCACTTACCATGGTTATAAGTCTCCTATGTGGGTTATCATGGTTTCTCATCCCACCCTGGCTGGTCGATCCAAATCAACCAGGGCCTCGGGCCCAGGAGGTCGACTCCTGGCCGAGGTTCCGAAACCGAAACCGGCACAGCAAACGGCCAGTTGCCATTTGGCGGCGGTCAAGAATTGGGCAACCCCAAAATGGTTTTGCGTCGCAAGCCCTAAGTGGACACATGGAGCCACAAAACCTGCGGCCCACTCCTGGCGCCATTTTGAAAAAGACCCACAGGAAGGCTTGGGTTGGTGCCTTTTGCTTCGCAAATCCAAAAGGAATCGGATAGAACTCGATCAGGTTGCCGGGCCGGGCTCCCGTGCCAAACCTTTTTCTCGGTCTTCTCCATGGCTCGGTCTTTCGTTTTGAGATTCAAACCGAGGACCAACGCCCCGTTTGCTCGGACCGGCTGTCAGTGGCATGTGCCCATTCCGCTTTGGGCGGGTCGCCGCGGCCCTCATGCACCTTGGGTCTTCTGCAGTAAGATGCCGCGTTTCTCCCAGAGCCATTGGGCCGAAAAGCTCACAAGAATGTCACCCAAAATGGCACCGGTTGGAAAATGGAGAGAAAAAAGGACTAAAACTGAGCCACACCCATGTAGAGTTCAAGCCTGAGAGTCCTTGCTGGTGCGAGAGATGCAAAGGAGAAATGGACTTTTCCCCTTCTGGTTCCTGTAATACGGGACAAAAACTCCCTACTTCTCGCGCCGATCGCACGATTCGGGGGCGCACCTACGCGAAATCCCAGCCGTCGGCGCGTGTACCCAGTTTCACCACGCAGGCGCCTTTCCCAAGGGGTCTGCCTTCATTTGGCCCCACGAAGATGGCCCACGAATAGGAACTCCGATTCTTGAGGATCCTCACTCCCATCCTTCTGATGAAACTCTGCACCCAAGAAACCCAACGGAATGATGAACGACTCCCCAATGCCAACAAACAATGGTTTCCCAGAGTTTCATTTCGTGTAGTTTCGGATTTCGCAACCATCCACAGTATTTAACCCGGAGGAGCTGTTCTCTCTTTGCTTTGACCATGTCACATGGTAGGAGTCCCTAGGTCCTCCAGTAGAGAGGTTAGAATAAGGGTACCCTGTTTTCTGTAGTCTACTTTAGTAGGGGAACCCTCCCCCAACAAAGGGGTGAGAAAGGGCACTACTGGGGGACCTAGGTCCCCTTCTTTGTCGGGACCCCCGTCCTGGGTGGGCTCCTTCTCCTCGTCCAAGCGATGCGCCTTGCCGGCAAAGGGCCTTGGCTTGCAGGTGACTACGACACGTTCCAGTCGCATGTTTCGTCCCCTGGCAAAAATGAGAACATATGTCCAGTGTGATAGATTCCCTTTAAAACCAACGGGGGAAAAATGTTCTTAAGTAAATAATTAGGAGTCACGTGCATCCCTGGCGCACCTTTTTGTGGCTGGGATTGTCGCTTCCCACCCTCTACCGCGGGCTTTGACTGAAAACTCCCTTCGGTCCAAGCGGGATTCCACCTTGGTGGGAAACGAGAAGCGGAAACTTGAAACCAGCCCTCGTCCTCCCAAATGAGGATCTGGATCATGGCGGCGTACAAAATAATTATGCAACTTATGGGCATGACTCTATTCTTGAAGTATCCCACAGACCCGTCCTACTTACTTGGACCCTGTTCTTCCATGAATGGCAAATGGTAAGTCCCTAATGATCCCTTGTAAATGCCAACAAATAATGGTTGCCGATGGCTTCCCATGGTTTTAAAGCGGTGCGAAATGGACTTCGCCAATCCATAGTATGGCTCAATGTGCTACCCCCCCCCCCCTGTGTGCGGATTAAAGGGGGGTTGCGAACCTTTCTGGTGGTTGGGTCAACCAAATGTTTCTCCTACTCAAACCCGCGTGAGGTACGGTCGCTCGCTGCTTCCGAAAAAGAAGATACATCTTGATCCATTGGCTGAGGACCGCCTTACACACAACCTCCATCGTCAGGACCCACCCAGCACGGCTGTTTGCGCGCCCGGCGTGAAGGACGGCACAGCTTCAGGTGGTTCCAAAGCCACCCGAGAGGAGGAGCTTGCGGCGCCTCACGAAGTCGCCCGGCCGCACGGAGTTCGGGCTGCGTCTGTCTTGTTTGAAGGTACCATAGTGTGTGTGGGTTTGAAGGGGAACGAAAGGAAAGCCACCGATTTTGAAGGTCCTTTATTTTCAGGCAAAGAAATAGGTGTATTTGGAGATATGTATCTGCAATGTTTATGATAATGCCAAACGAGCTCTGTTTCTGTCCAACAAATGTGCGGCATGCTGTTTCTTGCCGTGACTGTCATAAGGGGGACGCGCTTGCTATACTTCCATCTGTTTGGTCGTTCCACACAGAAGCACATCAACCAGTCATGCAACAGCGTGGCACTGCGACCGCATTTGCCCCCTCAATCGGCAAGCGGTCTTTGAAGGCTCTGAAGGGTCTCTGGTAGAGCGAGTCGCCTGATGTGCTCTTTGACAAAAGTCTTTGGTGCTCACTTTGCGTTTCTATACTTCAAGGGAGTCCTTCGGGCAAGTAGTTTCTTCACTAGCCAAGGGGAAACAAAGGACTCCGTGGTTTGGGCGGTTGCTTGGGCGTTTTAAAAAAAGAACATGTCGAAAGAAATAACGACATCCAAAGCAACGCAAAAACACGGCCAAGCAAAACGAGGAGCCCCGACACGCGGGCGCTGGGTGATTTCTCTTTGCTTTCGAGCCTCTTCTCTTTGACCCACCGGCCCACCCACCATGCCTGTGGGCACGCGGGCCCGAGGCTCCGTGAACATGTTCTGCAGCAAGGAGCGCAGCTCCTACATCAGCCAGCTGCAACTTGGATCTTCAGCTTATCTGGACTAGGTCCTCCAGTAGAGAGGTTAGAATAAGGGTACGCTTTTTCCTGCGGTCTATTTTAGTAGGGGAACCCTCCCCCAAAAAAGGGTAAAAGGGCACTACTCAGCAACCTAGTGGAGTTTCCTTCGGACCCTTTCAAAACAAGTTCATGACCCCTTTCTTTTGAGCAATGACCCCATGTTCATGTCGGGTCATGGAGGCTCCAGCTGCATCGTTCCTATTGTCAAGGGCCAATCCAAATAGGGGCTGATAGCGCCTAATAAAGTGCCTAATAAGTAAGGTCTATCACTTTTGTTTGCTTACGCCCTCCGGAAAAAAACGATGATAGATTACCTCCAAAACTAAAAAGGGAAAATCAACATATTCTTAAGCAAATGCAGCAAATGAAAGATATTTCATGGTTTCATGAGTACCCTCCGGTGGTATTTGGATGTATTCCCTGGGTCTGAAGACGTGGATGGATTCCCAGCGAGCCGACCGGAAAAGGCGCCGAAGATGGCTTCGGTTCCTCGGCTCACTTTCTCACTTGGCCGACTCAAGTGGCTTCGTCTCACAATCCGTCCGTTTGTTTTTCCCTTTACACCAACCCCAAACAGGGGCTCTCCCCCAAAATGTGGCACCCTTACAAGCCGCACCAACCGCCTCGATCCCAAGGCCTCACAGGCGTCAGCCGCGTCAGCCTCTGCAGCCGGCTCTGGCGCATCGAAGAAGCCCTGTCGCAGATTCTCCTGGCATCGATTTTCACCACCTTCCAATGGGAGAGCCCGACTTGGGACACTGGTCCCCAGGGAGCCTTCGAATACAGTGGATGAACGAAACTCTGCACTTTGAAACCACCTGGACCCTCAAAATTCCCAAAGATTGATTGTTGCCCCATTTGTTTGGGGTGAATTCCCTTTCTATGGGTAGTTTGAGGGTCCAGGCATGTTGGTAGTTGCGTTGGGGGGTCGAATCATTCCGTTGGGTTTCTGAACGGTGGTGAAATCGAAATGGACTTCGCAACCATCCTCAATATCTCGACGATAGGCCCGCGCAATAGTTGGGAGGCTTTGCGAACACCAACAATCAGACCAGATTTAAGGGGACCACAGGTACACCCCACCACAGTGTGTCAGCAACCAACTTCTCTGCTCTTCAAGGCAAAGAAGGCGCTGGGTGGGGAAAAGAGTGGCTTCCCAACAAGTTGAACAAGGGTCAGTGGAATTGCCCTTCCAAAGTTGCAAGCTGCCAGCGGCTTGCTGTTGAACTCTCTCAAACTAAAAACAGCTCAAACGAACCCCGTGGCAGGGGGGTCGGTTTTGCAGAATATGCGCAAGCGGATAAGCCGCAGGATGTGTTTGTCAGGGTGGGTCAACGCGTTGCGGAAAACATGTTAGAATGTCGCATCAGAGAGAACCAAAGTCTGCTTTAAGCACGAGTTGCCTCGTGCACGAAACAAGGAAGCAGGGCGCTCATCCCACCGACTGGCCACCGCCCCAAAAAAAAGCGGCTAGAATTCAAATTCAATGACCCAAATATGTGCAAATTCAAACGCAAAATTGCAAAAAAAGGCTTGATCGGGCCGCTTTGGGTTGCCGCGGTTGGTTTGTCTCCGCATAGCAGAAACTCCAAAGTGGGCGGGGGGGTTCCCCTTGGTCTCCCTTTCACACAACCCCTCCCTGAGAAAAAAGAAAGTCCAATATCAACTATGTGTGTAGTGCCTGGAAACGCGTTCTTCTGCCCGTAGCCCCGTGCGCGGGTGTCTTTCTCCTGGCAAAAGCGTGCTGCAGCCTTCTCATCCTGGCAATCCCAGGGCCAAAAATGTGAGGTTGCCGAGCTTCTGTCGCCGAGCTTCTCATGTGGTTAGTGATGCAATACCGTGGCCCGGAGATTTGTCCTAGGGACCGTGCAACCCCCGCCTCCCCCCCCACCCCAAATGCCTTTCGGACGGCTTATTCAGCTGCCAACTTAGAAGTACAACTCTTCAAACTCAACCCATGTCCCAGATGAGAAATCCTGTTTGTGCCGTGCATTGCTCATTGACCTTTCATGTGTCACTGAAATTCAAGGAACATTCGTTTCACATGGCCATTTGCCACGCAGAGCCTGACCCTACTCGGCCCACAAGAGGCCTGGATGTTTGGCTTACCACGATAAAAACACATAAACCCACAAACTTGTGGAATGAAGCTCTTGAGAACCGGTCCGAACGGGAGAAAGGCTCTCGTGTCTCTCTTGAAGGCAAGCTATCATGCGCGTGTGGCTGTGGTCCCTTGAGTCTGTCTTGCCTGTTGATGGAGCCGGGCGAACAAAGAAGCATGATAAGCCCAGGTCATATCCTCAACAGCCCTGGAACCCCCCCCCAAAACCCTCCGTGGAAGCTGACACGAGCAATCCATATTTGGGCAAAGACCAAAGCATTCAGCTGTTGGGGAATCAGCGAAACACGCGTAAACGCACACGTCACTTGGCGCGGCGCAACCAGGAAGCCCCCGTAGGTTCACATGGTTTTTACCGCGCAAGTAGCTGGGTCATGTTGCTCAGGTCCCTAGGTTCTCCAGCAGAGAGGTTAGAATAAGGGTACCCGATTTCTTTTTGTCGGTTTTAGGGGAACCCTCCCAACCAAAAAAGAAACAGTGACGGGCACCTAATTCAAAATGGCTCGTTGGTTCACGGTGCCGCGGGTGAACTATAATATTTCACCAACCTGAAACTTGCGGTGGTTGGGGCGCCATTCCCCACATCAACCACCATTTGGGGTGAATTCGGTCGTGTGAGGTCCTTATAAAACACCCAGAGATCAGTAGGGGAAGCCTCCCCAAAAAAAGGGTAGAAGGGCACTACTGGGGGACCTAGTCTAAAATGGTCCGTTGGTTCACAGTGCCACGGCAATGAGCGCAACCCGCCTCAATCGAGAACAGCTTCTCCCAAACCAGGTGCCTCTCGCGAGCCAGGGCGCCGTCCTCAGCACCGACGCGCACCCCGCAAGCACAAGAATCTAGGGGGTTGATTCCTTCCAACCATTCTTTTCAACCATCGTTCTTTTCACAAACCGAATCGCTGTTTCCCCCTGGGATTCTGATGGTTTTCTGAAAAGAAGGATCCCTGGAAAGAATGGGGAAGTGTTCTGATGCCGCCTTAAAATTTGGTTCTTGCCCAAAACATGTGCTGGGTCCTCCAGATTTGAGAGGTTGGAATAAGTTGGTACCCGATGTTTTTTTCGGGACGTCTATTTTAGTAGGGTCCCGAACCCTCCCAACCAAAAAAGAAACGGTAAAAGGGCACCTAGCTGGGACCTAGTTTGTCCCCTTTTCATGGGTAGTTCTTTCGGGTCCAGAAAAGGCAAAATTGACCATGGCTTCTGCTCTCAACACTTCCTCGCAGCCTTCTTGCACGCGCTGGCACCTAAGCCTCCAACCCGCAGGATCTTTCGATTGCACAGGGTCGCTCGCTGCTCATCGAGCTCTTTCTTTTAAAGAGGGGGGGGGTATGATGGACACTTTGGGTCTATTTTCCAACCTGCTTCTTTTAGGGTGTTGGTTTTCTGGGGTTCTTGGCTGCCACATACACCCTAAGTGTCCATGGCAGGGGGATGGCGGGCCAAAGTGCGGAGTTGGCGGGCGAACTGCCAACTCCGACTGACGTCAAGCCTCCAAGGTTGACCTCAAGATCTGTCAAGTCCAGGTGGCGTGGCTAAGCAGTCCTCACCTCTGAACTGTGTCCCTGCTGACCGGGAGCTTCAAATGGGCGTGCCCCCAAATTAAAGAGCTAGGAAAAGCCGCCGGGTTTCATTCAGTCTTTGGTTCCATTTACCAAGGTATACCAAGTTGCCAACCTTGCGCAGGACTTTTCGTGAGCCACTGCCACATGTTCTTCCTCTCGCGCCCTGGCATTGACCGCGCGCCGTTCTTTCGCCTTAAATGGCCCATCCTTCTTGCCATGGGGCAAGGGTGCAGGTCTAGCCTTACGCTCTGGGCCGAGGTAGTGTTCCTGTCTTTTTGACCACACCCCAAGCGCCTTTCTGGGTATTCCAGCTTGGATATGCAGGCTCTCAGGGAAAACAGTTGGAATCCCCCCGAACTTAACCATCCAGGTGGTTTCCCTTCACAGGGTCCCAAAACGGTGGAATTCCCCAAAACCAAAGAGGTGATCCCCAAGAGGGAACCCTGCATATAAGGCTATTCAAGAAAAGTCAGGGCGAACACCCTTTACACAGTGGTTACTTTAGTTGTCCTTTACTCCATGAATCCCTCCTGAGTGGATTGGCCAGACAAAAAATATATATAAACTGTTTACTTACCATTAAAGATCCAAAACCAATTAAAGGACCGGATAACCCCACATGCTATGTTTTTCGCAAGGATGTGAGTTCAAATGTCCACACACATGTACCGTGCGCCCCTTGTATGGATGCGATTACAGAGCACCCAGATGCACAGAATGCAGCGCCTGCCACGACTTCGGCAACGGCATCGCCAAAGTGCTGCGCCTGCCACGATTTCGCAACGGCATCGCCAAAGTGCTGCGCCTGCCACGATTTCGCACGCCCCCCGCCGCGCGCGCGACAACATCCTGTCCCTCTAGACAGCTGCCGAATGCGACCCCTGCCACACAAACACACACCCAGATGCACAGAATGCTGCGCCTGCCACGACTTCGGCAACGGCATCGCCAAAGTGCTGCGCCTGCCACGATTTCGCAACGGCATCGCCAAAGTGCTGCGCCTGCCACGATTTCGCACGCCCCCCGCCGCGCGCGCGACAACATCCTGTCCCTCTAGACAGCTGCCGAATGCGACCCCTGCCACACAAACACACACCCAGATGCACAGAATGCTGCGCCTGCCACGACTTCGGCAACGGCATCGCCAAAGTGCTGCGCCTGCCACGATTTCGCAACGGCATCGCCAAAGTGCTGCGCCTGCCACGATTTCGCACACCCCCCGCCGCGCGCGCGACAACATCCTGTCCCTCTAGACAGCTGCCGAATGCGACCCCTGCCACACAAACACACACCCAGATGCACAGAATGCTGCGCCTGCCACGACTTCGGCAACGGCATCCGCAAAGTGCTGCGCCTGCCACGATTTCGCAACGGCATCGCCAAAGTGCTGCGCCTGCCACGATTTCGCACACCCCCCGCCGCGCGCGCGACAACATCCTGTCCCTCTAGACAGCTGCCGAATGCGACCCCTGCCACACAAACACACACCCAGATGCACAGAATGCTGCGCCTGCCACGACTTCGGCAACGGCATCGCCAAAGTGCTGCGCCTGCCACGATTTCGCAACGGCATCGCCAAAGTGCTGCGCCTGCCACGATTTCGCACGCCCCCCGCCGCGCGCGCGACAACATCCTGTCCCTCTAGACAGCTGCCGAATGCGACCCCTGCCACACAAACACACACCCAGATGCACAGAATGCTGCGCCTGCCACGACTTCGGCAACGGCATCGCCAAAGTGCTGCGCCTGCCACGATTTCGCAACGGCATCGCCAAAGTGCTGCGCCTGCCACGATTTCGCACACCCCCCGCCGCGCGCGCGACAACATCCTGTCCCTCTAGACAGCTGCCGAATGCGACCCCTGCCACACAAACACACACCCAGATGCACAGAATGCTGCGCCTGCCACGACTTCGGCAACGGCATCGCCAAAGTGCTGCGCCTGCCACGATTTCGCAACGGCATCGCCAAAGTGCTGCGCCTGCCACGATTTCGCACGCCCCCCGCCGCGCGCGCGACAACATCCTGTCCCTCTAGACAGCTGCCGAATGCGACCCCTGCCACACAAACACACACCCAGATGCACAGAATGCTGCGCCTGCCACGACTTCGGCAACGGCATCGCCAAAGTGCTGCGCCTGCCACGATTTCGCAACGGCATCGCCAAAGTGCTGCGCCTGCCACGATTTCGCACGCCCCCCGCCGCGCGCGCGACAACATCCTGTCCCTCTAGACAGCTGCCGAATGCGACCCCTGCCACACAAACACACACCCAGATGCACAGAATGCTGCGCCTGCCACGACTTCGGCAACGGCATCGCCAAAGTGCTGCGCCTGCCACGATTTCGCAACGGCATCGCCAAAGTGCTGCGCCTGCCACGATTTCGCACGCCCCCCGCCGCGCGCGCGACAACATCCTGTCCCTCTAGACAGCTGCCGAATGCGACCCCTGCCACACAAACACACACCCAGATGCACAGAATGCTGCCTGCCACGATTTCGCACGCCCCCCGCCGCGCGCGCGACAACATCCTGTCCCTCTAGACAGCTGCCGAATGCGACCCCTGCCACACAAACACACACCCAGATGCACAGAATGCTGCGCCTGCCACGACTTCGGCAACGGCATCGCCAAAGTGCTGCGCCTGCCACGATTTCGCAACGGCATCGCCAAAGTGCTGCGCCTGCCACGATTTCGCACGCCCCCCGCCGCGCGCGCGACAACATCCTGTCCCTCTAGACAGCTGCCGAATGCGACCCCTGCCACACAAACACACACCCAGATGCACAGAATGCTGCGCCTGCCACGACTTCGGCAACGGCATCGCCAAAGTGCTGCGCCTGCCACGATTTCGCAACGGCATCGCCAAAGTGCTGCGCCTGCCACGATTTCGCACGCCCCCCGCCGCGCGCGCGACAACATCCTGTCCCTCTAGACAGCTGCCGAATGCGACCCCTGCCACACAAACACACACCCAGATGCACAGAATGCTGCGCCTGCCACGACTTCGGCAACGGCATCGCCAAAGTGCTGCGCCTGCCACGATTTCGCAACGGCATCGCCAAAGTGCTGCGCCTGCCACGATTTCGCACGCCCCCCGCCGCGCGCGCGACAACATCCTGTCCCTCTAGACAGCTGCCGAATGCGACCCCTGCCACACAAACACACACCCAGATGCACAGAATGCTGCGCCTGCCACGACTTCGGCAACGGCATCGCCAAAGTGCTGCGCCTGCCACGATTTCGCAACGGCATCGCCAAAGTGCTGCGCCTGCCACGATTTCGCACGCCCCCCGCCGCGCGCGCGACAACATCCTGTCCCTCTAGACAGCTGCCGTGAGTCAGCGAGTGTGAGTGAGTGAGTGAGCGAGCGTGAGTGAGTGAGTGAGTGAATGAGAGTGAGTGAATGAGAGTGAGTGTGAGTGAGTGAGTGTGAGTGAGCGTGAGTGAGTGAGTGAGTGAGTGTGAGTGAGTGTGAGTGAGTGAGTGTGAGTGAGTGAGTGTGAGTGAGTGAGTGAGTGAGTGAGTGAGTGAGTGTGAGTGAGTGTGAGTGACTGAGTGTGAGTGTGAGTGTGTGAGTGAGTGAGTGAGTGTAAGTGAGTGAGTGAGTGAGTGAGTGAGTGAGTGAGTGAGACGGAGACGAGCGGGAGAAGGAGGAGGAGACGCGGCGCGCGGACGACGAGCGGAAAAAGTAAGAACCCCACACAAAGATGTGGGGAAAAAGCTTCAAAAGTCCAGTATCTCAGGTTTCGGAGTGACCATCGAACACTACCCCTCGGCCCAAAGCTCTGCCCTACGCAGCGCCATGCCCAGCTCCAGCACCGAGCCTTTGGCCTCGGCAGGTCGCTTCAGCAGCACGCCGAAGGTCGGGCCCTTGCTGCCGGCCTTCGGATGGCTCGACCGGCTTACGCGGCGCTCAACTTGAGGCAAAGGACCCGGATTTTTGGAACATTCACTCAGGTTTAAGGGAATTTTTTGGGGTTTCACCACCTGGAGTCTCCTTCTGATTCTTTAAACAGGCGTCCATGACCCCTTTCTTTTTGGGTAGTGAATCACCCCATCGTCGAAGGGTCAGAAGGAGACTCCAGGTAGACTCAAATTGGAAACTCACTGGGCGGCAAGCTAAACATGTTTGAAACAACTCAACAGGTCAGGTGCTTAGGCCGCGAAAAAAAATGAAGGGCAGCTTAAGGCCTTCGCCGACATGCCATGGTCGAAATCCCCTGCAGGTCCGCAGTCATGGTTCCCATAGCCATTGTCTAACCCCCTTTAAGAGATGGATGAGCATCCCTACCAACCCCAAGTAATCGCGCCCTTTGATGGCACAAGAAAGCCTGCAATATGTCGATTCTATACGGAAATACCAACAAACAATGGTTCCAACCATGGTTTCTTAGGTGCGACATGGAGTTCGTCCGTCCACATGACCAACTGCCCTTAAGGAACACACACTCCCAAACATATGACCTGACTGCCTCCCGGACCAGGTCTAAACATATCACCCACACGCAAAGCATTTTCATGGGGAACTAAAAAAGACCTATGGGAGATATGTTTGGTGATGCCTTTGGGGAGGGGTAGTAGGATTATGTACATGTCAAACGAGTCAAAATTTTCGGGTAACTTAACAAGTAAACCGTGGTTCGGATTGATGGTTTGGTGATTGGGGGGTGGGGTCCCATTTACCCCCTACAAGAACCAGGGGGTTCAAATCCACATTCAAATTTCACCAATCCAATCCGCTTACCTGGGCAAAAGTCGAGGAAGTTTAAAACAAAACTATGTAGACACCCTTAGGTTCCTCTCATGCTGCAACTCAGGGGACTCAGGCATATATGTGAGCTTTTGGAAAAGTAGATGGGTTTCGGAGCACTAAAACCCATCTAAACCAGTGGCTCGCCCATCTATTCCTAATCGGCCTAACCGAAAAACTCAAAAAACACCTATGAAGCTCAGAGTTGTGGTTGTCTAAGTTCGCCTCCCCTTTCTTTAGGGGGGCCAAAAAAGAGAGCGCTGCTCGGGTTTCAGCTGCGCCCCTCAGGTCAGCGCCCCGAAGACCAGGTCCCAAACACAAACGACAGCGACGACGTGCCTCCATTTGCGAATACGCCCCCAGTAAAAACTAAAGATATGTCCAGTACTAATGGATTCCCTTTAAAGCCAACAGGGGAAAATAAGAAAAATAGTCTTAAGCAAATGGAAGCGTATGTTGAAGGCTGAGTTACGTTTTATTCACCCGGAATGTTGGTTTGTTCTTAAATATTATCTAGGTCCTCCAGTAGAGAGGTTCGAATAAGGGTACCAACTTTTTGCTGTGGTTTATTTTAGTAGGGAAACCCTCCCAACCAAAAAGTTGCTGAGAAAGGGCACTTCTGGAGAACCTAGTGTGGCAGGGGTCTGGTGGTACAACCTTAGATATTGGCCCCAAACAACTGCCCTATGAGTCTCATGTTTCACCCTATTGGGATTGGGGCATGGGCCCTTTTTTGGGGGGGGCCCTTGACAACCATAGGAACTTGTTCTCTTGAAAATGGAGTGGCCAATCCCAATCCATAATCCCTGGAAAACCCCTACAAAGCGGGCCAAATCCTTTCGTAACCGACTGCAAAGGGGGCCAAATCCTTTCATAACCCAAGGTAAGCATCTTGCGGATCGCGTTGTCCTATTCGCTGGGACTGCCCTCAGATCTGCTAAAAGTGAACCACCTTGTGGGTGTAATACGGAAACTACCACACCCAAAAAGCCTTAGCAGCTAAGGAACCCAATGACAGGGAGCCACCCAATTTCGGCTTTTTCCAGCGACGCAGAGCCTCCGCCCACGACAAGTCGACTCGTCCGCGCCTGTGCCGTGGCCAAAGCTGCCAGCAGCGACGGTCCTTTGGACAGCGCGTCCTATCCGCAGACCCGTTTCGACCGAATCGTTTCGACCCGTTTCGGCCGAAACACGGAGCATTGAAAGCCGTGGCGGGAGTCAAAAAGCCTGTTTTGGGGTCCTTGAGGGTGGAAGGCCTTCGTACTGTGGACGGTTGGTCGAAATCCGGAAATCGCACCGCGAAATGACACCATGCAGTTGACACCAGAAGATTTCTTGGTGTTTACGTGGGGGAGTCGAATCATTCCAGGGGTTCTCAGGGGGTGCGAAATGGATTTCGTCCATCCACCATATTTTAGGGTCTTGGGGCTGGGGCTGGGGTCTGTTTCTAGGAACCCGCAAAAATGGCAGTTGTCCAAAGCCTTGTTATGTGGACAAGAGCTTGCAGGCTGGTGAACGGGTTTGGTAACCACTTGCCAACTCTTCAGTAAGGCTGCTGGCAGGTAAGAGTTCCATAGCAGGCAAGCCAACAACCAACTTGGTTGATCCTTGACCCATGAGAAATGCTACTAGTCAGGCGGCAGTGAACATATGTCAACCGGTAAAACAAAACAATGTCAACCACAGAGCAACCAAAAAAAAAAACAGCAAATGGCAACTTTATATTAACCCTCTACTTGCAATCCACCGCACGGTGAGATGACCCCCTGGAATGATTCGATTCCCCTGCAAATACCAACAAACCATGGTTTAAGCATGGCTTTGTTAGGTGGCGCGAAATCCAGCTGCTCCCTTCCCCCCCAAAACCCCCACCCATCGCGCATTCCCCCGGCACCCCTACCACCCTCCTACCCCCCCACTCACCCCAACCCCTCACACCCCCCTTTTCCCCTACCACCTGCCGCCACATACCAAAAATCACCCCAACCACCCCCAAACCCCCCAAAACCCAACCTACCCCCAACCACCCTCCAAAACCCCTACTCGCCCTACCCCCTTCGTTTCGAACGAACTCCTCCGGGTCGATGTCCACGGCCTGGCACCGCACACAGCGCCCCGCCGCCTCAAAGCCCACGGATCCCACCGACAGCGCCAGACCCTCCGGCCACCTGGCCTCCTCGAACAACTCGAGCGCGACGCGGCGAGAATTGGACCCCCCCTCACGACCTGAGGGCTTGGGGGACAAAACCCACGCGGGTTCATAGGTGGCCTTGTCGGAAAATAGATGGCCCTGGTAGATCAGGAATCGCCTAACCGAATCAACCCAAAAGGACACCTATGCGCCGGGCTTCTGGAGTTTAGGGGGAACACACGCGGAGAAATCCACACGGAAAAACCACACGGAACACGCAAAACACGCTTTTGGGGGGTTTGTTTTTGGGGTGGGGTCAAAGGTTTCGAGTGTTTCTGTTAGGGTTGTGGTTTTTTGAGGAGTTGAGGGGGAACAAACAGGGTGAGGGGTTTGGTGTTGGGTGGTTGAAGAAAAGAAGAAGAAAGAAGATCGGCGCTGAGGGATGTGTTTTTTGGGTGGGTTCAAAGGTGTTTGGGTGGGTGTTGGGGGTGGGGGTTGTTGGAGGGCGTTGTTTTCTCTTTTTTGTGTGTTGTTGTGGTTTGGGTGGAAATCTTTAAAACTAAACCATGAAATGCACTCGACGGGACCTCCAGGATGCAAGTCGGTGTTTCCTTTTGGAAGACCCTCCCAAACCTGAAAATGGTATCCTCACCAAGCACACACCCTGCTGGAAAACCAAGCCTAATCCATAGAGGAGCGCTTGACTGAAAAGGGTTATTCCTTCAGCCAAAGATCCGGACTGCCTTGGACAGACGGTACCTGGCCTGGTTGTTTTCTGATCCCCTGCTAAACGTCCACCTCTCAGCAACTCAAAACCTCAAGAACCGGATGGCTGGAACCAACGGCAAACAACCAAAAACCGACTAAGCCAACTAAACCAACCAAACCAACCAAACCACCAAGCACAAAAAAAACAACCAAAACCGACTAAAACCGACTAAACCAACCACAAAACACCACTAAACCGGCAAAAAAAAAAAAAAAAACAACAACAACAACAAACACCTCAAACTAAAAAAACAGAAGCAACCGCAGGCCCGGGCACCAAGCTCCGGGTCTTCGGAGGCTCCTCGTAGGGCTCCTGAAAATCCACCTCCAAGTTGGCGCGGAAGCGGTCCGAGGGAACCGCCAGCCCGCAGACGCGCCCAAAGTCCCGCAGGGAGGCAGTGGACCTCACAAGCCGGTTTAATACGGAAAGCCCCAAATTCGTTGGCACAAAGTGATTCAGTCCTAACATCCCTTGGCAAAATGCACCAAAGATTAGGTTGTTGCCGCCCAACAAAAAATGGCATTGGGTTTTGACAACCATTGGGATCCCAAAAATGGGGTTTGCGGTGCACCACCAAGGCTTCTTGCCCAGGCGCACCAAGAGTAGCGTCGCCTCCGCATTCGCGAAGTCCCGCTTTCTCGCGTCGCCTGCGGGCGGCGCCTCCCCGGTGCCGGCGCTGCTGGAGGAACCGCAGGCGGAGGCGGCGGTGAGGCGAAGCCCGCGGAGGTCGAGGAGCTCCTGGGGCGATTTGGGAAGAAGACCCCCAAAAAGAAGGTCCAATGAGTTTGTGCGTTTTTTTGGGGGGGTTCAGGGTTTTGGGGTTCGAATGATCTAATTTGTTCATTGATTTGTGGTGGAGGGCTTGGGGGTTTGGGGGGTTGGCTGTTCTGAGAATCAAGAAGTGAAGACACAAAACCGCCTTGCTGTGAATGTCTGTTGTTTGTCTGGGAACCGCCTGGCTTGTGGACCCTTTTTCCAGTTTCTTTGGATTACACCAGCTCCGTGAATCAAGCACCTTCAACCCCAAACCAAGGATTCTTAAAAGCTAGACTCATTTTGACCCAGTGGCCCTAGCAATACCGCGCTGCTCACAGGTCGTCATGGTTTGTGGTTCATGGTCCCAAAAGAGGCCAGCGCACCTCCCCCAACTCTCACCTTGGTTGCCAAATTGGAAGGAGTGTCTCCTCTTCTCAACGGACAATTCCGCCCTTGCAAAAAACAAACAAAACGGGAGGTACCTTTCTTTCTCCTCGAGCTGGTGGTTCATTCCAAGACAATAACCATCCGACACAGAAGATGTGAGATGTTGTGCGGTGGAATGAAGTCTTCTTTGGCGGAATTACGGACTCTACTGCCATCACACAAACACACTGGGATGATGGTCTGATGCCAAAAGGCCGAAATAGCAACACCTGTCAAATTCCATGGAAATGAGTCATGACCCCTAAATGATGGGGTGAATTCCCAACTTGTTTATGGCTAGTTTTAGAACAGGAAAAAAGACGACGACAAACAAAGGACCTGCGTTGAGCCACTTTCGCGAAAGCAGGCGCGAGAGCCAGCTCTCCTCAAACCACGCGCTGGGTTCCTTACCCTCCGGCACCTTCACCGCGTCTTCTTGTGGGAAGTCGGTGGGGTCAAGGCAGGACTGGAGCACCTGGGAGTCCTGCAAGGAAAATTCCTGGCCAAGTAGGGTAACCCCAAAATGGCTTGCCCTGGTAAACAGAAAAACAGACACCTGGACCAAAACCTGCGGTCCATATCTTCGCGGCTTAAATTTTGACCCATACGCAAATGAATTCGTGGCATCTCCTCGCTCATCCCGGAACCATGTAGCTGGATTTGTTAACCACTTGCCACCCTTGAAACACCAGGAGAATAGCCCTCTGCGCATACTTCCGGGCTTTCATTTGTGACGTTCTTGCATGGACCTGAACACTACCCCCAAAATGGCGCTCTCCTTTCGGTCTGAAAGAAGCTGTTGCAAATTGCCGGAACTGAGTTGGTGATTGGAAACCTCCATTTAAGGAAATCCGTTTGCTCGTTGGTAAGCGGGTAAATGGTCCTCCATTTCCTGCTTGTTTGCGATCCGTCCCTTAAACCCAGCCAGTGCAAATGTTTCAGTCTACACGTACAGCGTTCTGATATGGCTGTGGCTCAAAATACCGGTACCCAAATGGAACCCTGGTAAATGGAAACATGGACCAAAACCTGCGTAACCCCAGCTGTTTAATTTTGAGCCACAGCCATATGCTTTGACAAACCCTCACTAAAAATCGCCCTTGGCCCTCCTCGAGCGTTAATGCCAGCTCCAAAGTCTCCGGATGAAACTTGGTGGACAGCACCAACACGAAGAGCCCGTGTCCTAGGCTGGGGCCCCTTTCAAAAAAAAAAACGCCAGAAAGGTACCAGCTGGGTGATGACTGTGCGGGGGATTCAGAAGCCCTACCAACAGGGTGGTGTCACCACGAAGGACACCACAACCAAGTACTTATTTTTTTTCATCACTCTCTGCTTGTTATCCGGGATCCCCATTAGTTCAGGGGCCCCAGCCGGAAGAAAGGACTCTCTTCGATAAAGGGCCCTCCCGCCCCCCAGAACAAACCTGGGGTTTGATCAGGGTTGCCACATTGGTTGCGGCTTCTATCTCCATCACTTGCGCTGATCGGCCAGGCAACGCCGCTCATGATCGCTGACTATAGGGTTGGCGCACGGGCCACGGATTAGGACACCCGTCAAAAAGAAGGGTACCTTTCAGCAAGTTATGCACCATCCCTCCCAATAGCATTTGTGAGAGGATATTTTGTCCGGTGCCATGTGAGTCACGATCAAAACCCGGTATTTAAAATGGTTCACCCAGAACCATGCTTCAAGAATCAAGAAGGCGGATATCCGCGGCTATTTCTGGTTGGGATTGTCCCTTACCTTCATCGGTCCCCAGGTTTTGAGGGCGTGGCTCATGTCGGGAGAGAGGGTGGGATGATGGTCGCCAACTTCCCCCCCAAAGAAGCCGCAGCCGGAGAGGCGCTCCGACGCAGGGCCATCTTCACAGTGGTGAGGCGTGGCGCCTGCTTGGCGCTCACCGGCCTGGCGCTCACCGGAGCTGTTTGAGCGAAATTTCTGCGGGGTCTTGGCTACGGAGAAAGTGATCATTGGGCCGTGATCATGCTTGGCCGTATATCAACCTGTACAAAAAATCATGTATATATATATATGTATATGTATATGTTATGTGAGTAAACAATACATATATATATATAGTTATATGCATCTGTATATATATACATATATGAAGATTGTCAGGATTGTATTATGGATCTCTCTCTCTCTCTCTCTCTCTGTGCGTAGGATTGGTTGCTGTGTTTTTCACTAAGAGTAGAATGACTCCTGACTCCTGGTGCCTTGTCAGCCTGCCCTGCTTTCTGTCCTCTCCGAATCAACCATCAGCTCTTGTCCCGCGCTCTAACCTTCCCCCCCCCCAATTTGGTGGAACATACACTCTTCAAAGGTTCCTCTGAAACAAATATCTTTCTGATGTCGAGTGCTGTCGCGAGAGACCGCGCGTAAGGAGCGGAAAACCAGGGACATTTGTGGAGCGGAAAAGTGCACACGCAGTGCGCGGAAAAGAACGCGCGATCCGCGCGGAAAAGCAATCCGACTATTTTCCCTTTGCTGGGCCCGCGTCAACACCCGCGACAGGGCATGGCAGCATCACTTGCGCGAGTGGTCTAAGGGGGTAAGCTTCAGTACTGCTGGCACAAGCCGTGACGGCTCAAATCCCGGAGGCGTTAATCCCGAGCAGGTTGTTTGCTCCGTGTTTAAACGGCGGGCGATGCTGGAAACAGGTTGCAGTATCAATGAATTGGTCAGTAGGACATGTTCAGTACAACCGGCAGGAGCCACACAGCTCAATCCATTTGTGGTGAGACAACACGATTGTCTGGACAAACAAGCTTGGCGACAGAATTTGACGGAATTCTCATGAAAGTCTTCCCATAATCTTCCCGAAGTCTTCCGGTAGTCTGCGGTAGTCTTCCCGAAGTCTCCCGTAGTCTTCCGGTAGTCTGCCCATCAGTCTCCCGTAGTCTGCCGGTAGTCTTCCCGACCGCAGCCTTCGTGAAACGGACGCGGTTTCGGACGTACTTAGCGGGTTAATAGCCTCAAAACCACGTCCGTTTCCGGTAGTCTTCCAAAAGTCTCGTCTTCCCATAGTCTTGCGGTGGTCTTCCGGTAGTCTGCGGTAATCTTCCCGAAGTCTCCCGTAGTCTTCCGGCAGTCTTCCGGTGGTCTTCCGGGAGTCTGCCGATAGTCTTCCAAAAGTCTCCCGAGTCTGCCGGCAGTCTTCCCGACCGCAGCCTTCGTGAAACGCGGTTTCGGACGTACTTAGCGGGTTAATAACCTCAAAACCACGTCCGTTTCCGGTAGTCTTCCAAAAGTCTCGTCTTCCCATAGTCTTGCGGTGGTCTTCCGGTAGTCTGCGGTAGTCTTCCCGAAGTCTCCCGTACTTGAACGGGCAGGGTACTTAGTAAGTGGTTAGTAAGCCAGGTTATAACCCACATAGGAGACTTATAACCATGGCAAGTGGGTTATACCTGACTTACTAACCACTTACTAATGCCCCTTTAAGTAGTCTTCCGGTAGTCTTCCGGTGGTCTTCCGATAGTCTTCCATAAGTCTCGTCTTCCAGTCTTGCGGTGGTCTTCCGGTATACTCTGCCCGTCAGTCTCCCGTAGTCTGCCGGTAGCCTTCCCGACCGCAGCCTTCGTGAAACGGACGCGGTTTCGGACGTACTTAGCGGGTTAATAGCCTCAAAACCACGTCCGTTTCCGGTAGTCTTCCAAAAGTCTCGTCTTCCCATAGTCTTGCGGTGGTCTTCCGGTAGTCTTCCCGAAGTCTCCCGTAGTCTTCCGGTAGTCTTCCGGTGGTCTTCCGGGAGTCTGCCGATAGTCTTCCATAAGTCTCGTCTTCCAGTCTTGCGGTGGTCTTCCGGTATACTCTGCCCGTCAGTCTCCCGTAGTCTGCCGGTAGCCTTCCCGACCGCAGCCTTCGTGAAACGGACGCGGTTTCGGACGTACTTAGCGGGTTAATAGCCTCAAAACCACGTCCGTTTCCGGTAGTCTTCCAAAAGTCTCGTCTTCCCATAGTCTTGCGGTGGTCTTCCGGTAGTCTGCGGTAGTCTTCCCGAAGTCTCCCGTAGTCTTCCGGTAGTCTTCCGGTAGTCTGCCGATAGTCTTCCAAAAGTCTCGTCTTCCCGTAGTCTTGCGGTGGTCTTCCGGTAGTCTGCCCGTCAGTCTCCCGTAGTCTGCCGGTAGCCTTCCCGACCGCAGCCTTCGTGAAACGGACGCGGTTTCGGACGTACTTAGCGGGTTAATAGCCTCAAAACCACGTCCGTTTCCGGTAGTCTTCCAAAGTCTCGTCTTCCCATAGTCTTGCGGTGGTCTTCCGGTAGTCTGCGGTAGTCTTCCCGAAGTCTCCCGTAGTCTTCCGGTAGTCTTCCGGTCTTCCGGTGGTCTTCCGGTAGTCTGCCGATAGTCTTCCAAAAGTCTCGTCTTCCCGTAGTCTTGCGGTGGTCTTCCGGTAGTCTGCCCGTCAGTCTCCCGTAGTCTGCCAGTAGCCTTCCCGACCGCAGCCTTCGTGAAACGGACGCGGTTTCGGACGTACTTAGCGGGTTAATATAGCCTCAAAACCACGTCCGTTTCCGGTAGTCTTCCAACAGTCTCGTCTTCCCATAGTCTTGCGGTGGTCTTCCGGTAGTCTGCAGTAGTCTTCCCGAAGTCTCCCGTAGTCTTCCGGTAGTCTTCCGGTGGTCTTCCGGTGGTCTTCCGGGAGTCTGCCGATAGTCTTCCAAAAGTCTCGTCTTCCAGTCTTGCGGTGGTCTTCCGGTAGTCTGCCCGGTAGTCTGCCCGTCCTTCCCGTCAGTCTCCCGTAGTCTGCCGGTAGTCTTCCGGTGGTCTTCCGGTAGTCTGCCGATAGTCTTCCAAAAGTCTCGTCTTCCCGTAGTCTTGCGGTGGTCTTCCGGTAGTCTTCCGGTAGTCTTCCCGGCAGTCTTCCCGAAGTCTCCCGTAGTCTTCCTGCTAGTCTTCCCTCCAAAAAACAAAAAGGGGCACCCGTTTCGGATCTCTTAATTTCCGCATAGTACGAACATTCTTTATGCTCATTGTGAATTCCTTTCTGCTCAAAACGTGTTTTTTTCTGTTCATACAACAACCCTGGCTGTCGCGAACATATTTTTAAAAACAAACACCTCAAAGAATCATGTCCTTCGGTGACCCTTTTGAAGCGGTGCCCAAAGCGCAGGCACAGTACCCACAGACTCACCCCTCGGACCCTTGTCCCAGATTTTGACTTGGACTCGCTCGATACGGGCTTGTCTGAAAATATAAAGAATGGATCCCCGTTGCACAGAATCTTTTGGACCCCTGATATGAAATGGATTCTCATGGCTCATATCAGCCTGCTTTTTGTTGCCTCCCGCTTTGGGTTCAACGCTTTAAAAAGGAAAGGCGGACACTCGTTTTGACGATTCACCAATAAGTAGTAAATGGGTGTTGTGTAGACCTGCCATTGGAGAGTACCCGTTTTGGGCTGGTTTGAAGGGAACCAAACTGAACCAACAGGAAAGGGACACCAACCTCTCTTTTTTATGGGGGGGGAGGCCTTGCAAATTGAGACACCCAAAACCGGCTTGTGTTCAGCCAAGTCGAGGCAGCCGCAAGTCCTTTTGAGCGGGCGGTCTGCATTGATGGAATCCCAGTCACCCTGGTTGCTTAAATCAAGACCGGTTGAAACAAGTTCAAACTAATCTAGGGGTTGATTCCCCATTCTTTTCATCCATCGTTCTTTTCAAGAACCAGCCGCTTTTCCTGGGTGCTTGGAGGTTTTTCAGAAAGAAGGATTTGTGGAAAGAATGAAAATGGAAGGTACCTGGTTAACCTGGTGGTTTGAAACCTGCATTTGGGTGTGTCAGTGTTTGAGGGGGTGCTCTTTCTTTTGGTGGCGTTCAAGCACAACTACTTAAGAAACACCACCAGATGTGTTTTATGGTTTTTTCTTTGCTTCATGTTGTGTGTTGCTTTTTTTGGGGGGGGGGGTCCGAATCCTTAAACAAAGACACGCCCGTTTTTGTTTTTGTTTCCGCCCATGTTCGTTGGTTTGCATGGGCTGCTGACTAACCATCGGCTTCCTCGGTGGCAGGCGAAAGCCGATCCGCCGATCCGAGGGGGGGGCCGATCTTCCGGCCAGGAGCTTCAATAGGGGAAACACCAGGCTGTGGGTCCAAAACAAGTGCAACCAAGGCCTAAAACCTTGCGTCCATACCCAAGTTAGTGCGAGAAACCTTGGGCCTAAAACCTGCCGTTTAATTTTCAAAATCGCATACCCCAAAAATAAATGGAACCAAGGCCTAACAACTGCCGATTTTTCTGGAGGATTAATTTTGACCCATACCCAAGTGGCTGGTGGACACAAATCCCGAGCTAGTGTTGACCCCAGACTGTGGATGCACAAAATCCTGCACCCAAGACACCATGGGAAACCATTGCTTGTTGGTAGTTACAGGGGAGCAGGATTTCGTCCATCCACAGTATTCATCAAACCAGTTTATTAATCGGGGGTGGGGGCCGCTCCAAAAGTGATGATTCCCCACTAAACCCAGGGACACCCCTCTGGGGTTGATTCACATGGGGTCAACATTACATGATGTCCACCAACGAGTCCCACTGACAATTGGTTTGAACATTTCCCAAGGGGCAACCACCAGCCCTGTGGACCAACTCCATTTCGAACCAGGGATGGATGCAGCCCGAACGGGGCAACTGGTGCAGATTTGTTGTCCATCCACAATCAAAACTTGGTACAAAAATGGTCGATCCAGAACCCTGCAAAGACCTAAGGAGGCGGATGTCCGCAGCTACTCATGGCTGGGATCGTCCCTTACTCACCTTCACTCAACCGGCTTTTGAGGACGTGGCTCATTTGGGCTTGCTGTTTTTTGTGTTTTTTTTTTTTTTTACGGGACCCACCAAAATCGGCGGTGCTCCTTTTTGGTCGCCCGTCCAAGCCCAAAAACCGGGCACACTTTACAGAAGGACACGTCCGCTTTGCCCCCGCTTCAGCGCTTCGCCCCCCGCTTCAGCGAACTTCCGCCCGCCGCTCCGCCTGCTCCGCTTCTCCAGCACGAGGCACCACCGGCGGTCCAGGAAGAAGCCCCCGCCCTCCAGCGGCCAGCGGCGCACACAGAGCGGGCCGCAGCCTTTTACCGGGTAGACCTGCCACTCGACCGACGCCAAAGGAACCAGTGGGTTTGTTTCCCTGTCCCAGTGAGTCCGGTGACGGGTTTTGGGGTTTTGGGGGTTTGGGGTTTTGGCGTTTTGGAGGGGTTGGAGTTTTGGGAGTCTTGGGGTTTTGGGGTTGTGGGGTCTCCAAATAGAACCAGGCCCCAAACCAGTGGTGGTAGGCCAACAAAAAGCACCCTTCAAAAGCCAAAAGGAGAAATGATTGGTGGCCTATGATACTGTGGACGGTTACGAAATCCATTTCGCACCACCGCGGCCAGAGGGGAACCTAAGCGCTCGGCTTTTGGGGAGCTTTTGGGATTCTGGCGCACTTCTTGGTGAAGCCAAGAAACCGCAACCCCGAAATGGACTTTCATGGAGGGGTCTCTCCCGAATGCCGGGTGCTTGTGACACGTAAGTGCTGGGTTGACCAGCCAGAAGTGACTGGACTTGAGCCTTGAACTCCTAAACAGACCTGAACATTGCCTTGTGAATGGTGGTTTCCCTTGATTTTGGTGGAAAAAGCCATGTTTCAAATGGGCAAAATGTATCTTTAAGGAGCCCTGCTAAAGAAACCAAACAGGTTCACAGGGTGGCCCCAGCCCCGAGCAAAAGGTTTTGTGCTTCTTTCGCTTGCTGCTGGGCTGTTTGGTGGGAATCATAACCATCTCCACCAAAAAGCTGAAGTCCAAAGATCCAGCAACCAAATGATGGCCTCTTTTCTTTGCTACAGGCTTTGTCGAGCACCTTTTGAGGTAGCCAGGTTTATGCGTGCAAAGGAGTCACCTGGCGGTCCAACTTTCCAAAAAGTTAAAGTCTAAAGATCCAACCCAATAGCAGTCAAGATCGTGGCCTGGTAATTGATTCGAACCAACCCTAGTGCCCTCTCTCTATGCTTAGACGACCACAAAAACACACCTATGGTGTTCAGCTCCTTCTGAAACGACGGCCAAAAATCGGCTGTCTGGGGGTCGAGAGTGAAATCACAGGCGGACGGCAGAATGCACGTGTTTGCGTGGTGACCTCTTGAAGTTGCGTAAAAGGGAACCAAAGAAGAAGTAAGAAATGCGTCAAACTCACTCCTCAGATGGATCTCGAAGAGGGGGTCCGCCAAAAGATTATCAAAATAGCGAGCGAACTAGAGTTCCGTGGTACTGGAAGTTCTTCCATAACCTTCTGCAGTTGCATTTATTGCCATTCTACATTGTAATTCCTAAGTCGCTGAGTGAACCTACTGTGGATGAACGTTTTCCTGCACCACTTCGCAAGCGTGGGAAACCCTTGTTTCCTGGTATTTACAGGCGGGGAATCATCATTCCAGGGTGTCTGAACGGTGCGAGATGGATTTCGCAGCCGTCCACAGTATTGCCTTTGTGCGGGTCTCCGGTCTTCACGCCGTCGGTTGCGATCTTGTATGCTTGCTGATTGCTTCTTGCTATGGGACCCAGCCCCAACAAAAAATGGCAACATCGGCTCGCTGGTGGCACTCATGCCTTCATGTTTTCAAGACATCTCCTTGTGGGGCAACCCCTCCTTTTTGGGTTCCAGCTTTGTCCGCCGTAGGCTGGCGCAAAGCTCCTTTTCTCCTTTTCAGCGTGTCTAGAGTCAGTGGCATAGCCCCAGAAAAAGGCGCCGCCCTCGAAAGGCGGGTCTATGACCATCAGCCCCCATTGACCCAGCCTTCAGCGAACACAAGTGGCCCAGCACCGGGCTGCTAGGCAGGCCTCAGCGAACTTGTGCAGGAATAATTTGCCTTGAGGTCTTGACAAGGCCTTCTTTGGCCCATGATACGGGTCCTTCCGACCTTGCTAGATGCTTCAGGGCTCGGAAGTCTGAAAGCAGGTGTCTTCCTCACGCTGCTGATTCCCAGATGTCGCCATTGGTCCCCTCTAATGTTAACCCCGGATTGAGAAACCCCTGGTTGATTTTGATCGGGGGGTGTCCAATTCCTTTTTGTGGTTGGATTGACCACTTTTGGACGGGGGTTTTCACCCCCCAACAAAAGGGACGGGTTCACCTTAGATCCTGGGTCAACATTACAGCGTTTCCAGGCGTCCATGGCCGCCTGGCAGCAAGCTGCAAATTATGGATCCTAGCCTGCAAAGGGGGATCCTTCTGCCACCAGGAAGCGAAAACGCAGCAATCGCACCACGAAATGAAACCATCCAGTTGAAGCCATTGCTTGTTGGTGCAGGGGAATCGAATCATTCCAGGGTGTCTGAGGTGGTACAGATCAGTCGTTTACCCCACGGATTTTTGGGGAATCATATCCTTCCGTTGCTGAAAGGTCCTGCATCATGAAAGTCCATGCACAGTCGCCCGGGGAAACCGGAAACCGGGCTCGCCCCCGGGCGAGCCAACTCTTGAAGGTGGTTAAATCGCCGACAGAAGATCCGTAGCTGCTTCAACCCTTCTAGGTCCTCCAGATTTGAGAGGTTAGAATAAGGCTACCCCATTTTTCGGTATTTTGGTCTGGGCTGTTCAAAATGGAGGGTTGGCCAATCCTAATCCATAATCCCTATAGGGAAGCCGCCACAAAGGGGGCCCCTGACGTAACCCAAGGTAAGGATTAAGGATTACCTTTGAACACCCCAGTTAGTAGGGGAACCCTCCCCAAAAAAAAGGTGAGAAAGGGCACTACCGGGGGACCTAGCCTTCAACCTCCACATCTTCAGCCCAAGCCACACTCGGTCCTTGCTTCCCGGACGACCCCAGCCGCCTGGAGTCGCGTTTACTTTCGGGCGCAAGTGTGGCACGTGTTTCCCCTGAAAGGTGGAGTAAAACTTATTAATTGACCCTGGATGATCAGGTAGAGGCGTGTTTTCAGCAGGGTCCCTTTGATTGATCCGAAGTCAACATTACTCTGCGAATTCTACAACAATCCCAAACCCGGAAATAACTGGGTGAATTATACTATTTCACCAACTTGAAACAAGGTGGTTGGGAGCCTATTCCCCACACAAACCACCATTTGGGGTGAATCAGAAAATTCGGGATCCGCCAGCAAGGCCCTTCATCCATGGGCTCGTTTTACCTCACCTCGCGCGCCTCTTTCGCCTCTGGTGTCGCATCCACGAAGCATTCGTCCAGGAGCTTCAGCCAGGCGCCCACGTCCTTCCTCAAGAAAGCGAGGCTCAAGGCGCGACTCACGCCGTTTTCGCCGCGTGGGTTTTGCCTTGTTCTTCGGCACAGCGCGTGGATGTGCGAGTTACCATGGCTTCATGGGTAGATGGGGAGGTTTACTTGGAAACGCCAGGTGAGGGAGAGCTACCCGGTGGATACCCCTTCTGGCTAAACCCTACATGAGGAGAGACACTTGCTTGGCCACACTAAGGCGTGCGGTTCCGAAATCCCTGGGCGGAGAAAGAGATTTCAAGCCGAACTTCGACCCTGGAGCTGAGCGGCTTGAGTGTGTTTCATATGGGTCTGTCTTTCCAGAGCAGAAAACAACAGTAAAACCGAAGCCATTTTGGGGGTCCGAATCCTAAAGCAAGACACACCCGTATCTCTTGTTTGGGGTCTGGCCGTCTGTGGAACTCGCTACATCCGGCTCCACTGTTGCTATGAAAATTCATTCACAGTTTTCTATGTTGAGACACACCCATTTATTCGGAAGGCCTGCCAGTGAAAATCACGGAACTGCGTGGCTTACTGATCCTAAAGTTAAACTTCGAGTTGGATATGTCATACCTCTACACTCTAAAAGTGTAACGCAACTGTCCTCGCAACCGTCACGATTCTTTTGCGTTTGCATGTGCACACGACTTAAAGCGAAATTTCTCAGCCCTTCGGCTAGCCTGGAAGCACCGCATAACACGGCCCCTGACCCGGGTTACCTACAGGAATCTTCTGGCTGGAGCCGCGGGAGGTGGAAAAAAAACAACCTCCCAAAAACCTCGGACGCCCCATGGCAAGTGAACCAACCACATCCAGGCCCACCAATTTTCTGGTGCTTCATCATTTCCAGGGTACTTGCAATCGCATTCCGATGGCATCTCTTCAGTCCCAGGGCTGAAGCCTTGGATCAAGAAACAAAACAAACTCGAACGCAGCAAATGTCAATCAGATAGTACTAGTACGAGTACCGCGCATGAAAAGCACCCAAAGATTGACCTCGCAAAACGCGAGGGAAAAAGATAAAATAAAAAACACCGGGCTGGCCTCAGATCTGCTAAAAAGTGACTTGTGGGTAACTTGTGCGGAAACCCAACCTTTCACCAACTAAAAGCAGCTAAAAAGCTAATTTACAAGGGATGGATGTCAGAGCCACCAAGATAAATTTTGAAGCCACAGAACGGACTCGGGAGCATCCAAAAAACAAGGCGAAACCCAACCACTAAACAGCCGGATGGCTGGGAGCAACCAAGAAACCATTCAGCTTCCAAAGACGTTAAAAAACAACAAAACATCAAAAAGGCCGCCAAAACCCGGGTTTGGGGGCTGGGTTGAAGAGCTCTCAGCTCAGCTTCAAGGTGGAGAAGAGCCCAAAGGAGAGGCGCACCACCCCGGTGTGGCGCCCGTCCACCAGCCCCAGGTTATCTCCGCAGACCTCTGAAGGGAATGAAACATGTGGCTGTGGGTCAGAAATCGGTAAGCGGAAACATGGACCCGGAACCCTGGTAAGCGGAGACATGGACCAAAACCTGCGGTTCCCTGGTGGCTTCATTTTGACCCATAGCCATGCGGGTGGATAAATTCCATTGGGGCACCTGGACCCGTTTCAGGACCTTACCCATCAAAAATCGTGGAAAGCAACCCAATTCCACCATTTGGGGTTGCAATAACCAACTTAAGAACGGTTGGTCATTACCCAAGAAAGGGGTCATGGACCCATTTTTTAAGGTTCATGGAGACTCCAGGTGGATACATGGAATTGGGGGACCCCGTAGACCCCTGTTGACAGACTACTTTCCTCTTGGGATGCTTGCTTTGTCTTCTTCCAGGCAATCCCCAAGAAGGGGTGGTCCAACGGGGGCTTCCCAAAGGCTGTGTAAGGAAGCCGTTTCGGGAAGACAATGGAACCCGAAACAGCCGCTCAACCCACACCTTCCTGGCGCCTGAAGATACTTTGTTTTTGGGTGTTCAGCAAAAACATGACTCGGTTGCTTTCTGCTCCCCTGCTAAAAGTTTAACTTTTAGTGGTTTAATGGAAAACCCATGAGTTGGCAAAAAGTTAGAGTCCTAACATCCAAGCAAAATGCACCAAAAATGATTTTTTCGAAACATAATTTCTCAGCACGGCCACAATTCTCCAAGGCTCGGCCTTACTTGTTCAAGGCAGTGATTCTTCCGTTTTTGGCGGCGGATCTTCACACTTTGAAAGCTGGCTCCGAACAACACGCTCAGGTCACTATGTCCCAACCAGCACGACGAGCATGTCTGTTGGTGCATATTGGTCCCTGAGTCGATGCCGGGGGGTAAAAACATAAACCCTTTTTGCGTTCGCCGCGATTCTGCAACCTTGCTGGGGGTAACTGGCTTTTTCGAGCGACGGCCGTGATTCTCGAGGGGACAGTCATTTTTTTTGAGGGAACAGCCGTAATTTTTGGCGGGATGGTCGCATTTTTGCCATTGCGGCGCAAGGTTCAGCCGTAATGTTTCGAAGAACTCACGCAGCGTCATCTTCCGTAGTAGTTCGGCAAAACACACCAAAAAAGAAAGAAGAAAAAAACAAAACCCGTAGAACATCCGTAGAAAACCCGCAATTTTCGCAGGAACCCCGAAACCACCAGTCGAAGCATCTCATTTCGAAAAAGGAAAGTGCATATTTTTTGTGCCCGAGGCAGCCGTTCGGCTGGCAAGAGAGGCTTTGCCGTAAGGGGCACGTTTGGGCCTCGACCAACAGTGTTGGTAAACTTGCTTGGGCTCTCCGTCTCCGCCGCTGCGATTCTGGTTCTAAAAGCTTGTGTGCCATGCGTGAAGCACTAGGGGAAGCGTTTGTTCAGGCATTGACAGAAGTCTGCCATGAAGGCAAACGGCCAAAAAGAAATGCGTTCCTTCGGCCGATTTGTTTCACAACGGCCAACAAAACCAGTGGAGAAAAGGAAGCGGCCATTAAAAAAAAGAAAAAGCCTTTCGGGCTCCAGGTTGTCCCCCGCCGGATGGGATTCCGCTCACATACTGTGGGTGGAATCGAGATCCATTTCGCACCACTTAAGTATCTAGAGCCGCCATGACCCTTTTAAAATGGTTGGAGTCATTCCCCAACATATTTCCTGCACCACTTTGAAACCATGGAAAACAACTTCTTGATGGTATTTACAAAGGAATCATCATCCCAGGGTTTGTTAGGTGGTGCAAGATTTCGTCCATCCACAGTATTTCGGGGTGGACCCATGTTCTTTACGGGGTCAGAAAGAGACTCCAGGTACCGAGAACATGGGCTTCAATCCACGGCTCCGTTAGCCTCGGGGCACGGCACTTCCTGCGCCAAAGAGTCCTCGCTCGTGTTTACCAAGCCATGTGCGAATACGTTCCCTGGAAAATGAAAAACATGCCCAGGACTAGATGCCCTGGAAAACCCACGCGGAGAAAATGCAAATAATTCTGAATATAAAAAATGGAAGTGTACCAACCCAAAAAAGTGACTCATGCCCAGAGTTTGTGGTTGCATTTGAGTACTAGGCCCAGGTGACAGCTGGGTGTGTCTATTTTTTGGATTCGGACCCCCCAAACTGGGCTTCCCTGGGTTTCCTTTTTGAACCCACCCCCAAAAAGGGCACTCTCAAACAAACATAAAGAGCCCTGGTTACTGGTTTGATTTTGATGGCCTTTTTAATGAGGATTCAGACCACTTTCGGAAAAAACGACTCCCTAGTAATAGAACAGGCTTCTAGTAATCTGTTACGCAGGCCTTATCTTTGGTTCCATTTACCAAGGTGCCACTTACATGTTTGTGAGCCACAGCCACATGAGGACCCCTGAGTAGTGAAACGTGGGCACAAAACCCGAAAATTGTTTGGGTTCTTGGAGTTCAGTTCGGGGGAGACAAACCGAGCACCGACAAAGCGGGGGGGGGGGGGGTGCCTTGCCGGCGGCGTAGAAGTGTCGCACATCCGCGTCGCTGAGGTTGAGGTAGCGCTGGCAAGCCCCCGCGTTGCAGTGGCACCTTGCGCATGGCGCATGGATCTTCGAGAAAATGAAATCCCAAAAGAGAACAACCTTGAAATCCCATGGGTGTTCAATCCGTTCAAGAAATCCCAATCCCATCCGATGGCTTCAATCATATGTCTTGCAAGGATTAAGGATTGATCTGTTGAACCCAAGCGAATCAGAGGACAACCACTGAGAAACCCAAAGTAACCGGAATAGTATACCCTTGAAAAGTCCATGACTCCAACAAGAAGGGTGTGTTGACCATAGAAATCAATCTTTTGCATGGGCGTCTCACTCCTTTTTGAGGGTACCCCTTTTTGGGTGAGTTTTTACAGGAAAACCAAAAGGATAACCAGCAATTTTGGGAGGTCCCCTAAAACCAAGACACACTATGGGCGTCATGTTGAAGGGACCCTTTGGTGGACATCCTTTCAGTGGGGATTCACGTCCACCACCTTTGAGGTGGGTTGCTAGTAATCAAAGTTCAAAAACAGATTTGGCTGTGGGTCAAAACCAATGGTACCATTTTGGGGTAGGTGCACCACCCATTTTAGAACCTACTTTAGTGGGGATTGGGATGTTCACTGGGGGTACTGGATTTTGATTCAGGGCCATTTAGCAACCAGCACGTATTGCGACCCTATCCCAAGTCAAGTGCCCTAACTACGCATATCGCCGCCCAGTGACCCTACCCTCAGCAGGATGTTCCGCTTCTTGGCCTCCTCATGCACGAGGCCGTAGGGGATGGGCGAGCCGTCCTGAGCGTCTTGCATGTTTGCCTGTTTGCTTGCTCCCTTGCTTGCTTGTGTGTCTGCCTGCTTGGATGACTTTGAGGGAGCAAAGAAAAGAGCAACAACAGGTCAAGCATTCCTTGCTTGCGTCCGGGTGCTTGCTTTGATGAGTTTCAGGGAGCAAAGGAAACAAAGGAGCAAAAAGCTGGTTGGAATAAGGGTACCAACTTTTGTCTGTAGTCTATTTTCGTAGGGGAACCCTCCCAACCAAAGAAGAAACGGTGAGAAAGGGCACCTAGCTGGGGGACCTGGTTGCATCCGGGTGCTTGCTTGGAAGAGTTTGAGGGAGCAAAGGAAAAAAAGAAGCAACTTCAGGCCCGCCAAGCACAAAATGAACAGCTAAATCAGCTCCATTCGGTCCTCCAGTAGAGGTTAGAATACGGGTACCCTTTTTCCCGTAGCCTATTTTAGGGGAACCCTCCCCCAAAAAAGGTTGGTGAGAAAGGGCACCTAGCTGGGAAGGCCTGAAGCTTCAAGCGGAGGTTGAAACACGATTCGGTGGGTGCCTGGAGTTGAGACACACCCTCCTCTCAAAGCGATTTCCTGCATTTTTTTTGCCATTAACCCCCCACCCCAGCCATCATGATCATCATGCTGATTGGCATCTCCCCTAAACCAGCTATGAGCTTGCTGATCGCGTTCAGTGCGTGCCTGGCATGGGGGGACCTAGTCAAAGCGAGCTTATGGCGACGAGCAAAAGGCGACCACGACTGGACGAAAGCTGGGCATCCGCGTAGAACAGCACCAGCGCGAGTGTGGGGCCCTGCAGCTCCGACCACCTTAAGGGCAACGCGGGAGCTTACAAAAAGCAAACCGGGTCCAGCCCTCTGCCAGGTTACCCTACGGATGCACAACTGACAAAGAAACCCTCGAATTCACCGCTAATTACCACTGGTTTTGCGGCAGTATGCTTGGTTTACTTGCGATACTCCTCGGGAATCCACCGTATCTCCCCCCGAAAAACGACGAAACCAAAAAAAATAAAAGAAAAGAAGAGGACAAGGAAAGGGCCCGCTGGGCATGGGTCGAAATTAAAGCACCACTGTAGATCTTGATCCATGCTTCCATGGGTGCGAAACTGGGGGATACCAATTTTTTGTGACGGCTACCCGATTTGTGTGGCCAGACATATGTCCAAGGTTCACGCCTGTTTACCTAGAAACATGATGGACTCCCCCGTCTCGTTGCCTACATTTGGCCCACTTTGGTCCACGTTTTTTCGTGAAGCCCCCGATGCACATGTTTAATGGCTCGGTGGTTCCTAGTTCAAAGTGAAGAGTTCCAAAGGCCCCCGTTGGGGCATCAGAGTTCTTGGGTCCGAGTGCCTACACTCGAGACCCCTCATCCAAACAACACCAGAGGGACCTGGTTCAATGTTAGGAGTGTCCCCTCAAACCCATGACACATGATCTTACCAAAAAATGAGGTTGAGCCAATCGACTCAGAATGGACCAAATCTGGGAAACCAAAAGGTCGAAGGCTCGGCTTGGGGCAACTGAAGTTTTAGATGCAATTCCGGGGTCTCCCTTTTTTGGGGTTGGCTAACACCTCGATGCTTGGGCCAAGAATGACCAAAAATTGGGGCCCTATCCGTTGAAGCCACGCGGAAGGTCCCAAAAGGATGCTTCGACAGATGGGGTTGAAACATGTTACCAGTTGGCCCAGAGGTGTTTGTACGCCTTGCTTTAGGGCTTAAATTCCGGGTCTCTTGCAGCAACGACCTTCTTTTGGGCTTGATGTTACAAAAACCAACTGTTTATGCCGTATAGTTCTCCTTGTTTTGCCCCAGGGTGTGGTTTAACCCCGGGTCTCCGGTTGCAGCAACGACCTTTTTCGGGGCTTGATGTTACAAAAACCAACTGTTTATGCCGTAGTTCACCTTGTTTTGCCCCAGGGCCTGGTTTAACCCTGGGTCTCCGGTTACAACAACGACCTTTTGGGGCTTGATGCTACAAAAACCAACTGTTTATGCCGCAGTTCACCTTGTTTTGCCCCAGGGCTTGGCTTAACCCCGGGTCTCTGGTTGCAGCAACGACCTTTTTGGGGGTTTGATGTTACAAAAACCAACTGTTTAGCTGCAGTTCACCTTGTCTCGCCCCAGGGCGTGGCTTAACCCCGGGTCTCCGGTTGCAGCAACGACCTTTTTTCCCATGTTAAATACCTCCAGGTGCAGAACCGAAAAGTATCCAATGGGCTGGAGATTGAAAAAGGCAGTCCTGCAAAGGTGCTGGCTGGTGGATTTCCCAAAAAAACATGTGTCATCGTAAGAATAGAAGAACCCCACACACACACACAAACAAACAAACAGACACACACACACACACACACCCAACACGACTGGACTCACGGACCGGAAAGCGCAAGCGAAAAGAAAGCGCCCGCCTGGCTTCCTCGTGCGCTCCGAAGATCCGGCTCAGGCGCAGGCCGTTGCTGTGCCGCCGCATGCGCGTGCGCAGAAAGGCCTCCACCAAGAGGACTGAGGGGGCTTTGCTTGTAATACTGTGGATGGACAATATCCTGCACTTCTTGGAAACCATGATGAAATGATTGTCTGTTGGTATTTGCAGGGGAATCGACTCCTTCCCTGGTTTCTTAGGTGGTGCGAAATGGATTTCGTCCATCCGCAGTAGGGGACGGGATTCCACTTCCCAACTCGTCCCTGGCCCTCCTAAATCTGAGGCTTTCGGGGGCCGACTCAAAAACACACCAGCGCCCTCAACACACACACACACACACTGCTGCTTTTTGGAAATGCGGTTCGAAGACGGTCCCGGCACCTGGTAGATCTTGTCCATGTCTGAATGTCCAGGGTTGAGGGATTCAAGCCTCATGTTGTTCAATTTGTTGCTTCTTTTGTTTTTGTTTTTTGTTTTCTTAACTAACACACACTCACAGACTCTGAGCCCACTCGCTGTCCAACGACGGGGTTTCCTTGCCCCTTCAAGGCTAGAACCTCGAAAAGATGCGATCGTGGTGGAAACCGCCAGTTCACTGATCAACTTTTGGCTTGCCCATTTGCTTAAGTCCCCTGGAAAAAGAAAGAAAAGGAACACATTCCCAATGGTGAACTCGATTTCCATTGAAACCAACAAGGTCGGAGAATGAAGAACTCATTTCAACAAATGGAAGACTCAAATGGAAACCCCCACTACACCTAAAAAACAACTCAAACACCTAAGGAGCCCACAGCAAATGGCTGGTTGCACCACCAAGCCAACTCCTCCACTTGCCTCCATCCACACCAAGTCCCCCGGCTCGGCTTCGCGCGTCGGTCGCCGTGCACGTGCGCCGCCTCGCGGCACACCGCCTGCGCGTGAAGCTTCCGCCGCAGATCCGGCGCGAGGCGCCGGAGCGCCGCCAGCTGCCGCGGCAGCGCGGCGATGCCCTGCGCGGAGTCGACGTGCGGGGGTGGGGGGGTGGGGGGGTGGGGGGGTGGGGGGCTCGGGGAAGGAAAAAAAACGTTAATTAACCCCTGAAGAGTCCTACCGAAAAATAATTGGGTAACCGAACTCGAAGAAGTATTGGTCAACTCGAGCTTCCAACTTAAAAATGGGCTGCCCGCAAAAACATCATAGTGTGTGTGTGTGTGTGTGTGAATTCCAACTTGTTGTTTTGGTACATGACCTTTGGTGTCCTTTGGTAAATTTAAAGCAAGTGACCGGCAATCTGCAACTCCCGCGTTGTTGTTTTTGACCTCAGAAACAGAATTGCGGTTTTGGGCGAACACGAAGTAGCCCAGGGAATCAAAGAGGTACACGTGGTTCACGAAGTACCAAAAGAACCCAGTCCCAAAGCACAATGTAGAAGGTGCCGGTGACCAGATTGTGGGAGTGACAGTTAATGAAGATCAAGTTTGGGGAGATTAGGAAATAGGTTGAGGAAGAGAAGTTTGTGTCCAAGCCCAGGATGATCACGCAGAGAACCTCCGCCCACCTCCCAGTGCCTAACCACAGCGACGCCAGGACCCTTTTCCCGACGGCGTAGCGGTCAGCCGCACTATGGCTGGCGCAACGAGATTCCGTGACCCCCCTGACGGGAGGGCAAAACTTGAGCCAAACGGCCATTCGGCCGTTTTGCCACATGATGAAACAACACGTGAACAAAACACACCCCCCTCATCCGATATCTGGACGAGAGAAAGGATGCGAGACAGTTGAGTTCACGACGAAAGGGACCAACCAAAAATGCCGGTGTCAACTCAGAGGTGAGCCAAACGGCATCACCTGGGCCCCAGTTAAAATCCCGCCACCACCCCGAATTATCGGGGCGACAGGATTATTTGACGAGTGGACCACATGAGTGAACAAAGACATATTGGAGGAACCAGACGAAGATTCCTCTCGTGCCGTTCATGCGTTGTCATAGGACGACACCATGCGGAGGGGGACCCTATCTGGATCACCGCGCCTCACTGCACGCCGTGGAGTGGTTGGAAGAGTAGTCGAGTTGGGAGGAAATTAGAAACGGAAGTTCCGAAATTGGTGTGAAAATATCCGGCTACGGCCGGCCCGGCACTTCTAGTGCGGTCACAGCCTCACACAGGATCGCCAGGGGAACCGTCTCCGGCGCGCACGGCAGCGGTGCGGGAGGGACACGAGCAACGCCGGATCAGCGGTACAGGGCAATGGAGACCATCACCCCCAGCAGCGCCGCATAGGCGAGAGGAGGACCGGCGCGGTCGCGTTTTTCGGCGACACACGTACTATCCTCGCCCTTCTAAGGCGGATGCTGATTGCGGTACCCGCCTACCACCCTGAACCAGGTTCTTCCCGGTCCCTGGGCACGTCGTCTCTCCGGCGTCCACCACGGTCACCTCGATCACCTCCTCCATCCCGACGGCGATCCTCACCACCACCCCTATTGTGGTCACCAGCCGGAGGTCGGCGAGGCGGAGGGCCGGTCCCGGTGGCGATCGCGACGGTCATCACCCGGGTCATCACGTCCGCGGCGCTCATCTCGCCCCGGACCGCGCCTCTCGGAGGTCTCCTCATGACGTGGAGGAGGTCGGCGATCATCGCGTCGGCCTCCGCGGGTATCCCTGCCACGATCATCCCTTTGTCGGGGCGGGCCAGGATCCTCGCGTCCACCTTTGCCAGGTCGATGTTTTCCTCGACCCTTCCCCTCACCCTTAGGACCGCGACGATCCTCGCGGGCCCCAAGCGCGGTCCTCGACCGATCGTCATCTCGGCGGGGCCGCGACTCATTTGCCGCACGAGTGGTCCGAGGCACACCCGGGGGAAGCTCCCACTCGTCGTTGTCGTCATCGCGCGGGTCATAGCCGCCATGGCCGCCCAGGAACCGGTGGCACCCCGTGGTGGGGACGCAGGAGTTCCGGGACCGCCCGATCGAAGACGAACTCGGGGAGTCGCGTCCTCGCCGGTAAAAGGATCCTTCTGGGTGTAGAAACCCTTGGTCCTGCCCCTTCTCTCCCCACCTTCCACACCGCTTCTCGCGGGGACCGGGGATGGACGGGCAGGCTGGGCCATGCTCTTAGAGCTGGGTTGCCCGCTAGGCGGGACCTGAACGCCCCCCTGCCCTTTTTCGGGCGCGGGGACCCGACCACGAGATGTCCTCCTGGCCTTGGGTTGGTCGGACTCACCCTCCAGCTCGGACTCGGTGTCAGGGACACGAGTATTGATGGCCATGTCCTCTTCCTCAAACGGATCCCCAGTCGTTGTAACGCCTGCCGCAATGGGAGCGGGAGGAGGAGGAGGAGGAGTTGGCACAGCATCGCCAGAACTGACGCCTGCATGCGACACCACGGGAGTCTCCGGTTCTACCGGGACAGGCGGCGCAGGAGGAGCCGGGGGCGGTGGCGGAGGGGGAGGGATCTCCTCCTCGTCGTCGCCCATGGGCTCGTCAAGGTCGTCAGGCTTCTCGTCATCTTCGTGCGAAGAACCATCCGATCCCAGCTCATCCTCCGCTGATCCAGCAAAGTCGGGCTCGTCTTCGTCCTTCACGCCGGGGCCTGGTGTAAGGCGAATTCCGGGTCGATGGCGATCGCGGGGTCGGAAGCGGTATTTCCTTGGTACAGGGTCGGACAGCTCCTGTTTGATGTCATCCTGGGTTTGAGGACGGTCGGCCAAGCAGGTGTCGTAGGCAACGGTGGACGTCCGGTAGATCAGATCGTCCATACTGCTGAGGTCGTTGAGGGTGTAGACGTACCCCTTCTTAATGCCTTCCCGTATCGTGTCCATAGCCCGTTTGAGGCGCGCGGCAGGATCGAACCCGGCCTTTCTCCGCATGGCTTGCAATATCCCGCAGTGCTGTGCGAGCAGCCCCACCTGGAACTTGAACCCCTCCCCGGACACATCGTTGGGGAGTATCGGAGAAAGGTGTCCTGTTCTCAGCCCAATGATATGGGCCTCAAGAATGTAGTAGGACGTGTAAAAGCCGCACCGGTTGGCGTTGAAGTTTGCGGTGGTTAGGCGTCTGCCCCACTCAGCCGCGTATCCCTCATATTCTTCGAAGAATTCGGGGACGGAGCTCCCGTTGAAGGCAAGACCCCTTACCAAGATCGCCTTTGCTACCCACTCTTCCACGTTGTGGTCGACCGTGTCACGGTATTTGCCGTCAAGGACTTCGTCTCGGAGCGAGTCGTGAAGTTTTCGGAAAATGCCATCCACGTCCTCTTTGTCAAGGTACTTAGGAGGCCGCATCCCAGACATCAACAAGGACCGGGCATCGACGGCGGGACTCTGCGAGTAGAGGGCCATTCCGATGGCGTTGGCGTCTGCGTTGTTCCACAGAGCGGGGACGAAGCCCTCGTATTTTGCCAGCCAGGGAGGAATCACCCCGTCGGTGCTCGCTATCGTGCGAGGGCCGCCGTTCGTGTCTCCGGTGGGCAGGACGCCCTCATAGAAGATGGGAAGGTAGCAGGCGGTGCACAGGTGAGCGCCGACCGGGTGGGCCGTCATGCACCTATGGCATGGAACGGACACCACCTCGCGGATATGTTCCGTCTTGGTGATCTGATGATACTTCTCCATCTCGTCCCGACACTTCCTCGGGTTATCACTCACGGAGTTGAGGAAGTTGGGCGGATAGCACCAAGGCCTCAGGTAAATGATGGAGCAGTCCTCCTTGAAGTAGACGCATCTCCAGTACCCGATCGCGATGTTCTCGCGCGATGCAAAGGTACCCTGACGAGTAATATGCATGCCCCCATTTTCCATGGAGAAGAAACGTGCATCGATAGCCATGACCACATATCGGGGATCGCTCCTTTGGCGTCGACCCGAGGTGTGCAGCTCCGTCACATTGCTGTCGGTGATGCGGTCGACAGTGTCGTTGGGGCATTCTCCGTGATCGCGGAGGGATTGATATTCATCCGGCCGAGAGGGAAGGAGCTCGATCAGAGCTCGCCCACCCCGAATGATCGCCCCACGTTCTACGTAGAGCCGATACATTCGGAGAGGCACCACCTTGTAGAGTGTCTTGGGAACCACCTTGGAGGTGATAGGAAGACAAACAGGGCTCTCGTAGAGCATGTATTGGTATCGTTCACGAAATGCCCGGTAATCAGTGTCGGATCCGATCTCAAGCGACCTTACCGCCGCTATGCGGGCGGAACCAGGCAGCAACCGACGCTCCTTGTCACGAATGACGGTGATGATGATCTCGAACATTCCCACCCCATCTTCGAGAAAGGAAGACAGGAGGTACGAAGAAAAGGCATCCTCAGACTCGACGCTGGTCCCGAAGTAGTGGCTCAGGAACTTCTTCAGTTGTATCACCGAAGTAACGTTCCCTTGCCCGCTGGCAGACGAGGCCTCCAACTCTGGGTCCTTGACTGCACCTGCATTTCCAGGCTGCACAGCTGTTCCACGGAGCGCGTCGCGTATTTCCGCGCATGCTCTCCTGTAGTAGTGCGAAGAGGCGCCCGTCCTACCCTTCACCTTCTGACGGATCTCGTCGGCGAAGTAGTCCAGAAGCTCCTCGGGTGCGGGAACAATGGCCTGGATCATCAGGTCAGGATCACTCCTGGTCGGGAGGATAGGCCCTGCTCTGGACACTCCCATCTCCAGGAATCGGGCAATGTCCCCGATTTTGGCGCACAGAGTAGTGATCGTGTTTCCGATCCTGGGGGCGATATCCTCGCCTCTCCTGGCGCCGACCACGTTTTTCTTGATGGACTCCTCCTTCAGCCTCTCGAGGTTCCTCCGGGTGTCATCAGTGCCTTTCACCGCGCTGAGGCGGAGAACCGCAGGCTCCGGTTTGTCCGGTCGCACGAGCTGGCCGTCGGGAATCTGGTCGAAAATGCGCGAGGCGGACTTCACTGCTGGGACATTCCTGTACTGATCCGGCACGCTGTAAAAGGCGTAGGCGAGAGTGTCATGCGAGGATGTCTCCCAGTACGTGTACTCCTCGGAATCACGCGGGTCACCGACAACGCGACTCACGGTGCTCAGCTCGGCCAGAGCACGCTCCGCCTCGAACTGTGATCCGATGGTCGTGGGCAGCATGGCCCCTCTCCTCCTCCGTGCAGTCGACGTATATGAACTGACCGGTATGCAGATCTCTGGGCGCGGCGAAGGGCCCCGCAGTGTCATGAACGCCCAGCAGAGTGCTCCTCGCCTCGACCTGGCTAGGGAGCGCATCCGCAGGAGGATGGGCGGGCTCGGCAGGGGCGTCAGGGGCTTGAGTGGCAGGCGGAACAGGGTCGTCCTTCTTATGCTCAGAGGCCCCCGTGGCGGTTGTTCCCGCTGCCTCTCCTCCAGCCACCACCGGTTTGTCCCGGGGCTCATTCATGTCAACGTCCTCACCGGCATCGCGAGCTTCTTTCTCCGCCTTCTCCTTGGCCTCCTTGATCTCGCGTGCAGTAGGACGTCGATAAGCCGGCCAGGGGATGCCCATGATTTTGTCACCACGGGTGAAGGCGGACTCATCTCTGCGAATGATAACTGCCCGATCTTCACGCGATCCAGACATGGCCAGAGGACCACACATGGACCGGAAGACCTGTGCGACCGATTGTGCCAGGCAGTCCGGGTACTCCCCTCTGAGCGCGGTGGTTCGCCATGTGTCAGGGATGTTCGGCTCCAGCTTGTTGCCACGATCGTCGACGCGATCGAGCTCACCAACGATCTGGTGAAATGGCAACGAACCAAGCCGGGTCTTGCGGTGAGCGGCGTGGAGGCAGTCATAGAATGTCCTAATCTTCTGCAACCCAGCCACAGCACCGGCCACGTGCGGGTGAACGTGCCCCATCCTCCAGGCGGTCGCCAAGGCCATATCAAGGCCGGCACGGACCGCGGAGAGCTGGGAGTTAAGGTCATAGGCGTTCATGTACTCTGCCGTCCAAAAGACGTCATCCATGGGAATGACCTCGCCGTTCCTGGAATCGACCATTCCGAGTCGGGTCCCGTCGTGCACCATTGCATCGCACCGTGTCCTGTTCGGATACGAGTTGGAATTCCCAAGCGGCTGCTTGGCTTTTCCGAAGATGCCGGTGTGGTGGTCGCCGGATTCGCCCTTTCGGGTCACGAACTTGGAGTCGATCTGATCACGAATCTCCGGCGGGTACTCAGGGGGAACGATCGTTTCCATGACCTTTGTCCATTCGTCAGCCTCGGTTCTATCCGTGGCCTCCTTCCCGAAGTGGACATACTGGAGCTGCCTGGGGCCATGCACAGTGCATTTGTCTGCATATGCGTGGGCCCAGTCAACCAGCGTGGCGCGTTTGGCCATTTCACGTTGCCCATGGCGATCATTGGGGATGGCAGCGTTCAGCGTCCTCGATTGATCACCCTCTCTTTAGTCACCTGGTCCGAGTTCCTCGCCTTGTTTGCGTAGCTGGCCACGATCGGCTCGAAATTTTTCTCTCGAGCAGCGATGTGGTGAAGTACGAACCTGTCGGGCCGGGTGAACGCCTCGTCGAGGGAAATCGACCCTCTCTTCGGCTCCGTGTCGTCTCCATAGTAGTTGGGATTCCGCTCATCGGGTTCCTCAAGTCCGCCGTGCACCGGATCCTTTGACTCCGTGGCGCTAGCTCGGACGACCCTGTGTCGGGACGATCTCCGCTGAGCTTTCCATGCCTCAAGCGTCTGAAAGGTCTCCTGCGAGTCGGGATCATAATACTCGCCATCGGGGGTGATGGTGTATCCCTCAACGGAGACCCCCGCGTCCCCGGTGGAGGTGCGGGCATCGGGGTCCACCTCATCGAACTCCGAGAGATCCTCCTTTGTCGGAGGTCCTCCCGATCCAGTGCTCCCCCCTACCTCCATTGAAGCAGCAGTGTGGGGATCGACGCCTGGTACGTCATCAGTCGTTTGATCAAGGGTCTTCATGAGGTCTTCGAAGCTCTCCACATCATTGCCTCTGATACCGACCGGTTTGGTCACCGGCGCTGCGGGCGGCCCACCTTCAGGGGTAGGAGTCGGGACAGTGGTGGGGGCGGCCGGTTCTACCGGCGTGCCACGCCAGTATGCTATCTCGGCGTCAACATCCATGTCGTCATCCTTCTCCTCGACGGTCGGGAGCGTGGGGACGCCCTTCCTTTCACTTCCCGCTGGCTTCTTCAGCTCCTCAGCCTTCTTTTTGGCCGCCGCCGCGGCCTTGCGAGATGCCTCAGGCGTCGCGAGGCGCGGGAAGTTGCTCTCGTCCTTCGGCGGAGTCAGCACAGACTTGGGCAATGGCCCCCCCCATCGGGGGGCCTTTGGCGGGTCGGCAGGCTCGGGAACCGGTGAACTTCCCCCGGAAGTGCGGATGTTTGGCGCCCGAGCGGGAGGTGCACCCTTGGTAGCCGTAGAGCCGGGATCCGGCGACTTAGCTGGCGTGCCGCCCTTTGCGGGCACGGAAGGGACAGGGGCCTTGGGGACACTCCTAATGTCGATGGGCCCCTTCGCCTTGGCGGGCGAGGCTTTCGGTGGCGAGACGGGGCGCGTCGGTGGCGACATCATCTTCGGCGTAGGGCCTTTGGGCTCGGCCTGGCGGGCAGGAGCCTTCGCCACAGAGGGAGCCGCCGCCTGTGCGGGGGGCGTCACCTTAGATGCCGCATCAGTCATCTCTACGTCATGCGATTGACCAGAGCTTTCTGCCCCGGCGACCTTCGCTGGCGGGGCGGTGGAGTAGGTTAACGAATCATCCCAGACCTTGGTCTGGAGAATCTTTTCGGCCTTCACCTTCGCGTCCTCGTCGGGAGGATACATGGTCTTCTTGTACAACATGCCCAACGTTTTCGCAGCATTGGTCGCACTCATGACGCGGTGTAGCGTCCACGAGATGTCCACGGCCGCGCTGGCGAGAGCCGGGAGCGCTACCACAGCTCTGTACTTGTTCGCGGGGGCGCCGGAACTGCCGACACAGTGGTCGCCCCAGAAGGCGAAATCCGCAGGAACCACTATCAAGTTCCTCTTCATCGCTGCCCTGATGAACGTCGTGATGACGCCGAGCATGTGGGTATTTCGAGCGGGCTGAAGCCATGACGCAACCGAAATGAGGATCACCACATTCGATCCAGCTCTCCTCACGGACTCAAGCCTTTCCAGGGTGGTGTGGATGAGGGTTTGCGCGTTGCTCTTGATGACCGACACCTGCTTTTTCTCATCCCAATCGGCCAGGTCATGGAGACGGGTCGCAAAAATGCAGGTGTCATACTCCATGGCCCCCCTTCCAACCGCTTTTTCGCGGTCATGAGTGAGCCGTGTGGCCTCTTCGACCATGGTGGCGATGGGGATGTGGTAACCGCTCTCCCCATACGGGCAGTGGAATTGGATCTTCGGGATGGATCCCTTTCGTGGCCCGCTGTCAGTGGACCGGAGAGTGTCCAGTTGCGCACTGAACTCATCCGCCGTGATGTAAGAGCCCTTCTTGGTCTTCCCGCGCGACGCAAAGCAAAGGTCGTAGAAGACAAGCACCTGGGCATTGGCCTTAATCGTTGGCTCCTCCAAGTATGTGGGAGGCCCCCAACCCGCTGCCATCGCGGCGAGGATACCGGTGACTCCGGTAGTGCTCATAGGCAGGAGGCCCTTCAACACCGACGGTATAGTCGGGACATCAGAATCAATGCATGTGAGGGCGAATTCCGGGAACACGGTCAGGATGACGTTCCTGAACATTTGGTTTCCCCAACCTATCCACTCTTTTTCGAGGGCATTCTGGTCGTATGTAGTCAGATGAGAGGTCTTAGGCCTGCTCAGGCTGGGGAGCACCTCACTCTCGGGGTTCGTGATCCACTCTTGTTTGTACTTCCCGATCATCTTGTCGATGTCAAGAAACATAGTGGACGGCGCCAGATGCTCCTCCATGATGTAACCCGAATATTTCGGGTACTCATTTTCGAGCGCAAATGGGATCGACGATCCAGCCTCTTGCACCTTCACAGCGTATGTGTTGCTGACGAGACGATGCCTGGCGAACTCCGGACTGAATCCACCAGTCTTCGTGGGGGTGCTAGGAGCAGCCAATCGCTCCAGTTCGCGCTTGGTCGCGCCAATCTCCCCGATAGCATTAGGCTGAAAGAAGGCGCGCTTCCTCCAAGAGAGCGACGGAGAGCAGGGTTAACCTCAATGTAAGGGTTGAACCGTTGCAACTCGACGTCTCCATTTGCGTAACATGTGGAGAACCCCTCACCACCCGTGATCAGCTCCAGGTCATGGGAGAACTTGATGGCGAGAGCAAAAATGGGTGCCCGAGCCAACATGAGACGCCGCGTTTTCTCCGCGGGGGTTGTCACCGCTGGCAGCATCCACAGGCAGCATGAAAGAAAGATGAGCCCAGACTCCTTGGCCGTAGTGCGCCCACGGGGTGTACCCGAGCGCTTGGCTGTATACCAGCGACGTCCAAATCCCGAGTTTGTCCTCGGACTCTGAACTCACCACCTCTTCATGGGCGATGGAGGCCCAAAGGGAGAACTGGCTGAGTCCATGTGCCCAGAGCTTGTTCTCAATGCTCCCCTGTTGCCATTGGTTCCAATTCGGGGACTCGGCATCAATGACGGACGAGAGAGAGGGTACGATCCAATATCCCTCGCCTGCCGTGATGCCGTAGTCGTGGGCCACGTTGGTCACCCCGGGGGTGGCGAGCCTCTCAACCTTGTCCCACAGGAAGAACTGGTCAAGCACGGTTGCGACCTTCAGCTCAGAGGTCATGTGCTCCGCAAATGCTCCAAACCCGCCGTAGGCCTCCATGGATGGCAGATGGTCGATCGATCTGCTAGTGGTCCTATCCTGGCACATGTCGATGATTTCCTCCAAGGTTCTATCCTTAATGAGGGAGATGCCATCAACAACGATCTCTGGGGGAACGAACATAGCAAGAGGGCGCATTTGTAGCCACTTTCTCACTATGGAGGGCTCGTACTGAGTGAAGCTGCTGATGCCTCCCGTGTGTTGGGAACGGCGCGGATCACCCATGTCATAGCAGTCGGTTGTGAAGCCGACATAGCTCCGGTACTGGTTCTGCTTGACCGCCAAGTACTCAGTCCTCCAGTTCTTCTTCAACTCCCCGTCGGCGTTCGTGATGGACGAAGACCATCCTCCTCCGGATGGTCGACAGCAGGGGTGTACTGCCGGGTCGACATCCATCGTCTCAAGCCCGAGCGGCGCAATGTGGGCGTGAGGGAGGTAGTGGGTGGCAGAGCCACGGATGGGGATCGCATCGCACAGGATTGCCGCAGCGGTCAGGGCATTGTGCTCAGTGGCGATGAAACCAGAATCCTTGAGCAGGGCGATCATGTTGGCCGCCCTTCCTCTTCGGTAATTTAGGATCTTGGTCCTAATATCCGGGGGAAAGGAATCATACCCCTCACATTTGACGAGACCATTGATCATACTCTCCACCTGCTCTCCGATGATCACATCGCTCAAACGGGCAGCCTTTAAAGCCGCGCGACCGTTGAGCTTGGAAACCCAGCTGTTGAAGCTGTTCTGCATGATGTTGGCCACGGCTTTTACGCGGCCGGTGACAGGGTAGGGGAACCGCAGCGATGATGCGCTGGGAGGTGTGGGGAGGCTTTTCTCAGCCCCAGCCCTGGTGATCGATCCGCTTTCCGCGGAAGCCATATCACAGAACCCGCGTAGAAGTAGCGGAAGTGGGAAGTGGTCCAAGGCAGCCGCCGGCGGCGGTGCAGGAGGGCGATGGAGATCGCCAGTGGTCGCACAGCAGCGGTGCGTGAAGGTGGTGAAGATCACCAGCAGCCGAACGGCTGTCGAGGCCGGGGTGGAAAGTCCGTCTAGGACACGTCACCCGGGCCAGGGAATGTCGCAGCAGCGGCCCAAGGCGCGAGGCGGGGCGGCTATGTGCAACACTCAGGCTCTCACAAATAGTGAAATAGAGGAGCTCAATTGGATTTAAAGATGAATCGTACACAATCTCAAGACCGACAATATCATCAAGAATAATCAAAGGTCAAAGCCCCGTGTGTAGGGGAGTCCCATATGGTCTTGAAGTGGTCGGAAATGTGCATCGCTTGCCGATGTAGACTTCCGAGGAAGTCGTGCTCAGCTGAGAGAGCCAAAAAGCGACATGTAAACGCTTATGAAAATCCTTTCCCAGGCAACATCGTGAAAAGAGAAGTTGTTCTTCCCGTTTCGAAGCGATATAGAGCAGGGTGCACAGCGTAATCGATCGTTAGTTCGTTTGTTCACGCAACAGTAATGACGGTGGCGTGACCGCAAGCTCCAACCTGGCAACTGCAGAGATTAGATCTGTATAGGTCATGGTCATCAATAAATTGGCGGATTTTCTGAACGCAGAGTCCGGGTAGGTCGCCACCAAATCCGATAACAATGTCAATTCGTGATGTATAGCATTCAGGGCAAAGGCAAGAGTAGAGGCAGTAAGCGCGTCGCACTTTTGTCGAAACCTCCTGATCTTGGACCAATCCCTTTTGCAGGAATCCGGGCATGAAGGAAAATATTGAACACGGCAAAATTATCTCTTTTTCCTTTTAATCCGGGATACGTAGAGATCCCTCCGGTGCTTCCATCATCGAGATCGATTTTTACGACTCTGTGCCCGTGCTGAGGGGGCAGGAGTGGTAACACAGATGAGTCAATGACAACGGTCAGGTTGTCATTCTCAGACGCCCTAATCTCGGTGATTGAAATCCTGCAATCTGAGATGTTGGCGTCATTGATGAAGGAGTTGAACTTTGAGTCATGATCGGATTCAACGCGAACCCCCCTGATTGGTGGAAGAGCAGGAGCGGCAGGGGGAATATGCACGGGTTGGGTGGGATGGGAGAGATATGATTGCAGAAACCCCTGCTTGAACATCCCAAGGGTGTGGAGATTTTTGCTCCATACGATCTTGTCGACACACGCCTTGGTGAGGATGTCGGCTCCCTGATAGTCCGAAGGGCATGCTACGAAACGGAATATCTTGTCATTATATCGCTCATTGAGCCACGCGATATCAACCCGTTGGGTACGTGACATGTACCGCATGTTCGGGTTGTTGCCTGTGACGATTATTCTGCATGCGGCTTCATTGTCCTCAAGGACGCTGATGGGTTGTGGGATCGAAGCGTCATATTTGATTTTGCACTTACACACGATTGAGTCCGAGGAGCCGCGACCGATGGCAAAGTGCCAGAGAGCGGCGAGCATCATGGCCTCTTTGGAAATGCCGTGATCGAGGGCGACAATTTCGGCCTCGGGAGTAGACTTCGATACGGAAGTTTGCTTCTTGCTCACGGCGGTGATGGGCATGTAGGTGCGGGGGCCAACGAGACACACGAGGACCCCGGATGTGCTTTTTGCGTCGGTTCGATCACCGGCGAGATCAGCATCGCAGTAGGTGACGACTTCGATCATATCAGATCGATCGCCAACCCATCCATAGAGGTGCAACTCAATGGTGGAGTTAATGTACGACACGAGCCTGTGAAGCTTCTTGTCGCACAATTGGTTCCACTTTGTGATTCTGCTGGCAAGCGCTTGCACTGGTCGGATTAAATCATAACGGCCCATACGAGCACCATATAAGATTTTCATTAAGACTTGTGCAGCTGCGTCGCCTAGGACGCCGGGCTTGGCAGAGATGACCTCGATGTCTTCTTTTTGATCAACAAGCCTGTCAAACTCCGGGTTTACCGGGTTCTCGTCAAACTCAGGCTTGCTCTCGTCGAGGAACGGGGTCTCGACAGTCTGAAGGGCCTTTGGAAATTTTGACTGGCACAGTTCGAGGTAACGCTCAACACATGCTTGCATGAAGCAAGATTCGTTGTACTTGATGAGGTTGATCTTGGCTTTGCCGCGACATGCGTCGGCAGCAGGCCTTCGGTCCGGCCCGAAACGCATCTCCGGTATAGGCTTCGAGGGAGGATGTCCAACCGTCCAGGCAGTTCTCGGATCGAAGGGCCCATCAACGGTGGCTGATCTGAACTCGTGCTCGCAGCCGAGATACCTCTTGAGAGGACGGGGCTCCTCCATATTAATAACGGAACCTATGAGTCTCCACCCTTCGGCGAGGTTAGCCGATGGGCCACTTTGCTTGAAATCGTCAACATAGACAACGAGAAAGGTCTCAAGTGCGGGGTGACGAAAAACACTGGGCCAGTCAGGAATGGGCACAAATCCAACCTTTTTAAGTTGGGTCTCGCAGTGCTGTTCCCAAAAGCCTCCAGCGTCGGGGTGTCCATAGAGAGCAAGAACAAGGGGGCATACGGGGTCTTGCATGCCCTCCCAATCCTTTGGCCATTGGTCACGGGGAAGGCGTATCCATGTCTTGGTTCCGCCGAGCAACGCCTGTGTATATGCGGATTCCCCGTCACTGACTTCAAGCGAGTTTCCTGGCAAAAGTCCGTACGAATCAGCAACCTTCCCCGCCGCCATGGTGGCAGGGCACGAAGTGATTTCGGAAAACAGAGCCCAGGCATTGGACTCATCCCTAACGTGACATCCCTCGAAGACAACACGCCCCTTGAACTTCCTGTTCGGATCGTCCTCAGCAAGTTCGTGATTCTTTTCGACGCATATGTCAAAAATGCGACCGACGTGAACTTTGGTCCCTTCTCGTTTTGCCTCAGCAGCGACGTCACGCCACTCACGCACCCTGGATTGGTCCCAACAGCCGAGATCCCTAAGCTTCTTCCACTCCATTTCTAGGGCGGCGAAGGCCTTGGGATCGAGCTTTGCCTCCTTTCGAGGCACAGGGCGAGCGACACAGGCACTGAACGGAGGGAGCCCGAGAAATGGACTGTGACCGGACCCATCGGCCCCACGAGGCATGGCAAAACACTCGGTGCTTCCGGCGGAGGACCACATATGTGATAGGAAAAAGTAGCGGATGCAGCGGGGGCACCTTTGTCGGTGCTACCGAATCCTTGCCCCCCTCTTCCGGTGGTATGCGGCTTCTGCACGCATATGATGGGCTCAAGAATAGAGACGCGTTCAAGGATGAGTTGCGCGATTTTGTCTCCCTTCTTGATGAGGAAGTCACTGCTTGAATGGTTGAAGATTACAACCTTGACCTCTCCGGTATAGTCCGGGTCAATGACACCGGCACCAATGTCAATCATGTGTTTGGCAGCAAGGCCAGAGCGGGGGGCTATTCTCCCGTAGACCCCTTCGGGGATGGTGATGGCTAAGCCAGTCCCGATGGTGGCTTTGTCGCCAGCGGGGACTATGTAATCATCGGCCGATTCAAGATCCAGACCAACGCTTTCAGGAGTCCCGCGATTCGGGATAGCGATCCCTTCCCGAAGAGGATGGATGTAGAGTGCATGGGGGTCTCTTTTCCATGCAGCGCGATTGTTGGGCTCGGCGACCGCGACAGGAATCGTAGATCTCTCAGTCCTCCCTTTGTACCAGGATTTGATGATTGTCTGGCACATCTGCCTCGGATATAGGGCAGTGAGCGGAGTGAGGGACCCCTCAATCCTGGCGTTCGAGAACCCCTTTTCATGATGGCACGTTCGGCCTCCGAGCGCGGCGGCGAGGTCGGGAGAGTTCGTGGCGATTCTCCATTGCTTCCGGATGGGCGTCCCGTTCTTGTCCTTCATTCCGAAGTCGCATCCGTCAATATTGACAGTGAGGATCTCAGGATCGTCAAGAAACTTTCTCATGAAGGGTTGAGACCATCCAAGGCAATGACGTGGCCATTCATAGGCAATTCGTCCACCACCCTTCCGCACTTCACGAGAAACCCGTATGAAGGCCGCGAACATGACTTGGGACTGTCTCCGAGCGTCGTTAAGCTCGGCGGCGAATTCGGGTCCGTGCTGAGAAAGGTTGACATATTGCCAAGTACTCCAAGGTCCACAGGGAATAGAGGACCAAAGATCACATTTAGGATTCTTCCTAACGATCTCGAGTAGTCTCCTAACATCCTTGCTCTTAAGGATATCAAAGGAGTCCTTGTGCACGCGAATGGCATCTCCACCACATTCGAACATAGTGGCGGAAAGTGCGGAATCGGCTTCGCATGCAAATTCAATCAGGAGTGATTTATTTGAGGTGGCCGGCGCGCCAGGATGATCGTCGCCAGGTTTGGAGCGAGACTTCTCAACCTCAAGCTCCCTCTCAGTGCTGACATAGATCCTTCGCGCGGTGAGCGACATGGCTCGCCAATCATCGGACGAGATGGAGTTGGGCTTCCCCGTCCCGGTGTAGGGACGTTCTTTGCGATTGGAGGACTGGGGGTAATCAATGTCCTCCTTACCCCCCGGCAGCACATCTTCGCCGAGCGGCTTCTTGGTGGAGGGACGCCTCCTTTTGGGCGCGCAGCCCTTGTCGAAGAGGATAGTAACCCCGGTCCAGAACTTATGTGTTCTAACCCGATGGCCACTGGCATACACATCACGGGAGTCGCGATAGACCTCTTCTCTAGAGTCGAGGAAGTGGCAATGAGTGATCCTGACATCGTCGAGATCAGCTTGGATTGGCCCCCCTGAAGGCAGGGGACGGGTGTCGTCTCCAAAGAAGTCCTTTCTTGCCTTGACATGGTATCGATGCCAGGACTTTTCTTCTTCAAAGCGCACCCAGTAATCATCCCTTTTGTCAGGGGAAGATTCATCCGAGACGTGTCGATCTATGAGGTCAGTCTCTGGAACATTGTCAGAGTCAGCATTCTGTCGCCGATTTCGACGATCATCCTCATCGTCCCCATGGTCAAAGCGCCCCTCATCAAAGCTGAAGGACTCGTCTCCACGGGGCAGAATTTTTCCGCTGAGGTGATCAGGGTCTGATAGGCGATCATGCTTGTATGATGCAATTTCTCGGGTACGAGCCTCATATGCTTTTAGCAGAGGAAACACGAACGGCTCTTCAGCATCGTGATAGATCTGTTTCACTTGGTGGATACTGGGTCGAACAACTCCAGCCTGAAAATGCTCGAGGTCGGCAACATAGTAGTCCCCCTTCCATTTCCCTCCAGGTTCGAATCGATAACCAAGGAAAACACCAGGTTTGGCAACAGGGGCGAACTTGGGAGCCTTATAGTGATCGTGTTCTTCGCCGGGGACAGCGGGAGCGATACTAGATTCTTCTTCATCGAAGTCAGCAAGGGGGTCGTAGTCGCAGTCGCGCAGAGCTTCCTCGATCTCCTCTGCTGACATGGGTTCATAGTCATCATCAGAAAGGAGGGCATCTTCTCTGGAGGTTTCGCCCCATTTTTCGAGAGCGTGGATGTCGACCTGAAAATAGGTTTCGCCAATCCAATCTTGCGATTGATCATCTCTGGGATCATTCAGGTTTCTCCACGTGGTTGACTGAACAGAGTCATTTTCACCGTTGAGATATTTAATGATAGTGAGAGTTTCGTCAGCGAGGAACTCAATGTCGATTGGGCAGTTGGAGCCCCTTGGGTCGAAGAGTTTCTTTCTGGGTGTCCGGTGTATACGGATAACACACTCGTTCTCATCGTCTTTGCTCCAATAGTCATCGTCGGCAGGCTTATTTTGATCTTCGGGGGCGTTTTTGATCCCCCCCTTTTCAACTCGACGCGGCTTGGGGGCGACGGGGAAGAAATCAACCAAGCATCCGAAGGGGAGAAGCTTGCCATTGAAAGGAAGGGGGGCGTGTCTTTTAGACCACGCGCTTCCACCTCCCCGATTCTCGATGTTCCTAGCGACAGCAAAGTACTTTGTTGCGTAGGGCCACCATCGGGCTTCTAACCCGGCTTGGCGTAAAAGCACACGTGCGCCATGAAGGACTAATTTGACCTTGTTTTCAATGATGCCGTTGGTCTTTGGCATCCCCGGGGTAGACCATTCATGTATCCAGCGCAGTTCTTTGCAAGCACTGACAAGTTCTTTGGCTTGATCAGTGTGCATCATCTTGATGTCATTTTGAGGCCCTGCGAAGCGGTTGAAGGCATCAACGGTGTTAGCGTCAGAGCGGCTCATGACAGGCATGACATCAATCCACGAAGTGGCGAGATCATAGAAAACGATGGCGTCGGCTTCGCCGTTCATCCCCCTGTCACGTAGCCCTCGCAGAACCATCGTGTCGGCGGTGACTAGGTCGCCAAAGTCTTCAGCTCCATGACCAGCCGCGCCCTTCTTCCGGAACAGTCTAACATTCTCCATCTTGGCACGCTGGCAGTGCGAGCAAAAAGGGTTCTTGGGAAGATGAGTCATCATATGGCGGAGAGTCAAGGCGTCAGCTCTCCAGTCTTCGGCGCTACGTAGAGGGCCGTGGCCTTCAAGTTCGACGGTTTCCTCAATTGGATCAGAGGCAGGAGGATCTGGATCGGGTGAACCAGAAAGGCCCTCGGGCACAGAGGGTATGTCCTTTGCTTCCCCTTGGATGACGTCCCCGGAAAGAGCAGAAGGAGCAGGAACAGCAGGGATGTCAGGGAAGTGATCGGTCACCGGAGAACTGAAGTTACAACGTGAGGCAGGCAAGTACGGCACGTTGTTCAACACGTCGAGCACTATTTCTTTGCCATTAGGTCCCTGAAGGACGGGTAGCTCACCCGCGGGCCAGGTGAATGTATAACCTTGCTCCATACAGCGTTTGCCGATTGAGATGAGCGATGGCGTGTTCTGCATGACGTGGGCATCAATCACCTCGTCGATGTCCTGCATATCAGCAGAAATGCTTCCGAGGGTCGATGCCGTGCCGTTGGCGGTCTGCAGGGCATGGGTACGTCCGGTTTTCTTCACCAGACTCTGCTCACCGGCACTAAGTTCGTTTAGTCCAACAAGGTCGATTGGGCAGCCTGTATCAGCAAGCCATCGGATTGATCGTTCGTGCCCTGGAGCGGATGGAGTGGAGGACATGCGCGATGCTCTATACATCATGCGCCGTCGAATCGGTTTGGATTCGAGGTATTCGCCCTCCTGATCAATGGCGACCTGCTCCTGCATGGAGAGTGCACGGAGAATGGCCTTCTCACTTTGCCGCTCAATGGTGATCTTTGAAGCGTTCTTGAACTCCCCGGAATGAGTATATGATGGATTCCTGGATTTCTGTGAAACGTGAGAAATCTGCTTCATAAGGTTGTTATCGGAAACGACGATATATTCAATCATGGCGGAGTCATCCAGTCGTAATTTTGCACGTCTGGATTACGATCCCAGTGTTGCACGTCGGGCATCAAGCATGGTGAATGCCGAACTTGCTCAAAGAAAACGTGTTGAAGAACATGGTGATCAATCGGTGCGGTGATTCCGCCCAGGAGTCCTTCCCATTTGTCAAGGAATTTCTCAAGCTGGGGTTCGCCAGACCCGGCAGCCCTGCCGAGGGATAGGCGAAGAAGTTCATTCGTACGGATAGACTGGCTCCCGACTTCATCGGGACGAAGGTACTCAATGAGACAGAACAGAATCTGGCGGCTTTTCAGCCTCGTCCCCCTTTTTACCTGAGCTTCTTCAGTCAGCCTGCTGATCTTGGCAACTATAGGTTTCGATGTGATGCACTTTCTCAGTGCACCGTTGAACCTATTGTCAAGGATCGGGTAGAGGCACTCCTCATCAAGTTCCTCTATTGCGCTGGCGTTCTCGACACTCATGACCCAAGACATGGCATATGGCGAGTCGTAGCTGAATGCATTGCTCACGATTTCTCTCGTGGAAATGATCCAGTCTCGCAACTCATGCGGTGCAGGCTCTTTTTCGAGCTCTATGTTGGCGCACTTGTTCGCCTCAGATGGCAACGAAGTTAGGGGCGGTCGAGTAGCCTGTCCAAAAATATGGGGGGGTAAAACGCCGTCTCTGCCAATGGATATGGCACAGAGAGAGCAACTCCCGGATGATGGCGGGCAACACGCGGCACACAGAGAAGTGCGGCATAACGAACAAGTTTGGAAGCATGGAGGCGTCCCGGGAATGCTGGTCTTGACATTTATATTACATCGAGGGCAGACCCTCTCCTCAGCGGAGGATCGGCGAAGATCGGGAGCTCCAATACCGCCGACACCACTGACGCCATGCACACCCTTACCGAGTCCTGGTGGAAGAGAGAAACCAGTCGAACCGCCAGAGTTATCCTGTGCTCCGTGGTGAGGCTGTGGATTCTGCTGATTTGTCACAGCGGCGTCAGGTCCGTATCTCCCGCGAATGACTCCCTGAGATGTCCCATGCTCAGCCTGACCGGTGAAAATCCTCCCTGTAGGGGAACATCCGGGGTACGTGTTTATAGTCCCCCTCGGAGCTGCTCGTCCGACCACGGGCGAAGACATTGACCTCGGTGGCATTGGCCCGGCAGCTCCGGCGTGGGAACAGAATCCGGAGTTCCCTTGATGCGGTTCAGGACTCCGATGTGATGGATCCCCACGTGATGGCCCGGATCCAGGATCAGGAGCAGCGCCACCACGCTGACTATGGTCAGGGATGAAATCAGGTCCTCCAGGCCCCGCGCTGGGACCGCGATGCTTAGTTTTCCCATCAGGATCAGCTCTCAGACAACCGAGGCAGATAGGCCGAACATTCGACCCGAAACGACGCACATCGTCAGGTGAAGCGATGTGCTGATCGCAATACTCGTCCTTGCATATGAGACACCTCGCAAGCCCGTGTCTCCCCCCTCTCCCCCTGCATGCGCGGCACCTAGGGAATTGATCGCTGCATTTGAGACACGAGTTACAATCATGGTCAAAGCAGTCTTCACAGACTGACTTGCCGCAACTCCGGCATGGATAGCGAGGTTCGCGATGTTGTGGATGACCGGGCTCCTCATGAGCACACCTGGCCCGGTTATCAGGGGCAGCGCCGGCAGCCCGAGCAATGAACCTCGTTCTAGAGGGATCCCTGCCGAAAATGGGGGCTGATGGTGATGGTGGGGGTGGCCCCGAAGGAGGCGGAGGTGGAGGAGGCCTCGCCGAGCTGACTGTGCGGGCATCACGAGGAGGAGAACCTTTAGGAGTCCTTCCCTGGGTTAAGGGATCAGTGTCAGATTTCTCCCATGATCCCGTTCCGGCGGTCGAAACAGCGCCAGCACTCGAAGATCCGTAGGCAGCGGGAGGTTGTTCCTTCAATTCGGCGATCTGCATGTTGATCTCATTTACCCTCAGCACAAGCTTCATGAACTGCTCTTGCATGTCCCTCGGATTGGGGTCTAATCTCCTGTCATGAAGATCCTTGACACATTTAGCAACACGGCACAAGAGTTCTTCCTGCTTCTTTGAGTTCTCATTGAGGGCTCCAGACACCCTATCACTGAACTGCTTTAGGTCGGTCGCAGGAACGAGATGCTGGATATACGTCTCGACGTTCCCACGGATGGTTCTTTCCCTTGAGATGGTTCCTTCGATTTCGATGACACTGCGAGAGTTTGCCTCGACTTCGTCCTTGATTTTCCGAATCTCGGCCTCAAGGGCCCCGATCTCAGAGAATCTAAGGAGCTGGACCTTGACGTTCTCAAGTGATTCGGCCTGCTCTCGAAGTTCAGCAGCGGATATGACGACCGAGTCAGATCTCTCATCATACATCTTGAAACGTTCATTCATCTCCTTTTCGCTTCGGGCGACCCACTCGTGGAAATCACGGAACTTGGCCTCGTGTTTTGAGAGAGTTCCGGCAACGGCAGAGAAAGATGATTCAACCTTCTTCTCGAAGTCGTCAACACGGTTATTGATCTTCTTGATCTCACCGATGCAAGCGTTGATATCATCCCTACATGATCGAATCTCAGTTCTGCATCCCTGGATTTCGGCCTTGCATCCCTTGACCTCGTTGTGGATCGCGAGAAGCAGTCGTTGAAGCTCAGATGCAACAGGATGGCCGCCACTCGTGGAAGCAGACGGAGCAGGACGACTATCAGCGTCATGATCTCCGCGCCTATTCTCTTCCCTGTCGGGAGTGCAGCCCGGAGTTCCGATTTGGAAGAATGCGGGGACGAGGGAGTCGTTGACCGGCTGATTTGAAGGAAGCCCTCCATATCCAGGGGCAATAGTGCTAAGTCCAGGTCTTCGGTTCCTGGGCGTAGAGTTAATCCCGTCATCAGTCTCCTTCTCAGACATCGGGGCATTGGAGCTGAGCCCAGACCCCGCAGAGTGGATAGGAACGTCAATAGGGTCGTGATGAGCGGGGGGATTAGATCGCAATCGCAGAGCAGCTTCACGTCTCTCGGGTGACTCAGAGCTCCTCTTTGTAGCTCGTGAGTCAGTGCCGGTTTGTCCCGACACATTATCAAATGATGATGATCCGCGAAGTTGAGCTTGATCTGGATCAGGTTGAGTGAGATCAAGCCGTTGAGCAACGTCACCATTGAGTGGCTTAGGGGAAAGAACTTTGGCAACGCGGCTCGGCGGGAGCGATGTCGTTCGTCTCTCTGGTGTGACCTCGGCCTCATCGATTACATCAAGGATCCCAGGAATGGTTTCATCATCTTCATTTCCTCTCCTGGGTGGTTGATGGAAGGGAATGTCGAGGAGGTCGAAGGGAGTAGAGCCAACACCAGGTGTATCCTGCTCGGATCCATCGCTGGTACGGTGGCTGGACTGCTCCTCGAGGTCGATGACGTCGGGGGCGGACTCTTTTCGAGTCTGACGCCGATTGAACGCAGCGAAGAGACCGGCATGGCTTCTTGATGAAGTGGAGGAAGGATTTGGGCCTGCTGTTTCGCGGCCCGCGTCCGATCGGTTAGTACCTGATGTCCGATTTGGCGGATTTGAACCCGCGTTGTAGCGGTTCGCATCCCGACCTCGAGTACCTGAGGAAAGCGGTGGATTCGGACCAGCGTTGTAGCGGTCCTCATTCCGGTCGCGGGTACCTGACAGGTGAGATGATACTGCATCAGGGATGAAGTCCATATCCGCCGGACTGGGGTGATCGTGAATGATGTCAGTGTCGGATGAACCTGAGACGGGAGGAAGGCCAGCTATTTGCGGCCAATCCTCAATCGCCCGTTTGCCCACCTCGGGTTGGGCCGAACCTGCAACATGGGAAGGGGAGAAGTCCTCGATGGGGTCATTTTCACCATCATGAGGAAAACCCTGAGTAGGCTCATGCGTAGGCAGGGCATCAAAAGATCTGTCAATTTGGGAAGGCTGAGACCTCCAATCAGCATCAAAAAGGGATTGAAAATCCAGATTCCCAACCGAAACGGGGGCACCCGAGTTAAAGTCGAGCCGACCGAAATCAGGCGGTGTAGCCTGCGATCCACTGCCGAGGAGCTGGTCAAACTGATCCCATGTAAGGGACCATGATTGAGCCGGCTCCGGATGAGCAGCACGATGGACAGCCCGGTCCTCGATCTGGAGCGCCACGAATGGAACAGTAGGCGAAATCGACGAGGGCACCTGATTTGGAGGAACCTCAGCCTCTTCTAGAGGGGGCCCGTCCTCGATCTGAAGCACTGCTGCCGGGATAGGGGCCTCCGCATCCTCATCAAACACGACCTGAGAAAGGATCCAATCGTCCGTGATCACCCCGGGATTGGGCTCTGCGCCCACCATCGGGGGAATAGGCCACAGCCGGCTGTCTAAGCCGGGGGCAGCAGGTGCGGCGTTGCCGCGAAGGGCGTTGGCCTCGTCGTCCATAAAGAACCCAGTCCCAACGCACAATGGTGAAGTTGCTGATGACCAGGTTGAGGGAGTGACAGCTGAAGAAGATCAAGTTTGGGAGGGTTGGAAAACAGGTTACAACAGAAATTGAAGTTCAGAACCAGGCCCAGGAAGTCCTCGACGACCAGCCACCCACCACCTAACACCAGCCGCGGCAGCACCAGGACCTTTTCCCGATGGTGACGCAAGCCGCCGTGCTATGGCGGATGCACGCAAATCCGAGAGACCCCTGACGGGAGGTTTAAACTTGAGCCAAACGGCCATTCGGCCGTTTTGCCATATGAAGAAACAACACGTGAACAAAACACACAAAGCAATCGCAAGCCAATGCGCGGGCACATTACAACCTTTCTGCGAAGAAGGCAAGCATCTCAGCAAAGAAGGCAAGCGTAGCATGGCAAGACGTGCGTGTCTTTCCGTCCAAAGGCAAATCAAAGCAGGCGAGAATTCGCATGCAACTGAAAGGTACCAACAATTACTCCATATGAAACCATTCATCTTCTGCGCGAGCCATAGACAAACAAACAATTGCATGAACCACATAACATGGATGTAAAAGCAAAAACACTGATTCAAAACTTCGCTCTTTGATTGGTTTCACAACAAGTCGAATCACATTGAAAAGTCCAAACTATCCCCAGCACTGACAACCAGGAAAGGTCCCTAGGGCTTTGGCAGGACATCTGCAGAGATCAGCAATTTGCATTCAATAGAACATGCCCTGTTTGCATTCAACATGATTAACATCCACGCGAAACACCTGAACAGCAATCTGCGCCGCGCTCCCAAGATGCCCGCTTGCTCGCCTTAGGAAGTCGGCCACCTCCGGCATGGGTGGATGCAGGGTGGCCACAGACACCGGGCCCTGGTCCCCGCGATACTTCCTCAGCCGAGGTCGAGGATTGGACGTTGGACCTTTGAAACTGCCATTGGGGACCCCAGAGGCAGTTGCGACATGTTGCGACCATTGGGGACCGCTAGCTCTAGCAATTGGGGTTCTTAACGCTCTCAACAAACTGCTTAAAGCTTGGATCCAAACATGGCACGATGCTTTGGACCGCACAACTTGAAACGTTGCAGGGCTCAAGACTCTGCATGTCTCCATGCTTTTGGGCTGCAGTGAGGACAACGTCACTGTTCAGTGGCTGTAGGTATAACAATAATATCCCTGTAAATGGGGGCAGGAGACAATTGCATAAACCCACACATCGGCCCATTGTCAGGGTTGTATATTCAGGGCATGGGCGCGGAAGGTGCGTGACTGTTTTCGTGATGATGCCCTGGAGAAAACGCACATGTCCGAGCTTCGATTCGTAGGCCTTGTCATGACTGCTCTCCATCCGCTCGATGGCCTTGAAGTGTGGAAGGACATCTGCAAAGCCTCGAGCCACAGCAAACACGACACAGGCGCAGCTCGGACCGTGCGTGAGCCCCATGCTAGCAAACAACAAATTATTAAATGTGCCTTCAAAGGGCAATGGGGACAACTCCATGACCCTGGCTCGATCGTCACACTGTTGGAGATGTACCAGTAGCTTCACACATGAACTTCACAGAGACTGTGACCATGTCTCCGATTTAGCAGGCTTGTGCTTCCAGAACTGAGTACAAGTAACATCCTAGTTGCGAAACAGCAATGGGAACACCCTGCCCAATGAACAAAATACACTTGCGTCAAAACCACAGGTGATTGACACGCCGACAACCATGAGGGGTAGTGGAACGCCAACAAGCACAGAAACAATCTTGAGCGCTGCGTCAGCACCCTGCTCTGCAACACCCTGGAACTCTGCGCAGCAGGATCCTGCAGCAACAGCACCATGCAACAGCAGCACCCTGCCAAACATGTTTTGTCACACCCCCGGCCCGGCACCCTCCAACATCACACTCAGCAGGACCTTGTCAAAACACCCTCCGACAGCACCTGCGCAACAGCACCCGCAACAGCATCTTGAAACAGAAACCCTGCTACAACACCCCGTTCAATTCACAGTCGAATCCTCCAGCAAACACAGTATGCCGAAATTCTCTGCGTAACAGCACCCTTGTTGGGCAAATGCAGCAAAGGGAAACGGCACTGGACAGGATGTTGGCCTTCCCCGCGCTTCCTTTTCGCAGCAAGCGGCCCCAGCCCTCACAGCCGCACTCCTTCTCCCAGCGGTCGAAATCCTCCGGAGCACCACGGACCCACCTGCAAGCGACGACAACTACGACTGCGAGGGCACCACTGGGGGGCTCAAAGCCGCAAAGCCCATGTGCAGCAAACTGTTGCATGACAATACTCTGAAATGAAGGTTGGAAGCTGATGGCTCTGAGCCACAGCCAGCTGATGCACTCCGGGGCCAACCACTACTTCAACGAGAAAGACTAAGGCTTTAGGCTCTTAAAGGAGACTGAAGTACCCCACTTGCCAACGAAGAACTGCAACGTTGAACCGAGGCGCATGTTGTAGTTGATGGCGGAGCAGCCTCCCAGCGTCTTCCCCCGCTCCATGTCCACCCTCCGGCCCTTGGGCAACAGAGACTCCTGGGGCTCTGAGCGGAAGCCCCAGTCCACCTGCGGATGGGGCGGAGAGGCCAATTGGAATTGGATGTCTGACTTGGTTCAACTGGCCATAGGGTATGGGATCGACCATCCCATGCAACATTTGCACGTGACTTGACAGACTCGGTGCATCAAACTCACTGTGCGGGAGCAACACATGTCGTTCTCTAGGCATAACAGTCTTTCAACGCCCCATCAAGACAGTAAGATTTATCCAGAACATGGTGGCAACCTCAACCAAGATGTACCAAGACGGTAGTATACGGTAGCTTCTCGTCCAGCAAGTGTGACTTCAGCTTCAGAACCCACTCGTGCAAAGCAAAGCCGGACAGCCCTCGCCGCCCTTTTCTGAAACGGACCCGGATCCTTGGCTGTGTTGGAGACTACTAGAGCCGATCCATGTCGCATGCACTCAAGGCTAAATTTGGGGCATTAAGCACGCATATGCCATGAGTGTGTTGTTTGGATCATCCGGTCCATCTTCTGCTTGCTTGTAGACGGCAGAATCGTGGGTTGACAAACGACTCACATCATCTTGCGCCAAACAAACACCCCGTGGCATGCGCAGGCTGATGAGCATCTCGTTAACAACACACTGCAATGGGTTGAACGCGCCAGGTAATGCAGGTGCCCATCCACCCAGGCCCGCCTCAGACTGCCAAAGGCCCCACATCTTGCGTGGAGTTTGCCTCAGGCACACGCCGCAAGGTTGGCTGTCTCTGTAGTGCTGGAAACGGGTAGCTGAGGTGCTTGATTCAATGTGCGGGACACCACTTCTTGAACCCAGCATGTCAAATTAGTGGCAACCCAACCAAACCAACCAATAGCCCAACCAGACCAAACAACCCAACCCAACCCAACCCAACCCAACCCAACCCAACCCAACCAAACCAACATAACCAAATCAAACCAACCCAACCAACAAACCAAACTACCCTAACATAACCCAACCCAACCCAACCAACCCAAATCAACACACATCAACACAAATCAACCCAAATGAACCCAACCCACCCCAACCAGCCAGCCAGCCAGCCAGCCAGCCAGCCAGCTAGCCAGCACACCCCTTCACCTGCCGCC
>CAUJNA010002112.1:1310496-1342996 GCA_963377175.1 Effrenium voratum
AGAAGGTAGGAGTCCCATTACTCCCGAACACAAACTGTCCATGACCCGGTGGGTCTTCAAACAAACGGGAATGTCAAAACGATTCTTGTGGAAAGGCCAATGCAAGGCTAGCGCAACCCCACCTGCACGACAAGGGCATGCGGGTGGGATATCTTGCTGCTTGCGTTTGCATCGTTTACTTGGGAGCCCCCCTGCCAGCCCCAGCCCTGGCCACCTCGTTCCCCGAGTCGCCTGCCGCAGGTAGAGCCCCGTGCTGCACTCGCAGCAACGCCGCGAGCGCCAAGCAGCCCGCGCTGGGCAGCGCCCCGGGCAGCTCCATGGCAGGCGACCCGTCCAAACACGTGGGTACGGTGGTAGAGGACGCAGGGGGATTAAGCTGATAGCTGCTTGAACGTGAGATGATCGAGTATTGTGTGCGTTGTGCTTATGGCACTTTTGAGTGTTTGGAAGTGTTTGGAAGTTGTGCCAGCGCATTCATTATTCTGTCCTAAAGACTTGCGGTTAAAACAGTTGCCAAACAAAGATTGCCCCCACTATTCTCTTCATGCCAAGCAGGGCTGGTGGTCCAATGCTTGTAATGATTTTCGCTGGAATTGACCAAGCCAACTGTGTGGGTTGAGCTGCGCACACAATGTCCCGAGCGTGAATTCCTGCCATGCTTGCTTGTCATGTGTGAATCTTTTCCGTTTGGTTCTTTGCCAAGAGGCGTCTCCAGCAACTTGATCTCGTACTCCTGGCAGGCAGGACGTAGCGAGAAAGATCTGCGTGGAAGGCATAGGGGTCAGTGTATCAGTGAGCTGCTGGCACCCCGCAAAATCCGGTACTTGTCCCTCCACAGATCTTCCGTTGTGTTCTTTCCGGTGCCACTTGCCATAGTAGCGCGTGCAAGCTGGTAGGCATGCAGAAGCATGCAGGAAGATGGTGGTTGGAAGCAGCCTACAACGAGTCGAGGGACCTGGGAGGAGGCAATGGAGCAAACGTCCAGAAGGCAAGCCGAAACCTGGTGTGGCTGCACAGCCCTGGAGTGCAAATTTCGCCGGCGAGGCCGCGCGGCGCAGCTCGGCCTCTGTGCCGCAAAGCATCTCCTGACAGGAGACATGCCTTCCGAAGCCCAATCATCGAGAGCGGGGGGAGGAGGGGGCTTCTTCAAGCGACAGCCGCAAAGGGACTCGAAACAATCGGCATCCGTGATCTTAGTGACGGCCACTTTGCGAAGAGAACGCCTTCGCAAAGTCCATTGCGGAGCTTTCATGGAGCTAAATGTTCAAACACCCTCTTTCATAAGTGATAATGGGTCTTGCGTAAAAAGCCCCGTTGTTTCTTGATGGCCCTTTTCGGGTGGTCGTTACTGTTAACTCCTCATTGCTTCGCAGTGCACTTTCAACCCAGCAAATCGCAACGTTTTAGTACACGACGTGTAGTACACAAACTACATGTTGGCAGCTCCAGCCCGAACATCGCAGAGTTTCAATACGCGTGCAGCCTTCGAAGTTCAGCTAGCAAATGTGGCCTGCTTGCTGCCCAAGAAGCTGTGCCTTTCCCAGCTGGCAAGGTTGCTTCCCACGATCATTATCGTTTTTAGCTCTTTAAAGTTTTGCAGTAAAACGGAGCAGTTTCAGCAACGAGGGTGCTTTGAATACTAAACTTACATCAACGGCGGCAAGGTTCACGTGCGTTTGATGTTTTTCGCACAACTGTTGGGATCCTGTCAGAAACATTGTCGGACATGTTGTGGCTAGAACCAGACGGCTTATGCTGACTCAAATCGATTTAGCGGCTTGCAAATATTGGAAACGACTTGAAGATCCTCATGTTGAGATATGGCCATATATGATCGGATATGACCGGAAAACCATTTGACATCAAGTCAATGCGCTTACGGTTTAGCCCTCGCCATGGAATCGACAACGGTTTTGTTTTGAACAAGTTGCGTAAACATATCTTAAGGTCAAGGACCCCGGGGCGCGCTTTGCTCTGTATCCAGGCTTTGGTCGACATGGCGCTTGGTTTCCACTTGTAATGTGCTTGAGTCAGAACTGAATCAAACATGCAGCAACGCTGCAATTAGAGACAAGGCAAACAGCAAGGCCCTTGTGAAATATGACATAGCTTGGCAGGACTCGTGTGTTTGACTTGGACTTCCTCCCGTGCTCTCTGCGTCCTTAACCGCCACATCCTCCTTGAACTCCTGGCAGGAAATGATGGAGGGTCAGCTGCTGGCCTGGTGCCAAGGAAACAATGCGCAAGCTCAGTTTGTCCTTCCATCCCAAACCGGAAGACTGATTGATCAGGCGGTCCGTAGGTGGCACGAGGAAAACACGTTTAAAGGCTCCACAAACGTCGTGCCAACAACCTCCTCCATCCGTATGATCATTTCTCACTCACTGCGTAGTAAGTGGCTTTCATAGTCTTGCCGCACTCCTTAAAGCTTCTCGCTGAACCGCTTGCTCGTGCCCAAAATGAGTTCTGGGCTGTATGGACTGCGTGGATTCCTTTCCATCGGCAAGCGGGCAGCTTGTTTGGTGCATACCTTTGTCATGTGCCTGATTGATCGGAGCTTCCAACCTGCTCGTCTAGTTTGCCATGCTTGCTTCTTTCCCGTGGCTCGCGTAGGATTGCCCCTTGGCTCGCTTATGGGGTTGCTTCATGCGTTTTGCGGCTGCTTTTGACCTTTTGGCCAATGCAACAAAGTACAGTATGAAGCTCAAAACAGTGCTGCCGCTTTGGAGAGACACATGCCCGACTAGTTTATGAAGTATGCAGACTCAGAAATCCCTGTTCCCGCGCCCTTCCCCCGTCATTCGCCTGGGCACCGGCTCTGGCACCCTTGCCAGCCCAGACCACGCCAAAAGAGCCCATGCCCAAGGGCTCCCAGATGTAGCCTCGCGATTCCGTGCGGGTGCTGTTCGCATGGCATTCTTTACTCTCTTGCACGTGTTTGCAAATTTTGAGTTCTATTCCCAGCCTTGGCTCAGAGTCCATGCGTGAGTCTTGAATGAGAGGGCAAATCGCCCTTCTAGCCCTTTATCTTGCTTCGTGTTGATTTGGGGATGGCTTCAGCTTCGTGATGAGATGTGAATTGACCAGGCAGCATCGGCAGTCGCCAATGGGCACCACGATGCCCACCGCCAGCTCCAGTGACCCTTCCGGATTTCGTGGCGCCGTCACTTTCCGGTGACCTAGGGGAACACGCGCTCGGTGCAATCTGACTTTTTGCACAGAGCAACCTTGGATAAATCAGTATCAGTTCATCAAGCCCCCCCCTCCCCAAACCGCATCGGCAAACGAAGGGCAAAGATATGCTAATATGCGCAGAAAACAACAGCTGCTCCCCGCATGCCAAAAGTTGTTGGGCTTTCATGCCAAGCAGCCTGGCGTTGCCTGGCGGCCTGGCGTGGGCGTTGCTTGGCGGCAGCTTGGGGGCGTCGCATGGCGGGGTGCAGCGCGACACGGCCCTTGTAAGCGCAGCGGCTCTACCTGCACCAGGCAAGCGTGATCACGTGCGCCGGTCAACGGGGTAATGAGGACGAGAATGCCATCAGCATGAAGCATACGGAATCTGATGTGGTTTCTCAGAACTCGGCCCACTGGAGAGCCACTCAACTGAACATGGACAACTGGTGAACAGCATCGGACAAATCAACAATCACCAACATGAACATGCTGAAACATACGGACAAATATTGGCCCCAGGCAGCATGCAGTTTTAATCTGCCTATTCCCTGACCCCTTGCCTGCCATGGCTGGAGAACCGGCACCACTGGCCGCGCCGGCCCGCGTGCGCAAGGTGCGCAAGGGGCGCTGGGCGCGCTGGGAGCGGGTGCGCCGGGCACCGGCGTCGCAGAGCGATTGGCACTCGCGGTGCGGGCGGCTCGGATGGGGGAGGATGAGTAGCCGATGGGTGCAGGGACGAAGCAAAGGGGGCCCGGTCGCGCCATGGCGGCCTCAAAGCTAGAAACTCCTGGGCATGTGTATAGCCGATCTCGAATTTGTCTGCAACAATATTTCAGGGCAGCTGGTCTAGGAGTCCGTCCCAAAGTTGGAGGGATTATTGTGGCAAACCTCTCTGGTTGGACAATTGATGTGCATTGTTGTCGGAGTGCTTGTTTCTTCAGGCAAATCGATGCACTGGTTATCGTTGACTGAAGCCATTGGATTGGGGAAGATTTCAAATTCAATTGAAGTCGCAACGATGCGTTTGGGGTGTAAGAGCTAGACGCCAACTATTTTAACTACTTTGAAATAATGCTGATGTTGCTCACATGTTGTTTTCGTGAGAAACATTCCGCGCAAATAACATACCATCTTGTACCAACGGTCCATGCAGGAGGAGTCGATCATATTCTCCTGCGCGTATGCTATGCATGAGCAAAACAAATGTAAAACACCAAGTTGGTCCAGAGCTGTTTGTCTCGAATGGGGACTAGCCGAATATGCAACCTCATCATGGCAAGCTCCATGCATCGCATGTGTTTTGTAAATTGATTGGGGGGATGGATGTCTATAGCGTCCAAAGTTCTCCAACACCCTCGGCCAAAATCATGTTCAGAAGCAGAGGAGCCTTGCACTTTGCCAGCAAGACATACGTCTTGGCGGGTACTTGGATGCAGTCCAATACGATCACAAACCAGCGCTTGATGAAACTAGTGGTTGCTTGGTGTTCTGACACCCAACGCGAAGCATTTTGTGGCCGATGAGAGACTTGTAACATGGCTGTTAGGACTTGCGTTCGTTTTAGCAAACGGCTCCCCTCCACAAACAAGTGGAAAGCACGGAAGGGTCTTGGATGACTATCATCTCAAAAGGACCTCATGCTCCTTGAAGAGGGTAGCCCCTCTGCGAAATTCCCAAGACTGGGTCAACAAAAACAAGCTTGTTGAGCCCGTTCAAGAACACCGCCTGCCCAGCCCTTCTGACACAACGCCGGAAGCCGCCACTTTCAACGATGCAGCGTAATCTCGGCCTCGCTTCAGGCCACTCATGCATCGAAGAGCTGGCTGCAATCTGATGGACCAACGCTTTTCTGCCTGAAAGTTGCTCAAAGTACATTGCTAGGATTTTGCCAGCGGGATCTTGCAACACAACTAGTGCCGGTTCGGTCTAGGGCTTCATTTACATAGCAACTTGACAGGCATGCAATATTTGACAGTTTGCCAGCTCAATGAACAGTCATATCGTGCTTTTGCGAAACCGACCTTTGTCTATCTCTTGAGGCCATCACTTTGCACACACAGCTCTCTGGGTAACTTGAAGCTTCGGAGCGGTCACTTACTTCATGGGCAGCTTGTGTGTTTTCCCTCATTTCGACCTACATACTCTCAATGTCGCGTAATTATTGCTTTGCGCATGTACAGGTCGCCAAGCATTAATGGACGCCGAGCTTATTCTCACAACAGCATCTTCGCGCACACAGCAACTACATGGTCGCCACACCAGAACTCGGCTTATGGTTTCTCACTTGCTGATGGCGAAACACATAATTCATAGTTATATTGCATTCCCAACATTTGCTCTGTTAGATAGTCGTTCCTAACTGTGACTGACAAACGCTACAGTACTTGCAAGCAACATGCCACATGCCCTCATGTGGGGTTTGACATAATTAATGTTGACCTCATGTTTACACCTCCCCTGCACGTATTTGCAAAATCCAAATCCCGGACCCAGAACGTGCTTGGAAATTCACTGTTGTTGAAGTCTATAGAGTCTAAGTCAAAAAGAAAGACCCACACTTTCTTCGCTACAGAAGCCTCCTGAGCCGAAGCACTGGGATTCCAGGCTGTGAGACTGGATGGCCGCCCGGCCAACTGTACAAACTCCGCACAGGGGCTGGTTCAGTTGAAAGCTTTCCTGCCAACATGCCATAAATACGAGCGGCGGATCAACCTTGATTTATTGATACTTGGCATGGGGTATTTGCTATCAGCAGGAACCCTCAACAATTGGCGATGGCTGTCCCCTCAACAAAACAGGGGCAAGAATCTGTAATGAAGTCGACATGCAAGAAGTTCAGGAGATCTTGGGACAGAACGCACTTCCAGTATGACTTACGTGACGCCTACATCTCGCGAACAAGCTACACTGCTACACTTTCAACCCAGGGATGATTCCCCAACAATCGCGCAACAGGTGACACCTGTTGCGAAGCATACTCTGCTCAAGCTCATGCAATCTGCGGCCCAAACGGAGCTGAGGACATGTAGCTGGTCTGCAAAACAGAGTTGGTCAAATGGACGCTCCTAAAAAACCAATAAGCTCCAAATATGTTTTTCCTAAGTTCGGACATTAATTCAACTCGAAATCAAACGTTTCGCGGGATCCCATGCCCACCCGGGTAGGGGTAGGTTCGCTAATGTGTTCTCTCTCTTTTATTTTCTCCGAGACAGCTCTCTATGACCTCTCTGAGCAATCTGTCCGTGTTCTCTCTGAGCAATCTCCCCACGACATTCTTGTGTGCTCTCTCTCTCTCTCTCTCTACGATCTGTCGGCGCAATCGGCGTATGGCATTCATCTGTGCAATCGCTCTTCACCATCTCTGGGTGCGTGTCTCTGCACAATCTCTCTATGACACTGCTTGCACAATCCCTTGCCATGTCGCTACGAACATTTTTCCAGAATGACCCTTCGCTTTTGGAATAAAGCAGGCCCAGAACTGCTTTCGGAAACAAAAACAAGCAGGCAAACACATTGAGCTCAGCATTAGGCCCAGCCAGCCGAATGGCCATTCACGGCCTCACGTTAGAGCCCGAACTCCTCGAAAGCCGTTGGTGCTGGCCTGGCGTGGTGGGGTTTGGTCCAGAGGGGGGCCCTCGGAAACTGCGCGGGCCACATGCTGCGCAACAAGGCTGCCCAAATGCTAAAGCCGAGCCAAAGACGAAGGCACAACATACGTGCGTTTTTGGAGATGAAGGACAAGCTACCGACATCAGCCCCATTGATTGTCATTCATTCAAAGATATCCGATTCTTATCCGATGCTATCCGGTCCCCAGTTTCAACTTTTTTCTGCTTCTTTTTTTTTGTTCTGTGCAGTGCAATTGAACTGAGATGAAGACAGAGCTTACAGCATTTGACAATCGTCTTCTTCAATCACAAATGGCATACTATACTGCTCCTCCAGAATGGGCTGAGCACTTGGGGGCTCGCAGCAACCTTTTGACCATCTCACGAAGCTTCTCGTGTTTCATACTTGTCAATTCGGATACTTGGACAGGAACAAGGGCCCACACTTTTTCACTCAAACCTTGAATAGGCGCAGGTTTGGACGCGCACCACTTAAAGCCCTCAGGGCTCATTTGCCAACACTTCTTAAGCACCAAAGTAGGCCCTTTATACTGCCGCATTGTCCTATTAAGATCTATCAAGCACATTGGTTGTCTGGCTTGAAGTGAGACGCACGGCCTTGTTCTGCACGTGCTGAACCTCGGCCTATTTTAAGCTTCTTTCAAGCTTCTTCAGTTTTGTTTGGGGCATATTCTATTTTGAGCTTCGTTTTGGGCATTCCTGGTTAAGCCTTATCGCCACTTCTCGCACGCATATTTTGGGCTTACTGTGCTGCTTGCTTCTCCCCGCCTTTCTGAACCCCGCGAAGGAGCTCAGTGGGTTGTACGCGAAGAAACATGGGAGATGCTGGCTGATCACTGGTAACAAACGGCTAAAGCGGATTCCTTCACGCTCAGGGATATGAGGCCAGTCACGCAAGTAAGTGCCCAATAGCCATGCTATAGGACCAACAAATCGCCTGACTTCCAGCCCCCCCCCCCCCCGCGGACGGCGCCATGTTGCGGTTGACGGCGCCGCTGCTGCCCCCTCTTGGCCGCATCCTTAGGAAGCAATATGTCCGCTGGATCATGGACATGGACACACTTTAAAAAGGCAAGAAACAATCTCGAATGTCTCCCAGAACTCATTGCATTCCACAGCAGCACTACACGTACGCACCAAGCTGACAACGGCTATCTTTGAACACTTCACGAAACAACATTTGTTTGAGCAAAACACAAACACATCAAGGGCCGCTTGTCACTATGAAACATACACACGGCGCCGGTAGAATAAGGTTGAACCACCGTTCCTGCTCCGTGCAAAAGGAGCGGCTGTATGGAGGCAACATGGGTTGGGGATTGCCCCGGGGCTGTGCAAAGTCCCTTGGCGGTGTAGCTGTCCCTGCAAACCGATCTCGCTTCGTCCCCTCTGTTGAAAGGAATTGTAAGCGCCCCTGTTAAGTCGCATTGGCAAACACTCAGTACCAGTGCTCCAGTTCTTTTGCAACCCAAACGGTGCTGCAAAGGCCCCTTTAACATATTTACATGTTTATTTTGATTCTCGAGTTGAGGCGAGCATCTCCAAAACAACAATCACGGGCGCGTCCTTTTCCATTTCCTCCAGTGATTCTGCCGAGGTCCCCGTGATGCCCTCTTCCTGCTATGTATGGCTTTTTGAAATCGTCAAGTTTTAGAACAGGGCTCGCACCATCTCACACGCACACATGTCCATGCAACATGAACAACCATGATTGTCCCAAAGCCTCAACCGTTGTGAAGGAAAGTCAAGGGGCCCTGCCAGCATGTATGGGAAGGCTCCAAAAAAGAAACAAACACAGGTTTAGTAGCTGACAATCTAGCTTTGGGTCGCAGGGGGCTCTTGGTTGTCCGTAGTAAAGATGTCAATTCTGTAGTTCAAGTCAGTGACAATTACGATGAACACGTAATAATAATTTGCATACTCGTGCCCGTGTTGTGGATCCGGTCACCTTGTTTTAAGGAATACCCAGAACAACACCACCAATTGCACATATCCTGAGTTTCTTCACAATGACTCGCTGATTTGGAATGCTTTGCCAAGGCTCAAGTTGCCCAAACACACTCCTTTCCAAACAGTAAACTTGATTGCCACAAGTTCATGACAGCAGGGAGGCAACACCATTCTGAGCGTCTTAGGAAGGATCTGCAAAGATCACACGTTCACCCAAACTCGGTAAGTTCGCTGGTGGCCCATGGTGGCCCTGTTGGCACCGACTTGGTTGGACTGCGAAGCACCAGCCCTCTTGGGCGCTGGACTCCTCGGGCGCCCTTGCGAGCACCACCTTAGCCACTCGCTAAACGCCGAACAAACGTCAAACCCGACAGTTGGCAAACAACAACAAGGAAGGCGGTTCACTGAGCACATGTGTTTTTGATGCTTTTAAGGGTTTGATGAATGTGTCCAGCCAGCATGCGCTGTCAAAGAGAGCAGTATGCTTATTGTAAACATATGTATATGTGCTTCTAAATAGTATACATGAACATTGATATATACCTGCGGCTTCCGGAGAGTGCATTTTGCTGTTGGCGCAAAGATAGACTTCTCCACCGCTTCGCGAGAACACAATACTTGCCTCGTAGCACAACCATTTCACAAAATGCCACTCCGAAGGCCATCCAATGTGGTAAAGTTCTCCACGCGACCGCCCGCAATGCTCGGCTTGCAACAGTGTCGTTTCGCAAAGAAACGCAGTCTTAATGACGACATTCTAAAACAAACGCCGGACACCGCGCTCTCCGGGAAGCCACAGGTGTATCCACCTCCTTTCAAATAGCGGGAAACAGGCAACACTTGAGAAAGAGCACTAGTTTGCACTGGTCGGCAATACACGGACACTAACAACATTAAACATCCTGAGCTGAAAACCTGTGTTCAGCTGGGCTCTGCGAGTCCAGATCTTTGGTGAGGGACAGCGATATTACTATAAGAAACTCGAACCTTGGAGCCTTGGAGCGACGGAAGGAGCACCCTTGTTCAATAGGATGGCTGGGCGACATTCTGGCCCGTACACTTTTGGCGGACTGTTTCCACAAGCTTTTGCCTCGCACTCTGGGCTGGTAAGCATAGACGAGAGGCTCAAGGTAGACTCCTGCCTGGGTTGTATGCCGTTGATTTTATGCGCGTTTGGCCACAGAAATCCGATCTGGACGAAAACATCGGTGCTGAAGGGGCAGTTTGTGCCTTTCGCTGTGCCGTTGCCGCCTCGTTGTGTCGCCCAGGGCATGCGGCAGGTTTTCAAGCAAAGGGTAGCCTGTTGTTGCATCCACGCTTCCAGTTGGGACACCATTTCTGTATGAGTTACCAAGTGATATCATCAATGTTGGCAATTGAACATCTTAAAAAAAAGCAGGGCCAGCCAGTGTGTTTCTCGCAGAACGCGGTATAATCAAGAAAGGCATCACTTTGCAGCCATCCTGTTGCAATCTATGCTGCCGAAAAGACTTGGAGCAAAAACTGTGAGAAAAACGTGTGAGATTCGTTCGAGTGGTCGGAATCTGTGAAGTGCAATGATTCAATCGTGCATCTTTCAGCAAAACACGGGAATGGACACCAACACACACTCACACAACATAGCAATGTCACAAAGCAGGAACGAGATAAGAATTGACAAGTACGACAACGCAAACACAACACGCACACTGACATGCGCAACACACAATCACAAACACTAACAAGCAAACGGCGTTATTGGAATTGCTTCCTTCTGTATACCACAAGAAGGCATTTACAAGGACTACTCTACCTGGTTGCAGCACAAAGAAGTTGGAAACATGCCTTGATTCCCGCAACAGCCCAGAACCATTACAAAGACTGAAGACAAACAAAGGGATAGACGGACGGATGCAACAAGCATTGCCTCCCTCAACCATGGCCTGTCCATGCAGATCTTTGCGGAACATGTATGCAGTTCAGGCCTCCTTCAAACAGCAACACTAGCTAACAGTGATGTCAAAAAAAAACAAGAACTGAAGGGGTCGCAAGGCAATTTGTGCAAACATCTGGGCCTAGCACTGCCGACTGCGTGGCCCAGGGCGCCTCTTTCCTGGGCAGAGGGGCTCCAGCAGTCAACTTGTTGTGAAACGCTCTCAGTGCTTAGGCCATGCGCTCCATCCAAAGGGGGTCAAACGAGCTTTGCGAGGCGTCTGATGAGTTTCCATGTTGAAAGGGGCTTCAAAAAGAGCATTCATACGGTATCATACGCGCAACAAACTTACAACGGCGGTTTCAGCGGACCCGGTTCCTTCCATGTTTCCCCCGTCTCAAAACATGCAAAGCTTGCATTTGCGAGAAGGATTCTTGGTGAATTACACTGCGTGACCAGCCTGAAATGGGGAACTTCAATGTAGAAAATGCTCATCAACAGCAACATCGCTGCAAAATCTCTCAAACGTCAGCTTGCACGCATCCTGCTCAGTGAAGCATTGACGTTTGGTCCTTGCATAAACAAGGCAGCTAGCATTTGACAGTAGATCGCGCCAGAACATCTTGTGGGCTGCAAATCCTACCAGACGTGGCAACGTGCGCATCTCATACTGAGAACTGTATTTGGCTGGCTCTCAACAAACACAGGCTCTCTGCATCTTGGACATGCATCGCCTCTCGAATAGTTACTAATAGTTGCTAAGCAATTCAAGCAATTGTAATGGTTCGATTGCTCAACGGTAGCAGGGTTGCATCAACCCCCAACTTGCCCAGTGCAAAAGTCAATCGCCAATCGACAACAAACTGCAAGCAGACTACTTCTCTGGAAGATGCCCCTGTGGACCATGAGGCTTTGGCGACGGTTGAGCAGGAAACAAAAAAAGCTGCAGGGTCAGCCGGCTTCAAACAAATGCCTCGGTAGCGAGCGGCCCTGGTTGAGTGGCCAGTGGCACGCAAGAGGCAACTAGATCGGTCGCAAACCAGATGGTTCGTACTTCGACAAATGACAAGCATCAACCCAACTATTGATGCGTTTGAGTTTGAATGTTCGGACACTTTGACGCTGACACCCCGCAAGACCGACGTGAGAGACAAACCGCGGATCGTACTCCATCCGAGGAGCTTTGCTGCTTTGCTGGGAGGACCCACAGGGCCCTTGACCTGGAGCGAAGGGGCCATTCATGCATCAGGTACTGATTTTGCACGTGGGATCAATGAAATGGGATGCGTAGCCCGCGTGCACATGGGTATTTGGATATGCTATGTGTTACAGTTGTCCGTATGCATACATACTTCACATCCATATAGCATATATATATATATAATATGATATATAATATGATATTGATTGACATTGTGAGTTGTAATTCATGTGAACATTGCATGTGAGTGCGCGCACACGCACTCACACACACACACACTCACAACGTATGCAGCACACACAGCCCGAGCACGTCTTGGGCCCGTCCCTTCAAAACTAAGCACCTGTCAGCTGTGACTGAGTTTTCTGCTTACAGTAGTTTTAGGTATACAAGTCCTTCTTCTTCATGACACATTGAACATCACCAAGGGTGCGGTCTCCTCTCTCCGGCCGATTAACAACTCTACAACAGCTAGCCCAACGCAATGCCTGCTACAACTGAAAAATGCTGGATCTGAATTCACGCAATTGGAGGACCCAGTCAATCCAGTCGCGCAAAAAGAACAGGGCATGGCCCGGCATGGCACAAACATATCCCCAAGCGAACCCCAGGGTCTTGCGCAACATTCCAACATGTGCGCGCCTCATGGGGATGCATTGCCTTGAACCCCTTGAAATGCGGCTTCCCCTGGGGATCCAACTGAACCAAGGGAGAGGCCGTCAGTGGGAGCCCTCAGTCCAAATTCCTCCCGTGGCCTGATGTAGCAAGGGCAGGAACTGACGCTCCAGCTCCCAACGACGCCTGGCTCAAAGGGGACGTCCCGCGAGGTTGGAAATCAAGGAAGGGGCATGAAGGGGCTATTTGTTATTATTCGTTTCCCATGCACCTTGTTGTGTAAAATATGTCATGTCCCGAGCCTTGACAGTAGCGTGTCGGGAAGAACAAGATTGGCCGCATATCAACCATTGACCTTGCATCAGTTGCATCCTGGCTTGATCTCTCCGTCTGCTCATGGGCCGCCCTGAGAGATCACGACAGAGCTTTGGCCTTGCTGGAGCTTTCTGAGTTCGGCCGGCACGAACCATTTGCAGGGGTTTGCAATCTTGTGATTATGCCACGTGGCGTGACCGTCTCATTTTGCATAGAAAGGGTGGTGCCATGTTTGTCCAACTGGCTTTGCTGACGGGCGCCTATTCCGTGTCAGTTGAAGCCGCAGGCTGTTGATGGCCTCCTTCTCGCTGTCTCGGTCAGTTCCTGGCGCTGGAAAAGGGGCTGGTGGCGCGGGCACTTTGTCTCGATGGCCCTCTTCAGGTTGGCTTCCCTCCGCATACGGTGTTAACCCTTCATTCGAGCCTTGGTCCCATCCACGAATAGTGAATATTAAACAAATCTAAATATGCATGAACCACAACGAACAAGGTCTTCCAAACAATGGCAAAGCAGTTGGAGGATAAGGAAACATCGCACATCCGCCTCTGATTCATCTGTAGTCTGTGCACCAGAAGCAAGTCCCAAAAATGGGCGCCCTAAACTTTGACGTGCTCCTTTCAAGGGATTGACCTGTGCAGCCCAAGAAGTACATCCCTGAAGGAAGCCTGGAGAATGTCCAAATAAACCTGAAGTAGCGCCCAAGTAGCATCCATAGGGATGCAGGTTTTGGGGTGTGCAAATTCGACCGACAGGCCTATCCATTTCATCTGATCCCTGAGCTCTTCCAGCTCCATGATCAGCTGGGCGAACCTCGGACGGGTGACAAGTCAGCCCAAACCTGCCACATTGAAAAAGGAAAAACGACAAACAAGCGGGGTCGAAGTTCAGGAGGGACTCTATCGCTCTGGTGAACATGAGTACAGGGTGTTCCACAACGCAACCAACATGTACTGTGTTTGAGGTGCTAAAGCACTTCCAGCAGACTGGATGAGCCGTCCCTGTGACAGTTGAAGAATGAGGGTCGACCGAGATGTTGTGTTTGATATGTTTGCGCATGTACGTAACGCAGGTTGTTGAACCTCTGAATTTATTGCCCGAAGTGGGTTCGTATGGCCTGACAAGAGCGTGTGCTTGTTTGGGGTAGACTCCAAATCAAATGATGTCAGTGATTGCATGATGTGGCCCCTGCGAACAGCTGCCGATCACGATGCCTACTATTTGGTCCAGTTAGCAATGCCCCATTCAAATGCAGAATGCACCCCAGGATGAAGATACTAAAACATATTATCGCCCCTGACATCACCCATCCCTTCTCTCACATGACAGGTGGACTACATTTCAGCACCTCTCTCACATGCTCGTCTGAAGGGGCAGGTCTCCAAAGCCATGTGCCTGGTCAACCAGGAAGGAGGGGAGTAATCGCCTGAAAACTGCTCACGGCATCCAGTTCTCTATCCATGGAGCTGTAGCTTGTGATGAGCTTGGCGCGGATACGCAATGGCATTTGGTGTGTATTGAATTTGGGGTCGAGTTGGAGGCCTGCACAGGCAGGCCTTAACTGTATATATGTTCTTGGGATTCTTGGGGCCCCTTGCCACAATGAAGCGCCAATTCCGGGCAAATGACAAGGCCACTGCCTCCTTCCAACACGACTCAGGATGCCGAGCCCATCTTCTTACGGGCGTGTCACTTATTGATTTGCAACCCGATGACAGTCCTTCTGACCGGTTGCCACTATCAACAATGTGTGTGTGTGTGTGTGTATCTGTGTCTGTATGTGTGGGCGCGTGTTTGTCGAAACTAGGAATCTGTGCACGGTTGTTTGAAACATAGAGGAATGGTTGCCAGCGCCGTTCAAATAAAACCTGGCTAGGACAGCTTCTTCTTTGACTCGGCCCAATTCGTGGTTGGCCTTCTTGTCAAATTCCTCTTCTAAATTACGTTGTCCGAAATCCCCATGCCTCCAATTGTCAAAGGCACAACCCCGGCAAATGTTATTCAAACTTCAGATCAAAGGTCAACCGATGATAACCGAATCAACCGAATCAACCGAATCAACCGAAACCATCCAGAGCGTTGACCGCCAGGGCCCGGAGCTCTGAGCTCTGAGGTCCCGGGCTTCTCTGGGGAGATGCAGCTGCCCGGCTGTCGCTGGGAGGCCTTCACTGCAGCCTCCTGCACGCAACCCGAAAGTTGAGGCCGTGGCCGCCGTGGCCCGACACTTGACTGAACGGCAAGTCGCCTATCTATGGACATCTCTGAACAAATAGTAAATAGGGAAAACTCTTGGACATGTCGAAGACCAGTACTTGGAGACAGCGTTGCGGGGCCATGTGTCCCATAGTCAGTCACACTGCAACAACACCTCTGCGCCACGCGGAAGCAGAGTTTCGGCGCCCCGCATATCCAGAAAGCCTTGAAGTGGAGTATGCTGTTTGTGTGCCTGACCTTCCTTGTCCTTCCCTGTCATGCGCCTTGCCCAGTTACATGATGGCTTGAAGATTGTCTTTCGTCTGCTGCTCCCATCAGACAGACCTCAAGAGCTGTTGGTGGGTGGATGACAGGCTGGGGAAGACTACTGCTCACCCTCAGATTTTTGTAGCCCATATGCTTAAGTTTCCGTGAGGGGATGAATGCAACGGAATTCTCTCGGAATTCTCTGAACTGCATTGCTGGTAAATTCTCAATACCAAATTGAACACTCAAGAAACAATGTTGGCGTTTCTCCATTTCCTGAAGCAACTGGTATAGCCATACATCTGCTGCGATGTGTCTACTCTGAGCCATTCTCCCGTCCTTCATGTGCTTTGCAGAGGTCAGGGCCTTGCAATGCCGTCTGCAGTGACTCTGCAGCTCAATGACTCACACAAGTAGTTTTACGAGCGCATTGTCACGGTCTTGGCCATTCAGCCTTCACCTGACTTACTAAACGTGCGAGGACTGCACAAAACGCATTGGTGGCTTTTCATCTTCGTTGGAGGCACTCAACTGGAGGGAGGTGCATCATAATCAAAAACGATTAAAACCTGATTCGGTGTTGGATTCCAGAGGCATGCGGCATGCCTCTCGAGAAGCTTTGCCGCTTTGGAACATGATGCGAGCCTCACGCTTAGCTCAATTTGGGCTCGGCTTCCAACTACACCCGGACAAGCATGCACAGGGCAGGCAAGACAAACATATTGGACGGTCAAGGAGTCAAGGATGTCAAACATCTTGCGAGAACATTGAACACCAATGTTTGGACGAGTATCTGAGCAACAAGCAGAAGCCCCAAAGGTGACTGGACCAACTATGCCTGGGTGACGCACTCCAAAGGAGTACAGGGCAAAGAGATCCCGCTCTCTTCCAGCCGTCCTGGTATTACTCAGGCCTATGCACGCTCTGAGTTGAGATTTGAAGTTCAGATTGGTCAACGCCCACGGCAACAAAGTTACACCCAACAAACCAATCAGTTGGCATCGCGGGCAAACATGAATATGCCAAGCGGCATTCTGCAACTCATCCGCGAGGGCTTGGATTTTCGCCAGCAGCTTTAGCCGGTCCTCCTCTGCATCTTCCTGTGGCACGAAGGGCTGACGTTACGTACACTGAGCTGAAAGGCACACCCAAGAAGACCAGAAGTGCCAACGATCCATGTCGCTCATCGCCACTCGGGCGCGCTACCATTGCGCCACGGGCCCTTCAGATTGCAGCGCGAGCTGTTCTCCACACGTATCTCCCGAGCATTTCATGGAAAGCAACACAACCCAGTACGTTTGAGTGGAGTGGAAGTGTCCACAAAACACAAGGCATCAAGTCAACACCCTCAGGGGACATGGTACCAAACCTTACCATGTAAGCCTCAAACAGGGACTTGGTTCAATGGCGCCCTGAACTTCATACAGGGATTCCCCACATTGGCGTGCATTCATTAGCTGACTGGCTGACAGCAAAACAATAGGAAGAACTTCTGGTGTGTAAGCTTCTCCGACATCAAGCAAGATGCGCTCATTCTCCCATGGAGTCTGGCAGAAGCACCCTCTGCTGGCTCTGTTTGGAGGCTTACAAATCACACTATCCTTGTAGTACGCCTGGACAACAGCCCGGCGACTGCAAACTCTCCTGTCGCATTGCTTACTTGCAGTGTGCTGGTGCTGGGGGCCGATTGGCTCATGGTATTGATCAAAAGGGTTGGCCAAATGGCCAACGCTCAATGATGCGCTGCACCCTTTTGCATGGTCAAGCGTTGCAAAAAAAACTGCCCAAACCGAATCCTTGTCGCCTTGAAAGTGAAAAGCTCACCCGCCTTGACCCGAATGACGTTTTCTTTCTCCTCCTGCACTTCCTGCAAGGCGAGGTAGAATTCAAGTTGTTCTGGCAAACAACCCAGCAAATGAGTCGTGCCAATGCTCCAGTGGATCCAGAAACAAACACAGTACCCAATGAACATGCCCACAATCTACCTCGGCGGCTTTTCAGAAGTCGAAAAAGCCTCAGCCTCAGGCAAATCGCGCCAATATGGAAACATCATCATTGATCTTGCGAAGACAGCGAGGAAAGGGGTCAAGAACCAGGGCGGGTTGAGCTGTGGAGGGTTAGTCTTGCCAATAACAACTGGGGCTCTTCAATCTGCAACCCCTCGCATGAAATATACATGGCTATATGTGACTATGAAGGGCCCCTCCAAGTGGCTCTACGTTTTTTTCCCCAAACAGCGAAGCATTGGGGTTCTAACTTGAGGTATAGAGCATAGGAAAGTGTGACGCCGATTGCGGGGTCCTAATTTCGTCAGATGCCAGATGCTGTGACGCTGGCTCCACTGGCTCCGGGGTTGTGTCTCCCATCTCCCGTTTTTTGTGACGCTGGCTCAGGGGTCGTGTCTCCCGCTTGTCTCCCAGTCTCTGCTCGGATGCCAGATGCTCTGACACTGGCTCCGGGTCGTGTCTCCCGCTGTCTCCCAGTCTCTGCGGGCGGGCGCTGGCTCCGGGGTGGCTTGTCGCACAGTCTCTGCGGTTGGACGCCTCCGGGGTCGTGTCTCCTGCTTGCCTCCCAGTCTATGCGGTCAGATGCCAGACGCTGTGACGCTGTTGTGTCTCCCGCTTGTCTTGCAGTCTCTGCGGTTTGATGCCAGCAGGGTCCGGGGTCGCTTGTCTCCCTGTGTCTGGATGGCCAGACGCTGTGACGCTGGCTCCAGGGTTGTGTCTCCCGCTTGTCTCCCTGTGTCTTCCATCTCCCGTTTTTTGTGATGCTGGCTCCGGGGTCGTGTCTCCCGCTAGTCTTCCAGTGTCTGCGGTCGGGCGCCAGATGCTGTGACGCTGGCTCCTGGGTGCCAGACGCTGTGACGCTAGCTCGGCGGTGACGCCAGCTGCGTGTCTCCCGGCCCCTGCGGTCAAATGCCAGATGCTGTGACGCTGGCTCCAGGGTCTCCCGCTTGTCTTTCTGTGTCTCCCGCTTGTCCCTCTGCGGTCAAATGCCAGATGCTGAGACGCTCCCTGTGTCTGTATGCCAGTGCTGGGTCGTGTCTCCCAGTCTCTGCAGACGCTGTGACTCCCCCCTGTTTCTCCCGGTCTCTGCGCTCGTTGCTGCCAGCTGGCTGCTTTCCTGCTTACAGCAAAACCAACTGAACCTCAAGTCAGCAGGAACCACTTGCAACAATGTTTCGCAACGGGGAAAGGGCATGTCGCAGATTTTGCTGCAAGCCTGCGTGCAAAGGATGTGCCTCTCTCTTGGCCAAGCGCAGGTTTGCATCCTTGTGGAGCATCGTTGGAGCTAGAAGAATGACGGCCTCCGGTCGTTCACCACACATGTGAACACCAATCTGCGAACCATAAGCGCCAACTCCAAGATGAACCCGGCCAAGTTGGTGGTGTCCACTGTGCAGCCAGCATTGGTAAGTTGGGGCAAAGTTCTCACACGTTTCCGCGATGGAGCAGGGCTGGAGCTGACATTCAAAGCCAAGCTTGTTCCGGAATGGAGCGGCGTTGGGCGCATGGAGCAAAGCCACGCGTTGGCCATCTTGGGAGTGCGGCGCGCTGGACACGACAGAGATGAAGACCCTGGATGACCAAGCTACTGCTGGCTCAAACACTGAGGATTTTCTGGAGCTGCGCCGGGTGACAGAGGTGCGCGCCAAACGGGATTTGGCGCGGCGTGTGTCTGCGTTGCTAGGCGAGGATGTCTCGGCCGTAACGCTACAAGGCGCAGTCTGCAAGTTTATGCAAGCGCTCTCTTGCTTTGCTTGTGGCAAGACCTTTAACCGAGCTCGAGAAGAAGACAGCAACCAGAAGTGACATGTGTCCAGTCTCGGCCGCAGGCTGCTGAGACTAATGCGCAAGTTTCAGCAGAGTAGCGAGACGGCCACCAAATGCTGCGGTGATGGAAAAGTGCATTGAGTGTCCGTACGAAAGTTCCTTCGAAACTTCCTTGAATCACCTCGAATCCCCGAACATGGCATTGACATGGAGTTTTCTCCTCAAAGTCGATTAAAAACATCAATGCTTTTACCCGGCGTCAAAAAAATGGATGGACCCGATGCGTCCTCTTCCCGAAAAAAGGGGACTTCCTGCAGGGACATACATGGACTGATTGTAACTATGTGTTGCTCACATAAGCTACACAAGTTCGCACCTTACATGAAGGAGACACGCCTTTTTTGGGCTATACAGACCGGTCATGTTTTTTTGCTGTTTGGGGTCGAGGCTGGTGTAATTTTAAATAAATTTTCTATGATCATCGAGCAGCAATCGTTCTGTCCAGGAAACCCACGAAACTTGTCGACCCGTTTGATTCCTGGCGGAGCACGATGATCACTTGCTCCTTCTTCTCCAGTTCCGCAGGGACCTCCCAGCCCATCGCTGACGTTTTGACGCGGGGTGGAGACGAACGTGGGGGCTCGTGGCGCTCACCCCGAACGCACCCTTGTCCCGTTCCAGACCGTGAGCAACTGGGGGCAATGTGGCACGGACCCTCGTGTAGACTGATGCCTCTGGCTGGTTTCATCCGTGAGGGCCATTGAGGACCCAACTGCAAATCATCCAATAGTGCCGCGGGTTTCTATTGCATTGCGCAAACACGGTGTACTTCTGACACCGTCTTAAATGCAGGCAGGACCAGCGCGGAGATTCGTAAGCTGTGCATCGACCAAGTTGAGCTCCCTGATCCCATGCATTGCATGTGATGTACATACAGCATCACCTACCGGCAAGCACTACGACTGCTTTGTCCAGGGAGCCCGCGCTTGGGAAACTTCTTTGCATAGCCATGACCGTGTGGCATGTTCGAGCTGATCTCCTCAAATCAACATGGCAACTCAAAAGCGATTGCATTCGAAAACGCCGCCCGAATTAAGAAGTGCTGGCCAGCAGAAGCAGTAATTAAAACTTTGATCGCTCCGCGCTCAGGATCCCCCATACTTGCCCGCAGACTGATTGGTCGATCCGCCCGTCAGCATCGCCTTAGTCGCCTGGCGCGCAAGGCGAGCAACCGTGCAGGGACAAGCTGTGCGAACAGCTAAAAACACTTATTGACACATACCAGACCTGGCAGGGCTGTCACAGAGCTTCATAACTCCTGAAGGGACGGTTGAGAGTTGACACATACCCCACCCTTTATGCTCGAACGCCAGTCCCCAAGTGAATCAATAAAAACATATACCACACTTTTTTAGGTGGAACTACTGAATCACTGCCATACTGGGACGCCAAGCTCAAAGACCAAGCCTTGGCTCTCAAACAAAAGCACAGTTGCGATGAGAGGCCCCTGCAGTCACATGACAAGTCCAAGGCGGCTGATTCTTGGTATCTAAAGTGAGAGCCTGCTCCGGGAATCCTGGAAGGTACGCTAGCTTGCCTTGAGCGCATCCATAGGCCGAAAAGTAAACCGTTACTTCCAAAGCCGTGGATTTATATACATATTATGTATATAAATAGCTCTCTTCACTAACAATGCTTGCGAGGATTTATAAAGCAAATCAGGCCAAGCAAGCCACAAACCGGATGATAGCCCTCCTCTGCTTTCGTCTGGGCCGTGGCCAAACCCTCCCTCACTGTCTCCTTGGCCGCCTCCACGCGCTCTTCACCTTGCACAGGGAAGCCAACCTTGTTGGTTGTTCCGACCTGGAGTACAACAGCCTTGAAGAGACGCAGAATCCCTGGCGGCAACCAATCGTTGGGAGAACGTCAGAGCACCATGTTCATGTCGTGATGCGCAAGTCTTTCTGATCAAGTCCAAAGCAAAAGTACGGTAATCATACCTTTCTGGGGATGCCATCTACTGGGGCGTCGAATACCCTTTGCTGTTTAGGGATGGCTGCTGGCATCTGCTGGCAGCTTGTGCCTGGTTCGCATAGATACAAGTAGTTTAGGATGCAGGGCAAATTCCATGCAAACAAATGGATTGCCCATGTCTGTTGGAGAGTCGTCCAAGTTTGCTCCTTCTGTAAATCAGTCCCCTGTTGAAAAAGATCTCAACAGGTGACTTGCAGATCCGAAGCCTTGCGCCCATCAAATGCGCTTGAGCATTTCGGGGCTCCATTTGAGCTAAACTGCGCTTTGACTTTCGCGACGCGCCGGATGTGGACGTGCTAGATTGTATTTTACCTATGGAGAAGGTTGCAAAGTGCCAAGTGGATTACTTTTCCATCACCTACACCCTTAGAAGCAAACAGGGAAGTCCACAAACCGTATGGATCAAGACAAGGCAAATCAAGCCGAATTGAATCAGTCGTTTCCAGTTCAGCGCGAGGCAAGCCGTCAGGTCAAGTAAAGCCTCGCAAAGTGAAGCCAAACCAAGAAAAGTCCGGCACCCAGATCCAGTGAAGTCGGGGCAGCCCAAGTTGATTTCCTTACAAAGTTGTACAAGTACACAGTCTACCCATGTGGCTTGCTTGTAATAGTAGGGAAATATCTGTATCAATTGCTTCAGCCATTTTCACAAAAAGACCCGGACCCTATGCCTGCCAATTTGCGTGGGGAATTCGGTTCCCCACCAAAAAACTTTCGGGTAAGGCAGCTTGATGCGCGTGCTGAAAGGGGTTTGGGCCATCTAAGCAGGAATGAGTCTTGGCCGCCAAGAGGAAAGGGCTTGAACTGTTTTCGGGAAAAACTTTACTATGAAGTCGCCTCTTCTGTGCGAGCGAAATACGTTGTTCTGAGCGCCCAAATTCTGCTCACAATTTGGCAGATTGGGCTTGCAATTACGGCAATTGCAAGTTTTCACAAAGAAAGCAGTGACCTGCAACAAATCCTGCATGGGCACATGTTTTAGGGTTTTGGCCACACGCTACATAATACGGAGCAGAACGTTGAGGCCCCAGGTTCCCCGTGAACCAACTCCGAACAAGCTCCGTACAAGCTCCGAACGAACTCCGAACGAACTCCGAAAAAAACTCCGAACGAACTCAGAACGAACTCCGAACGAACTCCGACCGAACTCCGAGCAAACTCCGGACAAACTCCGAATGAACTCCGAACGAACTCCGGGCGAACTCGGAACAAACTCCGAACAAGCGAACAAGCTCCGAGCGAACTTTGGCATTGTTCCCGAGCCAACTCCGAACACACTCTAACCATAAGTATGTTTTTGAGCCTGAGGATTTTGGTGGCTAAGCTTTTTTTTTTTTTATCCGGGCTTACCAAAAGAGGCCAAGTGATTGCAGGGGCCAGATTCAACAAGTGGCCTGGGAAGGTGTTTTTTGAGGCACACAAACATGTTCTCAGGCCACTTGTTGAATTTGTCCTGTTGGTCACTTGATTTTGCTATGTTTCGGGCTGGATTTACTTCCCGGACAAGCGCCAAACAAACCTTGGCCATATGTTTCTTTGGGGGAGCTGATTTTTGTGTTTCAGCCTTAAGTTTCAGTTTTTCGGCTTTTTTTTTCCAGGCCGTGATTTTTGCTTGTTATTTTTTTCGGGGCTTAATTCTTGCCCCGGACGAACTCCGAATGAACTCCGATTTAACTTTGGCCTTAAGTTTTTTTTTCTGGAGATTTTTTTCCGGTGTTGAACTTTTTGGGTTTTGGTCGTACAAAAACACTGGAACTACAGCTTGTTGATGCGTTTTTCGTATAAATTCAGTGTTGCCAGGGCAAAACAAACCATTGACACATGCTTAATCCAGGTTTTTCATTAAAAAAAGCATCAGCTATTTCATACGACCAAAATCGGGCAAGCCCTTACAAAAAAGCGGGCAAACCCTTAAGTTCAACACCGGTGTTGAACTTAAGCCTTTTTTGGAATAAGGTTTGTTGCCCGGATTCAGCCTTGATCAAACATATTAAGCTTTGTTAGCGAGCCTCAGCGCCAACCAAGCTGCGTGATCACCCGGCAGCGATTTTAGCCCTCCACAGCTCTCAAGTCCTACAAATCCGGCCCTGAACGCCATCCCAGGCCACTTGTTGAAACTGGCCCCTGCAATCACTTGGCCTCTTTTGGTAAGCCCGAAAAAAGGCCAAACAATAGTTTGCTTGTGGCCAAAGTGTGTTCGGAGTTGGCTCGGGGGTTTGTTCGGAAATCAAGCAATGACAAAGTTCGCTCGGAGCTTGTTTGCTTGTTCGGAGTTTGTTCCGAGTTCGCCCGGAGTTTGTTTGGAGTTCGTTCGGAGTTTGCCCGGAGCTTGCTCGGAGTTCGGTCTGAGTTCGTTCTGAGTTCGTTCTGAGTTCGCTCGGAGTTGGTTCACGGGGAACCTGGGGCCTCTGAGACATGCCTACCAAGAAAAACAGTTCTGCTCCGTATTATGTAGTGTGTGGCCAAAACCTAAAAACTGTGCCCATGCAGGATTTGTTGCAGGTCACTGCTTTCTTTGTGAACACTTGCAATTGCAAGCCCAGAATCTAGCCAAAATGCGAGCAGAATTTGGGCTCAAGAACAACGCACTTTGCTCGTACAAAAGAGGCGGCTTCATAGTTAAGTTTTTCCCGAAAACAGTTCAAGCCCTTTCCTCTTGGCGACCAAGACTCATTTCTGTTTAGACGACCCCACACCCCTTTCAGCAGGCGCGTCAAGCTGTATTACCCCTAAGGCTTAGCGCGCAAAACCAGCCTGGTCCCCTCCCAAGAAAGAAAATTGATTCCTGTTTGTAGAAAACTGGCATCAATGGTACACTTTGAGGCTTGCTGCAAAATCTGTGTTTTTGTTTTTTGGTTTTGGCAAACCCTTAAGTTTGAGTAAAAAGCCCTTCTTCTTTTTTAGGACCTTAAAACACCCAAATCCCGAGCGAACTGACCTGACCCATGAAATTTGGCACCTATGCCTGTCTGCCCCTTGCCCTTCGCCTGAGTCCTCATGTCTTTCGGACCGGCAGCCGCTGACCACAAACTCGGTGGTGGCCTGACGCGACAAAAGACCTTCTACTTGAAGCATGGAACGCGGATTTTCCCTGAGATGCAATAAGAAGAAGGCCCAATCAGAACCAGAACAAGGCTTGTTTCAAGAAAGCAAAAGGGATACTTCTTTCTGCATGCATGCCCATGAGCCCCACCTCGGTCTGTTTTTTGTCAGCCCTCGAACGAATAATTATGGAAGGACACATATCCTTTCCAACAGGTTGGTGCATGTGTACACTGCGTGCCCCAATCTTGACTTCGGTAGGAGTTAGAACAAAACTTGTTCTGGCAGTTGGACCTGCCTTGGGATCCCCTCATTGTTGAATCATTGTCATACGGCTCCGAAGGTTCGGTCTAACTCAATACATCGCATCTGCGTAATTACGACGAGCAACAAACAAACCACAAATACGTGGGCCTGCCTCATAGCCCTGCAACGTCTTCTGCTTCATGAAGGAGCAGCCCTGGGAAAGCTGCTCCCAGAAGCTGGGGCAATGCTCTTCCGGTGCTGCAGTGGCGGCTTTCACCTTTGTAGCAGCGCTGAAAACTTCCGACAGGAACATTGAAAAGCAACAAACACAACAAGAACAACAGGTAAAGAAGAAACTGCATATTGTAGTTTATGTCCCGACCACATTGCATACTGCCTCAATATTGGGTATGTCAAAGACCTATTGCAATTCTGAAGGACGGGGCCAGGGGAGCATGGTCAGAAGCAAACAATTGCTTCGCCAGCAGAAAAAGGCACGGCCGGTCCAACTCCAGCTGAATAGACAGCTATGGCCAGCTCAAAGCCTGGGAACTTCCCGTCCCGTTGGCTTCCTTTTCTTCCAAGCTTGGGTTCCTCCCATCAGGACGCACAACAGCTCGGTTCAATGGACAAGTTGCCTGCTCCTTGGCCGCCTGGTATCCTTCCACGGTCTTGTCCTGGGCGGTCTGCAGGCCCTGCTTCATCTTGTCCATCATGGAGGGCCCAGAGGAAGATGACGACTCCTGGCAGGCTGAACAGCCCTAATATGCTTTCGTTCAAATTGAATAATTTGGCCAGTGAAAGCAAACCATATGATTACATACATATACATGTAACATCATTTAGTATATGTACCTGTTTATGTATTTATGTAATATCGTATTGTGGTATTAGTACATATGCTAAACCCATGCTCCTCGGCGGTGGCAGCCTTCACCTGCTCCTTGGCAGCCTCATAGCCCTGCATCGTCTTGTCTTGCCTCGGGGGTCGGTGAAAAACACGGAGTGTCTACGGGTTCCCCACAAACAAATCCTTATAGCCTTGCTTAGGGCCTTAGGGCGATTCTCTAACTTCCGACATCCAGGTTCCTGGCAACCTTTGCAAGATTCCGCGACTCGTCAATCCCGAATGAACCAAGGACCGCAATTTGTATATAGCCGAAGATTCAAGTCCATGGTCGTTTGGGCCTGATGCCGCGGACAAACATCTGTGTTGTCTAGTTTCCGCGACCAAACGCTAGCAGTTCCAAGGACCGGGTGCTTGGACAACCGAGGTGATCCCCGATCGTAATGTTTGCCGCTGCCTCCCCACGAGCCCAACTGGGGCCAGGTGAGGTGTCCCCAATTTAAGCCCAGGGTGGTTGGTGTCAGACGGCGCCTCCGCCCTTTCAAGGACCACCGTGTTCGCTTCACATTAGCACGGGCTCTCAAAATCAGGGATCGCAAAGGAGGGTCAACAGCCATGGCCCCTCCAAATATACCCAAGTGACCTAGCGATCAACTGCTGAGAGTGCACTTAGATACCTTAGACAAGGTAGCCCACTAGGGAAGCTAACATAAGAGAAAGACTGAAAGAGAAACCTGCACCCAACTCCAAGCGGCGCTGTGGCAGCGCCCTGCTTCATCCTCTCGAGCAGAGTGGGCCCACCTTCGGAAGTCTCGGCAGGGGAGGCTTTCACCTGCTCCTTTGCGGCCTCATACCCCTGCACCGTCTTGTCCTGAGCGCTGGAGAAACCTCGCAGGCCGGAATGCCGGGAAAAGATCGCGGCATGTTGCATACTCATGCCAGAAGTTGGTCAATGGGGTCGGGCGAACTGGTGGCTACATGCATCATGTGCTGGTCTTGGTGTGCTGGTGGATTCACCGCTCAAGGCTTTCTCTCCCTACGTCCCTACGCCCGGCATGAAATTTGTGTGCGCAATCCAAAGAAATCGTGGCGCGGGTCATCATAAGCTTGCATCTAGGCATATTTTAACATCTGCAGAGCCGAGGCCCACACCTGACCCCAATATATAATTGGTGAATACGTTTGCATCGCGTTTTGGATTCCGAGGGGTCGAGCCGAACATGCTCATGGAGAGTTTGGATGGGCTGGCTTCCTGGAACACAGGTACACCGGGAAATTACTCCCTTCGGTTGGTTGGCTGGGTGGTTGGTTTGGTTGGCCTGCCTGGTTTCATTGAGGGTCGGTAGAAACTGTGAGTGGCGACAACTTTACCCACGGCGACTTGGAGCCGTGGGCAATGGTTACCCACTCCGTATCAGACGCTCGGAGGAAACCAAGACCAACTTCAATGCAAAGGAAAGACCTCCAGGCAAAAACGGAAGTAAGCTCTTATGATTCATTTGGGTGCCTCTTTTGGGAAATAGGGGCAGAGGGGCTTTTCGTGGTGTTCCCTCTACCAGTCATATTGCCAATTGCTCCCTTGGAAACAATCAGGCCCCAGTGAAAAGAGGATGAGCCAGCAGTCACCTTCGCCAGGGAGCCATGCCGAAGCTTATCCCAGAACGAGGTCTTCTCCTGATTCCAGGCCAGAGTACCCAGCATAAGTACCAAAACAGAGCCGGAAAGCGACACCTCGCAAAGCCTGGCATTTGCTCTTGCGCCCCTTAAAATGTTGTCCGGTGATGCATCAATCGAATGATTGATCGGGGCTCGTTCCATCCACAGCTAAGCGCTCCTTGGTTGGTTCCTTGGCAGAGGTCTTCTTGGCTGCCTCCACTCCCTGTTGCGCTGAGTCCTTGGCGGCCTCATAGCCCTGCGCCGCCATCTCCTTGGACCGCACGGCGGTGGTCCCCCCAAATAGGCAGTGCACCGGAGCATCCGACTTCAGGCAAAAACATAATGAATGGCAGTGGTTGGAGTGGTTGACTGAACAACCTAAACTCACCCTTGACACGTCAACTCTCTGCATCAGAACACGTAATACGACGTGTTGAATGATGAAAATGCAAAAAACATCCCCTCCTTGGAAGCCTCGTAGGCCTCGGCAGTCTTTTCCTGCGCGCTCTCCAGGCCCTGCTTCATCTGCTGCGTGCTGTCAGACGCTTGGGCCTCACTCATCTTCTCCTTGCCGGTGGCGTGGGCCTGCTCTGCTGTCTCCTTCGTGGTCGCATAGGCTTGGCTTGCGGCATCCGTGCTGGCGGTGTAGGCCTGATCCGCAGTCTCCTCGGCCAAGGGCAAACCATTCGCACGAAGCCAACCTGGACCAACGTTTCACTGAAATCCGACACGGCGTTTGCTCAAACTTGCCATGCGCATACAGCCCATGTCAATGTGAATTTGTGAATCGACCACCAAGAATTAACCGTAATTAACCTTTCTTGCAGCCAAGCCCGCTGAGCAATGAGCCGCTTGAGAAACCAGTCTCTTCAAGTTTGCCCAGAGCTCACTTCAAACGTCACTGACATCAACATCTGTGAGACTGATCTGGGCCTGCCACCACAAGTCCTGTTTTGAGTGGCAGGGCATTCAATGGCTGTGAACTCGCCCTGTCTATGAATACTATAGGTTTGTTTTCTGTATGCACACGTCTCTTTTCCTTCCTTCTTCCTGCCTTCCTTTCTTTGTTTAGTTCACTATTTATTTTTTTCATATTTGTTCCTGACTTTCTTAATTTCCTTTCTTACTGCAATCCTTTCTTTTCCTTATTCGTGGCTTTTCTCTCAAAGGCTGAGCTACTTGCAGTTGAATGGCAACCTCAATAACTGATTGCGTGTCAAACTCATTGAGCTACACATGTTGTATACATGCTACAAATTGTCAACGCAATGTGTCAACGTGTTGTCAATCTGAGATCACTCAACAACACAATACAGTACACTATCCTGTTCATACTCGGAGCGTTTCTGGCCTCAGGGTTCGCCTCTGAAATGGCCGAAAACATCGCACAAACCGCCATGCTGTTCTGCGCTGTCTATTGTCTGTCCTCCTCAAACTCAATGACTGACAAGAAGCATTGCTGAGAGATGGGTGTTCTGTCGAGGGGTGCGTCACTTCTGCCGTTCCAGTTTCTCCTTTCTCAAGCTATTGCCTGCTTACGCCGAATTGCCAAATTGCAAAATGCTGCCAAGGTGAAAGCAGGCTGTGCAGGCTATGAGTAGGAGAAAAGTAGGAGATACCACAACCGTCTTGCAGAGTTCCTGCAAGACGGATTTTTGGAGATACAGCCGGCGAGGCATTTCAGATTCAGGGCAGCCAGGCGGCGAAATATTTGCAAACTCTCTTCACCAGCGCCGAGATCGTGGTCCTTCACTGTTTCCAGCGGCGAGATTCTTGGCTGGCAACACCAATCGCGGCGAGATACTCTAGGAGTAGCTCTCCGCCCAGTCCTGCCCTCGAGAGCCAGAAATCTCTCCAACTTGGGCCTGGTGGCGACCCCCTCAAAGTGGAGAGCTACTCCCAGAGTGGAGAGCTACTCTGGGAGTAGTGTGTGGGGTCTTACTGAGTGCTTCAGGAACCAACACAATCTTAAGGGCCAAATCAGCCCATGAAAGACCCCACAAATAGGAGCGGAGAGCTACTCCCAGAGTAGCTCTCCACTTTGAGGGGGTTGCCACCAGGCCCAAGTTGGAGAGATTTCTGGCTCTCGAGGGCAGGACTGGGCGGAGAGCTACTCCTAGAGTATCTCGCCGCGATTGGTGTTGCCAGCCAAGAATCTCGCCGCTGGAAACAGTGAAGGACCACGATCTCGGCGCTGGTGAAGAGAGTTTGCAAATATTTCGCCGCCTGGCTGCCCTGAATCTGAAATGCCTCGCCGGCTGTATCTCCAAAAATCCGTCTTGCAGGAACTCTGCAAGACGGTTGTGGTATCTCCTACTTTTCTCCTACTCATAACCTGCCCAGCCTGCTTTCACCTTGGCAGCATTTTGCAATTTGGCAATTCGGCGAAAGCAGGCAATAGCTTGACAAAGGAGAAACTGGAACGGCAGAATTGACGCACCCCTCCCACAGAACACCCATCTCTTATCAATGTTTCTTTGACTTGCATTGGCCTCACACGCGTGATATAGGGCTGCCCCACGATCTGGGGCTACGTATGAATTACGCGCCTCTTGGCCTTGCAAGCACGGGCCATACAATTTGTATGCCAGACACGTCGACGCTTGCTCAACATATCCTGTTGGGTCACAGTAAGTCACGGCTGCTGGGAAATCAACTTGCCACTGACCGGCCTCGACAACTGAACCCCCCGAGGTCTCCTGAACCTTCTTCTGCATGTCTGCGCTCTGAGACATCGCTCCGAGCACTCAACGGGAGACGCGGTTCACCTTCAGATCCGGGGCCTAGAATTTGCAGGTTTTCGGGCCGAAAGGAAGCGGCGACAGAGCAAAGCGGAGGTGCCCTCTGGGTATGGTCGCAGTTCCCTTCTTTGAAACACGACATGCTCATCTCAATTGATTCTCATTGCATCCGTGACAATGACTATCTGCAAGATCACAACTCGATCGCACCAGGCGGCACCACACTTTTGCTATCCGCAGCTGTTGCCAACTCAGCAGCAAGCCGCAGCTCTCGCAAGTTTGAGCAGAAGTGCAGCAGAGACTGTTCACACGCTGCAGAGCAGTTCCCCAACTGAAGTCAACATTGCTCATCAACACAGAAGGATAGTTCATCCGAGGTTTGGGGAACCTATTCACCGAGCACTGTACCAGATTGCCAAAACCATGCTGTACAACAGGCCAGTTGGATCGACTGGCCAACCAGTCAGGAACCACCAGCCCTTCCCTGCTGACCTTCCTCGGACTCAAAGGCGCCAACCACTTTCTCTTTGGTGGCTGCGTAGCCTTCTGCCAACTTCTCCTTCGCAGCATCATAGCCGTGCGCAAGCTGCTCTTTCGTCTTTTGCTTGGCAGCCTCGCCCTGCGCACGCGTCTCCTTTGCAGAACAGGGGACCCTGGTAGTGCGCTTTTGCGCGTTTTGAGGCTTGCAGTCTTCTCATGGGTCAGCCATGTCAGTTGCACTTGATCTAACACGAACAAAGGAAACATCTTGAGCAAGCAAGAAAAGCCAAACAAAACTTGAGGAACACCCAAAAAAACAAAACAAAACAACCTCGAGAAAACAATAAAACAACAACAACAAAACACATGGTTTAGAAACTCTTTGGAGCATGCGCACAACTTCTGCAAGAGATCAAGCCTCAAACACACACAAAAAGTGCACTACCACAGTCTCCCGGTGTCCTCCTTTGATGCCTCAAAGTTTTCTGACAGCTTCTCCTTTGCGGAATCATATCCATGCACGAGCTGCTCCTGTGCAGCCTCTACGCCGCTGGCTGTCTGTTGCTTGGCGGCCTCATAGCCCTGCGCCGCCATCTCCTTGGACCGCACGGCGGTGGTCACCCAAAGAGGCAGTGCACCGGAGTATCCGACTTCAGGCAAAAACATAATGAATGGCAGTGGTTGGAGTGGTTGACTAAACAACCTAAACTCACCCTTGACGCGTCAACTCTCTGCGTCAGAACGCGTAATACGACGTGTTGAATGATGAAAATGCAAAACATCCCCTCCTTGGAAGCCTCGTAGGCCTCGGCAGTCTTTTCCTGCGCACTCTCCAAGCCCTGCTTCATCTGCTGCGTGCTGTCAGACGCTTGGGCCTCACTCATCTTCTCCTTGCCGGTGGCGTAGGCTTGGTTTGCGGCATCCTTACTGGCGGTGTAGGCCTGATTCGCAGTCTCCTCGGCCAAGGGCAAACCATTCGCACGAAGCCAAGCCTGGACCAACGTTACACTGAGATCCGACTTTCTTACTGCAATCCTTTCTTTTCCTTATTCGTTCTTGCTTTCATTGTTTCTTTCACTGATGTCTCTCTCACTGGTTGAGCTGCTTGCAGTTGAATGGCAACCTCGAGAATAACTGATTGCTTGTCAAACTCATTGAGCCACATGTGAAATACATGATACAACTTGTCAACACAATGTGTCAACGTGTTGTCAATCTGAAATCACTCAACAACACAATACAGTACACTATCCTGCTCATACTCGGCGCTTGTGCATGCCTCTCGCATGCGTGGCATTTAGGGCCACAGCTCCAAGTCATAAGTCTCGGCCTGGTTGCTCAGCTCATGCCCCACGATCTGGGGCTACGTATAAGTTATATGAGTTACGCGCCTCTTGGCCTTGCAAGCACGGGCCATACAATTTGTATGCCAGACACGTCGACGCTTGCTCAACATATCCTGTTGGGTCACAGTAAGTCACGGCTGCTGGGAAATCAACTTGCCACTGACCGGCCTCGACAACTGAACCCCCCGAGGTCTCCTGAACCTTCTTCTGCATGTCTGCGCTCTGAGACATCGCTCCGAGCACTCAACGGGAGACGCGGTTCACTTTCAGATCCGGGGCCTATAATTTTGAGGTTTTCGGGCCGAAAGCAAGCGGCGACAGAGCAAGCGGAGGTGCGCTCCAAGAACTCTCTGGGACCATTCCTTTCTTCTGGCAATCATCGCTCATTAGGATTTGGGACACCCTCATCCATCCCGAGTCCATCTAACCATTCGATCCTACGACTGTCATTGCATTGTATGGTCGCAGTTCCCTTCTTTGCAACACGGCATGCTCATTTCAATTGATTCTCATTGAAGGCGGCCCCTAATGCTGCTGTTTGCACTGTCAAGAAGTGTGCAGCCGATCAGTCGACCTTTTGTTGACTTGTGCGCCACTTGCCAAGTAAAGGTTCTCGCATGATCACCCAACATTCTCTCAAACTTAAAAGGTCTGTTGCTGCTTGCCTGTCCGCATGGCTTTGTTTTAGTCGATGCGAGCTTGTCTCGTGCCTCCTATAGCCGCTCATGCCCCCACAAACAAAGGTGCGTGAATCAAACAAAGCCCGACGGATTTAAATGGCAATGGTTGCATGCCATTGTCCCCTGGCCACAGCCAAGTTTTGACACCAGGTGCGGGTCGCCTTGTCCAGAGCCTCCTGCAACGCCTGCATCTGCTTCCGAAGCTCCGCCTTCTCCCTCTCGCCCTGGTGCGCTTGTGTACGTGTGTGGGTGTGTGTGTGTGTGTGTGGGCGTGTGGGCGCGTGGGCGCGTGCGCGTGGGCGTGCGTCCGCGTGCGCGTGGGCGTGCGTCCGCGTGCGCGTGCGCGTGCGCGTGCGCGTGCGTGGGTGGGTGTGCGAGCGTCCCAAGATAACTTACAAAATCACA
>CAUJNA010002112.1:1347996-1355496 GCA_963377175.1 Effrenium voratum
ACGTGGTTAACCCAGGCTTTCCGTCTGCCTGTCAGAGATCTGCGCACTACGGCACCACCAACTTGACCGGACCCTCCCTTGTGAGCAGCCTCAAGCTGGACACAAGTGGCAGGCCACTGCTTGCAAACGGAAAGTCCACGACTTTGGCTGCGCAAGCTTGGCCAGCGAAGTCGAAGACAAGACAGCGGTCACTGCTGAGTTACGGGTTCACTTGCACAAGGGCATTCCTCTACTTGCGATGGGTATGGGAGCACAGACAGGTTAGTGATTCAAGTCAAACTTGGTGCAGAAGATCCAGTTTCTCGTGGGTTGGCTGAGCGCCCGCGCGAGTATAGGTGGCTTTGCTCTCGCCCGCCCCCTCTCGCCCAACCCCCACTTCTGACACACGTTTACACACGCGCCCGCCTGTTGTGTTCAATGCGCGGTCTTCCTCCAGATCCATACGCCTTTTCCCACCCCACAGACAGCAGTTTGCATGTGCACCTAGGCGACACAGTACGGTGGCTTTTTGCCTTGTTTCTTCCTTGCCAGGCGAGACCGATCCGCGCCTATGGTGAGGCCCTTCGCGCAGCCAACGCGGGCACTGCTGCCAGCCTACCACCGCCGCTTGCCCAAACCTGGCCATTGCGGCGACAGCCTGCAATACGCCGATCAGTTTGCAAAGCCATGCTCAAAGTGCGAGAATGACAAATGGCGCGGAGCTAACTTGACAACCCGCCATCTTGCCAGCTGCGCCGGGGAAGAGGCCAAGTCTTCGAACCTCTTTCTGGCGCCTCGTGTGCCTGGAGGGCAAGCAAAAAAACAATGCTACGGCTGCTTTCGTCACAAGCAAACAGATGTTGCTTGGCTGTGACTATGTCTCGCCGTGTGGTTTAGCATGCCTTCCATGATCAACGTGCGCACCCTCGGTGGTTGGATCCTGCAGCGCTTTGCTCAGCCGCTATTGTTCGGATGCGGCCACGCAGTCTCCAGGTTGGAGGCATGCTTGGCGCGCGTGTCGAGACAGAGCTACCCATGTCTACATTCCAGGAGATGCGCTGCATTTTCGGGGGCATTGCGGGACTTGCCAGTAAGAAGGTCATTGCGAGAGTAAGCCATAGTGCTTGGCCACGAATACGCGGGTTGCAATCCTGAAGCCCTCCAACTAGGCAACGTAGTGCTGGAAAGTATGCCAACGCGGCCTCGTGGCAAGAGACTGGATGTCTATGTTGTTGAGACGGAATAAGGTCTAAACAAGTGCGAGAAAGACATAATCCGGGCACTGATTCTTTGGCCTTGATTCCTTTATGTAAAATGTCAAATCTTGTGACCCTGCTTAGGAGTTAGAATTGGCAATGGTCAAAGTCGAACCCAGGCCCGCCCCAAACAAACTCCACTAAAGAGGCCCCGCAGGACTGTTGGGACTGTTCCTGGGGGCCGGGACAGTGGGGCATTCAAGCAGCAACACCATCATTGGCCAAACTCAAAACAAACTACGGAACACATTCGGAGCTTCCCCCGCCTTCTGAGAGCTGCCTTAACCTGGCTGCGTCGCTGTCCCCCATACGTCAAGGGGAACAACAAGTTCCCGTTGGACACACAAAAGCAAGGAGGATGGCCATGGGCCATGGGTTTGCCTTTCAATAAATGTAACATTCAATTAGCAGGGCACAAATGAAATGATACATCTCTTGAACACTCAGCAGCAAACTGCTCAGCTGCTCAGCGCCCAGTATGAAACCTGTCCCCCAGCCTCCTCCTCCTTGGCAATCAGCTCCTTTTGAAGTGCCTGGTGCGAAGAGGGGCATTGACCAGCCTTTTGTTCCATTGACAGGGCTATCACAATGCTCGTAAAACTGAAACACCGGCCGTTTCAATTATTTCGCAATGCACGCGAGCCCAACCTCTGTCTCCGAGCACAAACACACCCGCGATGAAATGCAATTCTCCTTTGCTTCACTGGGTGCCGTCAAGACCAGTGACTGCTCAATTGCTCCCTGCCTTGTTCTTTTCCCGCTCCTCCTCCAACAGTTTCGCCTCAGGCGGTTCTGCCAAAGGCTCAGCACTTCATGCATGACTTGATTAAGTATCATTGCCACGCTCACGTTTACACTTTTGGCTGAGAAACTAAAGGGCACTAACCACCCAAAGGGGCCGGTCAATATTCAGATGAAGCCTCGGTGCAGTAGGTTCCCTGCGTAGAAACCAACGAAGGGGATGTGGCTATGTGCAGGCTACCACACCCTTGATATTGCCTGGATGCTGTTGGACACTCAAGAAAAGCCAACTGTTGGCAGGGCGTTACCCCCCTCTCTCATGTCTGACTCTGTGCCAGAAGCACGGCTTGGATGCCAGGAAACTATGCTAGTTGTTACTACTTTCAACATTGGCGACAATAGCACAAGAAATGATGGCAGACGTATGCTTCAGTTGCGTGGCTAATCTTCGAGAAAAAACACCGGCTGTTGGAGGTATCGAACCCCTCTGTCGAAGATGACCCTCGAACTCGGTGCCCCCATTCCTAATGCTGCTGTAGGACTTGATGTGACTCTGAATGTTTCCCGTCCACAATTGGCAACGCTAGCTTAACTCATGAACATCTCCGATACACTTTCAACCATTCCAACAATTGCCCAAGGCCAGTCCCTTCTTGGCACACCGCCAGCTTTTCAACCAAGGCCAGCGCCAAGCTCTGATGCTCTTCCTTCTTTGCTTCCACCTAGCCCAAGTCTCCACGTGCAACCCATTCCAGCCCTGTCGTTGGGGGGCGCTGTCCTTTCGGGTCTACTTTTTGGGAGCGTTTGGGGAGGGAACATTTCCGGTGTTTGCTTGACTGGTCACCGTGGGTCTGGGCTTGACAAGCTTTAGTTCTAGTGTTCTAGTCAACTCTTCGTTGCCCGGGAATGGAACCAAGCAGCTTTCCATGTCTCAAGTTTCCCAGTCCCAAAGACTCCCAACCTCACAGCCGGCAAAGCATGCTCAAGAGCATTGCCAACAGGTGCTAACGGCTTTGTACACCAAATGAACCCAGAGCCCTTCTGGCGAAATACATTTCTGACAGGATTTAGTCATGGCATATGTCTTTGACTCATTAGTTTTGCAACCTACACGCTGTGGACAGCCTCATCATAATCTGACACAAGTAATTGAACCCATGGGCTACCCACTTCTGCGCGTTATTAAGTATCATCAGCATCATCAACCACCGTAACGATGCAGTTCATCTGACCCGTCCCATCATGAGCCGTGTCAGGTCGATTTGGAGATTCCAGGCCACCTGGTTAAACACAAGTCCCGGCACAAAGCATGGCACTGCATTGAGTCAAACACACTTCTACAAAGCATCTACTCAGAACTAGTAATTGTCAATGATGCTTAAACCAGCAGCTCAAAACGGCTTGACTGAAACCGGCTGGAGTATGGGTGGCTGACGCAATTTGGTGACCACTGCCAAGGCAGTAGCGCAGACGATCATCCAGTTGCGCAGTCGTCATCATCTCTGCCACACTCTATAGGCAGGGCATGTTTGCCGGTCATGTTTCGTAATCATACTTTCGGCAGTGCGAATAATCTTTGGTAGTCATTCCTTTTGGCGAAGCAGCTATTTAAGCCAAAAAACACATCGCCAAACGTGTTCCAAACAGCGGGTACCAGACCGAAGCCCCCATGCCTCCTGCAAGTGCACGGAGCTCCTTCTGGCAGGCCCTGGCTCTGTGACCCTGGGCGAGCGCGGTGGTTCGAGTTTCCTTGGCATTGGACAACTTTGGAGTTGGATCTCCTTTGGCTCCAAACATAACTTCAGTGACTTCAGCCAAGTGGTGCAAGCGCAGTGAGCCCGTGGGGTCGAAGCCAAAAAATGGATTGGCCTTGTCAACTGATTGCGAATGAAAGGTGGACGGTTGCCTTCGAAACCCATGTGGGACATTTCACCGGGGCAACGAGCCATTTCCTCTTGAAAGACGTGCTGCAGAGGTGTGTCTACAAAATAGTGAAAAGGCCCATGGTGCAATGGCAGCACACCCTGGCTCGGAGTTCCTCAGATGACTTGGATGCCCCTTTGCTTGTCAAATGGAATGGGGCTTTCTAGTTGGTTGGCTCACACAGCCCGAATACAAGTATTCCTCATCCGATGCTTTAACCTGCTGGTGGGATTGGCTCGACACTGTGGTTCGGAGCCTTGGGTGACAGGACAGTTAACTTTCAGAATAAGAACTCCGAGGGGTCTCCCACTGGGGCAAACACCAAACATCGTGGATTTTGACAGCCAGCTTTCGATATTTCGGCCAAAATGTTCGTTTTCACAAGACAAATCGCAAATTCGGTCCTCATTAACAGAACTGCCGGGTCAGACTGAAGCCTGGATTGGATGAGGAGCAAACCGCTTTCAACTCGGAACCTGGCAGCGCCACGAGGGCACGCTTTCTTTGTTTTCTTTTCGCATGCCATGCTTCAGCTGAAAGATTCAACAGAAACGGATTCGCCCTCAAGGTAGAGCTGATTATCATCCTAACGGCACAGGTCCACGCTCCCCCGAGGGTTCGGGCAGCGCATACCAAGACTTCAGCATCTCCTTCAGGAGCAGGCGGTCCACCTACACAAACCGGCTCTGGCAAGAAGCAAACAACAACAAAATGAAAGGCAGTATGTAGCCCTCCCGTATACGTAGTAGTAGAGGCGTGGATTGCTATTTTACCCACTTCTATTGCCTCGGGCAATCAGGTGAACTGGCCTTTGCTCAATAGCAAGGCCATGTCGCACAACAACCATCTTGTGATTCTTGCTCGCTGTCTTAACGCAAGACAGGAGTGAACAGTTCACGTGGCATCTTTCTTTCCAGAACGAAAGGCCTGCAACTCGCCGCCGGAAGGCTCCAAATCGGCACCGTTTTCCGTCGCAGTCTCTCACAGAACCAGGTCGGACTTGCAAATAGAGCCAGAAACAACAAGCACACGAGAAGAACCTGCAAGCTTCGTGAGGGAGGCGGAAACTTGAAGGTGGGCAGTAAAGCGGTGGTCGCACAGGGTGATGACGGTGTAAGAGCATCAGAAGGTAGTTGCAACAGAGCTTGTGTGTGCCTCATCCCACCAACGGTGCGACGCAAGATAGTGACAAACATGCAAAACAGCGGGAATCAAGATTACGTTATCCTGAAAGCGAAGAATGACGGAGCTGCAAGGTCTCAACAATGAAGGAAACTAAGCCAACCTGAAAGGTCAGAAGCCAGTGAGAATCAGAAAGAAGCGCCGCCGCAGTCAAGCAATCTGGGTTGCTGCTTGGATGTCAAGCAACAAAAAATCAGGATAAAACAAGACTCTAACTCATAATGTCCAAGTGGAAAGGTAGAGGCCCTCACCAAAGGAGGTGAGCACCAAAACTGTAGGCGCAGTGCAAAGAACGCAAAAAGAAACTCAGGAGAGTTCTGGCAGGCTTTTATCGTCTTCATGAAATAAGACTCTCACAGATTGGAACTAAACAACGGTACCGCGTATCCAGGTCCATATTACTGAACAACCATTTGAGTTTCCAGCAACACCTGGTTAGTTGTCAGACGCGGCCAACAATCGCGGTTTGTGTGCTCTTCCTTACCTGACGGGCGAGGTCAAAATTGACCGAAGTGGGCCCCTAATTGATTAGATCCATGGGAGCGAGCATTCAACACCACGGAAGGATTCAGCCTTGCGGCACGTTCACTGCCACGGCCAGGGCCTAACCTAAGAAATAGGTTCAAACTTGCGGCAACCGGGGTAAGCAACAGGAAGCTTGCGACCGGAATCTTTCCGATGAGCACGAGCTGACAAGACTTCCCCGCCTTCATGGACTCCTCGTCGCTGAGTGGCTTGCCCTTGGTGCCATGTGCGATGGGCTGGGGGAATGGGTTGGAAGGACCGACCCTGGTCTGGGGCAGGGTGATTAAGCGTGTTTTTTTTTTGGAAGCGCACATGATTGTTGCGGAGGGGTAGTCCAATCCAAGAGAGTGGCGGACAAGTCATATCTTACCGCCTCCCGCTCGATCCGCACCTGTGAACTTCCAAAAAGCTTGATTCGGCTGCTCCAACATCTCCACCAGGTCGGCAAACAACAAAGCTGCTGCAAGACAATGGAACAAAGCACGGGCCCCAGCGTCCAGTCCTTGGTTTTGTTCTCAGCCGTTTGCTTTTCAGCTTGGAAGCCCCTTCATCTGAGTGGTGGTGTTCAGCTGAGCTTTTTGCTGCTCTTAGGTCTGTTTGAGTAGAAGCTTTCTACATGAACCACGGTATTGGCCGTTTGAGCTCTGTGCGGGAACAAACAAGAAAAGTGACTCCACAGCTACAATAAGCTTCTTGCGAAAGGGAATACTTTCCAAAACACACCATGCAGGACTGAGACGCGCAGCCGTTGATCAAGCACTTAGCAGCACGCAGCTCCATTTTGCGGCTTCCCTGTTGCGCTATGTTTGGGACGCAGCCCAGCCCCGGAAACTTGAGTAGTGACCAGGCCCCTCTCCCCTGCTTGAGCAGCTTGACAGGAAAGTGGAGGAGCAATATCCGCTTCTTGGACCTTGTGAAGGCCATTGATAGGTTCAAGTGCTCCCGCACTGGCCATATTCAGATCGTTCAAGCAAACACCCATTCAAGAAATGTGAAGCATTTGTTGGGGACGGCAAGGCTCGTGTTCTCTTGGGATGGCCCATTCCTGATCCAGAGTCACCCCAAAGTATCACGCAGGTGGATATCAGAAGTATCCGCCGCTGAAGGGATCCAAGTTACAAAGTTGGTCTTCCACGGGAAGTACTGCAGATGCAACAAAGCCAACAACAACCAATCAACACGATTGAGCTAACCAGTGCCACTTGCAGGGCAATGAGCGATACATTCTGCTGCAGGTTCCGAGTCTGAGAGGCTTTGGTTTCACTCTCGCTTCATGGCTGCACGGTCCAACTGCAAGAACCTCGTGCAAACAGCCTGCCAGGCCTGCCAGGTGACAGTAACAAGGTTATAGTTGCAAGGAAGGCTTCTTTTGGGACCCATGCGAAGCGCCAATATGGGCACCAATGGCAAACCTGCATTGCACTTGTGTGCAACAAATCTTGCGTGGCTGGGCAACCAGCACCTTGCTGGGCAATCGGCTCTTGCAGCTCTTCCCGCGCAGATTTCTACGCGCCGGCAGGCTCGCGCTGCATTGTGAGCGCAAGCTTGGAACTTGGCTGGGTTGCAAACTAAGAGCCCTCACGAACCATATCAAAATGGACACCGCGTGTGTGCCTAATGTATATCAGAAAGGCAAGAACAGGACTGCTCAACACGCTTAAGTTCACATACATTTACTCTGCAAGCTGAAAATGCGTCCTCTTTGAAAAGGCGCCTGACTGAGAAAGCCAGCCTTCAAAACTAATCCTAAGCATACTTAAGTGAATTTTTTCGTGCCATCCGGTCGAACCTAGTTCAGCATCTTCTTCTTCTCTTCTCCTGGGCCGGAAGAGTCCAGCCAGAAGTTCCCGCGGAAAAACAAATCTGGAAATTAGAGCCGCGCAGGGTCAACTGG
>CAUJNA010002112.1:1360496-1402996 GCA_963377175.1 Effrenium voratum
TCGTCTCGTCTGCATGTCGCGAGCGTACCAACATGAAGGTCTGTATATATGTCCACACATTATATAGATGTCATAGACGCAGGAGGGCCTCAAACGTGAGGATGTGACCCAAAGTGGAAAGCCATGGGCTGCCTGTCAGCTGATGTTCTCAAGTGCTCGAATCTACCTGACCATCGGAATGGATGAGTGGGCCCAAATTCCACAGGTTCGCTCAACCAAAGCTTAACAATCCAAGCATCGCCATCTCAGCAGGGTAAATGCTAAGTAAGTCAGCTAGCGTCACCTACAAATAACAAGACATTTGCTGCAATGCACTCGTACATGCAAGCAGAAGGTATGGGCGAGGCTGATGCTTGAAAACCAAGGCCGTTGGCTTGGATTGCAGGTTCTGCTCCTACTGAAATGGAATCTGATCTGTAGAGACTTCAGTCAGGGAGTTTTGCAGCTTGCTGGGATGTCAGTTATTTGCGGTTCTGCATTGGGATTGACGTGATCTCTCTGGTCAAAGGGGCTTCTTGGTCCGAGCTGCCGAATCATCGATGAAGCGAAGCTCCTTGACCTCGCGCTGAGAAAGTCCCCCTCTGTCCGACCAGTAGCCGCCCAAGTGCTGCAAAACCGCAGTCTCTTCCATTCTGACTTGAGCGTAACAAAGCCAGCTACTTGAAGTTGGCGAAACAGACTTGAGAACTACAATGACACTATGGTACATACTTGCTCAAAGATGCTGAAATCTTGTTTGCTCATTGCAATTTGGAGACTGGGCTCCATCCTCTGGGAGACGGCACTTTGCGCCGATCTATGTTCACGGGGCCCCGTAGGCAATGCAATCCCTGCCCTATCATCTCTATCACCAAACACGCACCTTCAGCAAGGTTGCTGTGAGTTATCCTGCCATGTCCTTGCCATGTTGTTGGCGAACAATGTGCACCTTTGGAGCACTGTTACTCGTGATTTCCACCCTTGCCAAGATCGTCTCTCTCTCTCTCTCTCTTGATTCCGGATTGTCGCTCTTTCTTTCCGACACCCTTCCCAACACATTTCAGCACAATTCAGCATGCAAGTTGCGGGCGGATGTCAGCCAAACAACAGAAGGTCGTCAACAGCGCACGTCGCACCCCCAAGTACCCTCAATCACAAGGCCTCATCACCGAGGATCCCGGACCTGGGACGATCCAAGTCTTTGCAGTCTCACACGCTTCACGCCCGTTCCCAGTGACATGTTCTACAATCTTGGGCCAAGCTACATTGTGACAAATCGGGGAAGCATTTGTCGATTCACTTGCTAAACTCAACAGTCCCATGTCTGCTGTGTTTTGGCAGCAAGAACACACACACACACACACACACACACGTGTCTAGGGCTTCCCTGAAAGTTATGCAAATACAGCAGCCTTCATTTCTGGTGCGCTCACTCTTGCCAATGCCCTACCTGTATAAATGGTCGCTTCAGGTGTATGTTATCGCAAAATACAGTATTGCAAGCTGTTCAAATTGGGTCCATTGGCAATGTGCATTGGGTCACTCGGCACAACACAACGCAAAGGAATGCAATTCCAGTTAGTCGAAAGCTACGGACTGTTCCATTTCATGGCCACAAGAAGAACTCCAAAACGGGATCCCCTGCGTACTGGGTCCTCTGTCGCTGGATTTGCCATTTTCTAGGCTGCTTCCATTTGATTGGATATGCTGATTGGGTTTGCGGTCCGAAGCATGCTTGCTTTCGCATGCTTACTGCCCGGCAAGCGCTGCCCGGCAAGCGCACTTGGTGCGAGGCAAGATGTTGTCCACGCCTTGGGAGCCGGCGATCACAAGGGCCAAGGCCAAGCCAAGAACGTGCTGTGTGTCCAAAATTGTGTCTGCGCGTTGTGGGCCTAGTGGGCTAGAAGTACGCTTTTGCACAGAATGCTTGATCTTCCTGGCCAAATGGATACAGGCAAGCATCGGAACAGCGAAAATGTCATTCACTCACAAGGTCGTTCGTGCCCGCTATTATTCAAAGCCCTGCAAGCATGCAAAGAAAGCACACCTGGAATGGCAAAGCACACCGAGCGGGTCAGAGCAGTTGCATCTGATCAAAACAAACAGTCAGCAGGCCTATCTCCGAAACAGCCTTGCAGCGCACCCGGCATGCAACGCACAATGCTACACAACCTCCCAAAAATCAGGGGCCCACGCCCTGTCAGAGCAAACTCGAAATGTTTGCAGTTTCGGACTGCAACTCAGTGCATTCAGACCTCTCACCGCCACCACAGCCTGCATCTTCCCACGCACACGTGCAAACCCATCCTGGAGACAGTCCAAAGGCACGTCGTGCGGACACTTCAGAAAATATTTACGGATGCAGTGGTTGGACACGGTCAATGGGTTCGATCATGCACTAAGTTAAATTCTGAAGTGTATTTTCATTGAATATCTTGTGTTGTAGTCCAAGTCAACACATAATGGACCCAGTGTTGGAGCCTTGGTAAGTTGAGGAGGTTGACTCAAATGTCTCCTCGCCTGCAAATGCCCAGTATGCAATGGACACAAATTGACACCGACCCAAAGCATGAGTTGCAACAAATCCTCGCTAGTGGAAAGCCTATGTTCCAGTGGCGCAGGCGTCAAGTGAATAGGAACAATTGATTATACGCTATTTAACAATATGTTCATCCCACAGCCAGGTTCTCTCGCAAACCTTGGAAATGCAACACACTCAAATTGCTTCTGGCTCCTGCAAAAGAACACAAAACAGAGCACAACCCAGTGTTCCGCTTGGTATGATTATGAGGAACCAGCTCGCCATGACAAAGCCAAGGCACACTTGGAGGTCACCCCACAATACCAGGCAGACTTTACAAGGGAAATGAATCCGGGAGATGTTGGCCCCTCCTTCTATTACGCAGTCGCTTCAGCAAGGTTCCCTTGCGCACTCAAGCCGAGGTGCTGCAGGTGGATCTCTTGTAGTTGTTTGTGGAACACACCAAGGCCTGCGAGCTGCTAAGACAGGCATGGGCAAGTAGGGCGTGCAAAAGTCATGCCTGGAGGGAAGCATGTGAATCCAACATCAGGACATCTGACAAACTTCAACCCCCATATTTTAGCAGCCGCCTCCACTCCGCCTCCTCGCAACTTTGTGTCACAGCACCCCTCCGCCACGTTGTTCAGTATTCAGCTGATTCCAAAAAACTGTTTGATTAGTTCCCACATGTTCCCACTGGCACCAAACCGCACAAACAACGTATTCACCGGCAGCGCTCATGCGCCTAGCGCGTGGATTCCTCGGCTCAGAGCGAGCCTCCATGGGCAAGCCCTCGAGCTCCTTGGGCAGCGCCTCCGATCGGATCTCGAGATCGAGATCCGTGCCGCCCCCCACACGGACGCACAATGCACACACCTAAGAGCAAACCCAAACATCTGCCAGAACTGCTATCCTTTTGAGTGGGGGCACCCAATCGACGGAAAGTAAACATAAGGGAGACACTGAAAGCGAAGGAAGCTTGATCAGGCCCTCCCCACTCATCAACACGGGACCTGAGAAAATCATCTACAGGTACATTGCACTGCATAAGGGTAATCCCAAATTGCATGGTGAAATTGGGGGCTTCTGCCCACAGCTTGGGTCGGGCCGGCCCCAAACCGAGCTCTGCCCGCCTCCGACGGCTCCAGCTCGATCCAGAAGCACTCGTCCCCCGGGCCCGGGTCCGCCTCGTTTCAAGGAAGGCCATGGCGTGGGAATGGATTCGGAATGATGCGAAAACCAGGAGGGTCCTTTCCTCTAAGACCCAACAGCCCATGCTTCGATGAGTGCTTTTGCTGGACCTAGGTTTTGGGGAGCACAATTGTCAGGCTGTGGCCAGTGGTGGAGCAAACTCGGAGTAAATGCAAACTAATGTTGGCTCACTTGTGCAAACAACTGGAAGTGAAGGGCCAAAATATTCGGTTGTCACGAGTGGACACGGTCCATGCGGTGGCTTTGGAACGGCATCACTGATCTTTGCTCTCAAGTTTCCAGCCCAGGGCAGCCTCCCACTGTCCGACTTTCACAAGGTCGCATGATCAAACAACTCAAGCAAAAGCAGTGAGGTCAAACGTTTAGTCTCAATACAAAACGGAGCAGTCACGCTGGCGTTCATCCCCGACTGGGCGCAATTCAAAAAAGAACGGATGCAACCACAAAGGCAAAGGAACCAAAGGGGGGGGCTAAGGGGAGGCTGAAGGCGTTGTGACCCTCATTTTGCCTCTGTGGATTTCAATTTGTTGAAATCGCAGTCCAAGTGGCAGCAGCATGGCCGTTGCTTATCTGCGCTGGTTTGAAGGCCTGGCGAGCCGAGCTAAAACTTCGCTCTAGGTGAGCGAGGCTGAGTATGTCCGACATGCCTTCCGAAGTGCAACCTTGCGTCGAGGCAATACATGGTTCCAGGTGAAGGTGTAATTGGTAGCCAGGAAGTTGCTCGGCTTGGCATTGAGTGTTGACGTTGCTTGAGTGTCTACCGAAAAGGGGCTCGCACCTGGGTCCGATTGGCCGGTGCCACCGGCGGCCAAACGTCCAGCTGCAAAACGGACAGAAGTCGCAACTTAAGCGAACAAACGTAGATCTATCTAAGGGTCGAGATTCCTATACCCCATGGATCAGTGGATGGCCAAAATAGCTAGACCCTAATTGCCCACCAGGCAATAGGAGTTGTCGCTTTTCGGCATCCCGCATGCAGTTGGCCCACCGATTCCAATCTGAAGCCCTGCGGAACTCGGCCACCGCTCCATGCCATGGAACCTCCCCGAGGCCTTCCGACGTTCTCCAAGACACTGCATTGTTTTGCCCAGAAACATGTCAGCAAGGTGAAACCTGCCTACTCAATGCATCTGCTTTGCAATGCATCTGGGGATTGGCACTTTATTCGGCGATGGAACACAACAACCGATTGCCCGCCTCAACATGTTCTTGCTTGACCTGCGCAAAGGCAAGCTGCAATCAAGCTTGCACACATGCACTGCCAGAATTCGTTTGTTATAAGGGAAGAGCTTCGTCAAAGTACAAATGAAACAAGCAAATCCTAGTGCGGGATGACGGCAGTGTTTAAACTCGCAGGCAAAAGGACTTTCGAAACATCACACGGGACCAGCAGACTTTCACCTGCGTGAAAATATGTTTTCGCCGGTCAGTCGGAAGGACATGACATTCCAGTAAGGCAAACGAGTGCGGCCATGAGCAAAGCACTGAACTGAACAAGCACCTCATGAGACGTTCCGTGAGGCCGCCACACCACCAGCCCTCCCCGGCCCCACAAGTTAGCCAAAATGCCTCTCCGGGCGCCCTGAGCTCCTCCTCGCCGTGGGCAAAGGGGCAGGCATCACCTCCTCAGCAAGCCGAAAGTCGCAGCTGGTCGCCAGCCGTGCCATCCGCTCAAAGTTACAAGAGTTGGTTGGCCCCGCGTTATCATTCTCCAAATTTGAGCATCGCCTAAAAGCGATGAAGGTTTGAAGAGAACAAATTTTAAAAAATGGTCAATGTGCACGGGGCTGTCCAATGTCAGCATCTGTTTGGATCACATGGTTTCAACGCATCTACAAGTCGGTCATAGTCATGTCCCTCTAAAAAACCATCTTAGGGAGATATATATATATATGTATTTGTTTTTTGTACGTATCAATGTGTATACAAATATATCTACACACACATGTATACATTTATCTATATTTGGGGACCCCTTGCCTGGGAGGGCCGAGATGCCCGCAGGGCCACAGCAAGACTCTGGCAGAATGGCTACGGCGCTTCCTGGCCACACCGCCTCGTGCCTCAAAATAAGGCGGCGCTGGACTCCCGGTGGGGGTGTGGGACGAAAAAAACAGGCATGCCTAGTTCGATGCAAGTTTCCACTTGGAAATTGGAAACCACTATCCGCCAGGGAGTCCTTGGCTTGTTGGCGCATGAAACGCAAACCACCACATTGTCAAATCCTGTTTGCCCTCAATTCCTCAAGCCGCCAACTTTCAACAGTTTCCCGCGATGGACAAGTGCATGTCCATGTGGGAACTGTTCTGGGGTGGTCAGAGGGATTGTGCAAGATTTGCAGGGGCGGTTCGAGCAAACATTGTTTCGCGGTCTGCGTCGGTGGAGCCGTCCGACTTCTGCACACGGTGGATTGGCTGCTCTCGATCGCTCTCACTATGGCTTGTGGTGCATATGTTGAGCGTCGAAGCGCCTTGTGTACTTTGGGCGTGCTGGGTCGCGGCTCTGACATCCAAGGCCGTCTGCTGGCTTTGGGGGCGCCGGGTTGCTCTTGCTTTCGCGCAGTGCGAACTTCTAACATCGACAATACGCCTCTGCGGGCTGCGGGTGTGCTGGACCACTGGATTGCTCTCGGCGCGATGCGACGCAAACATCGATCAGCTAGCCCCTGCGGGCCTCTCTTGCTGCGAAGTTCTACACTCAAAAGCGAACTGCGTCGGAACGAAAAATGGCCTACCATCAGAAGTGCATCTTCTCGTGGACTTTGGGCCTGTCGGGTCGCTACCCCGGCAGGCAGCTATCTCTCGTAGAAAAACATCTCTGTGACTCTGCCTCACTTTGGCACCGGTCATCAGCTCAGCAAAGATCATAAGAAGACCCTGCGCGCAACCAAGGAGCAAAGCCCTTCCGTACGGACCCCTTTCTAAGAGCAGGCATCATCTTCCAGCAAGCAAACCTTTGTAGAGCTCTTGCCCAGCTTGACGGGCCTGTCCTTCAAGATTCTTGGCGGACATCCTGCAAGGAGATCTTGCGCCGGACCTTGCAATCACCTTCTTAAGTTACCCTTGGAAGAGAACTCCTTCCCTCTAAGGGCTGCTGCGCGCGACCTTCCTACAAGAGATTCGCGCGCAGAGCAATGGCAGATCTTGCGCAGCGCGCTTGGTCGGGAATTTTTCAGAACAGCTGCAACGCAAGGAGATCTTGCACCTTTGTTTCTGCGAAAAGCGAACCCGGTTGTCTCGAGTTAACCTTGTATTGCTGTTCTTACTTTCTTTGTAGGTTACTCGGATTCTCTGCAATGGTATTCCTATTTTGATAAATTTTCTCTAATGTCTTTTCATGTTAACAATATTTTCACTAATGGCCAGCATTAATCTCTCCAAATATGGCCCTTAGTTTCTCAACACACGCGACTCCCGTTTTCTCTAAAGTCGCTTCAGACTCCTGGCTCAAGCTTTGTCTATTGGTTGTTGCTCCATGACTCAGGGTGAACGTGCGATTCCGCAATGCACTGTACGTGTCCAAAGCAAAACTGCTTTGCCAATAACAACTAGTTAATGTTGACCATTATGGCTCCACATTTTGCTCTTGCAGTTTTCAAAATTTAAACGTTAGTCAGTGAAACTTGACTTACATTGCAAGAGGAAATGAAAGCATTTAAGAGAGCGTCGTGTCATAGGGAAGGCTTGGCGGACAACCTCTGAACTAGCCTGCAAACGGCGTGCTGCGACGAAGCTCTTGTCAAGGGCCTCTTATCCGCGTTGTCTAGGACTCTAAGAGCCGTTGCGCTACCGTCGCGCAACGCCCTGTTTTTTTTTGCGTCCTACTTGCGCTGCTTGGAGCAGAACCCCTGCGACCACCCAGCACACAAGTCGCAAGCTGCGGGGGCTGTGCGGCGCCAGTGCAAACGAAGCGCAAGGAAGCAAAGGGGAACACTTGCAAAGGCAACGATCGGAAGCTGGAGGCTTCGACTTGCAGGGCCTTCCGGTTTCTCTCAAGGCACAACAAGGAGCGCACGTCACTGACAAGAACTCTCAGCCGCAGGTCCCCCCAGTTTCTCTCCAGGCACAACGAGCGCATGTCACTGAGAAGAACTTTCAGACAGCATGGTCATTGCTTTGTCCAGCCCCCAACGATTGCAAACCTAAGAGTCTCTAATTTTGAAAGGAAGCCTCCGACTCCAAACAAAACTGCACCTGGCCGAGGCGGGCAGCGCGAAGCGTTTGCAATAAGAACCTTAGGCGTGTGCGCCCGTTGCTTGCAAGGTGCGAGCACACGCGAACTCCTTCTTGAAGTCGCCTTGGCTTCATGTGAGCTCGAAAAGAACGCCCCACCCTCAATAGAGAAGACAATTGTCAAACAAGTCTCAAATCCCCCACGTTGGTGGGAAGCACCCTCACCAGGACGCTCAGAGCGCGTGTCCCAAATTGTCCATCGCCCCATCCGTGACAATCGCCCGCAGCCCTCCATCAGCAGCTTTTTGCACGCCCCGCAACCATGAATGATCGTGGCTTTGGCAAGATGTTGGGTGGGCGGGCAGGGGGCTTGGTCTGCAAGACACGCTGGCGGTTCTGCGCCCATAAGCGCTGAGTTGGAGTACGGCCACGTGGGCCGGCGTGCGGAATCGCGCTCATTCACACTTCACTTTTGAGGTTCGCTTTGCAGCCAGCGCTAGTCCCAAAACACTTTCTGCGGATTGACTTTGTCAGTCACAGCATCCATGTACTCGAAAGCTTTGACCATACTTAACAAGCTCAGCTTCCTCCCGAGAAAGTGAGCTGCCAGATCTCAGTCAATGTTCGCCAGTTCCTCAATCCAGAACCAGCTAACACGACCTCGCGGCCATTGGAGGGCCAAGCTGGGGGTAAGAAGCCCGGAAGATGGTCTCGCGATTGCTTGGATCTATTCCGGAAACGAGGATGTGGACCGTGCCAGTGTCATAGAGCAGTGTCAAGCAAGCGAGGGCGCTCTCTTTTCCTGAGGAATGAACAGAAACCTATGTACGAAGCCAGGCTGAAGCCACGATGAGCCATGCAGAGCTCTGGCGTATATGAATGAACATCCGTCACCCACCCACCCACCCACCCACCCACCACCCAGACACCCACCCACCCACCCACCCACCCACCCACCCACCCACCCACCCACCCACCCACCCACCCACCCACCCACCCACCCACCCACCCACCCACCCACCCACCCACCCCCGACCTGGACTCGTAATGCACGACTCTGTCTCAAACATTTGACAGGGGACGGTTTCCGGGCCAACCCTCGCCCCCCCCACGTTTACCAAACATGTTGCCAGCATGTTGCCAGCGACTGAACAAGTAACTCCCGACTCCGAACCTCGCGTGACGAATCTGCCTTTTACTCATCGGGCACAACTGCATTTGACTCAGACAAGTCAATGCTACACAAGATTCGGACTTCAATCGGCCAACGCGGGTCAGTCAGCAGGGCCGTGCTTTTGCGCACTGGGTAGCGGTTTGTTCCGGCAAGCTCTTGGCCGAGCAACTGCACAGCTCCGTCTTGTAGCCGCAGGAGCGTGGTGCCTGCGAAGCCCACGCCCAAAAGCAATGCCATAGACTGCCGGAAATAACCTTGCCATCCTCCCAGTGGATTCAGGCAAGAACTTTTGTCACAATGCAGGCTCTCATTGCCGACGTGCAAGCAACACATGTTCCTTGGCTTTGGTTGAGCGAGAGCATGGCGGCTGCAATGCATCTATCCATACCACCCCTCCGCCCCCCCCCCCCGCCCCCCCCCCAAAAAAAAACAACAACTAGAACCACGGGTGGCCCGAAATCATAATGAAAAGTGACCAAAGACCAGCAAAGCGAGCCGACATGCAGGGGTGCCAGTGGAGTGGTTGTTCAAGATCGGTGTTGCGTGCGCGCGTGTGTGTACGTGTGTGCGTGCGTGCGTGCGCGTGTGGGTGTGTGTGTGTGTGTATGTGGATGTGTGTGTAGGTGTAGCCAATCCCCGCAGAGGATCGCGCAGAAAAATCGTAAAAAGACCTCAGAAATCGTTCGCAGTCCTCAGTTTTTGCACATCGACCGCGCCAATCCACGCAGAGGGTTGCGCGCGGAAATCGTAAAAAGCCCTGTTTTTGGACATCGACCACGCCAATCCTCGCAGAGGGTCGCGCGCGCACCGCAGAAATCGTAAAAAAAAGCCCTCAGTTTTTGGACAATGACCACGCCAATCCCCGCAGAAGGTCGCGCGCGCGCCGCAGAAATCGTAAAAAGTCCTCAGTGTTTGGACATCGACCACGCCAATCCCCGCAGAGGGTGTCATTTTCGCAGGGTGGGTTCGGTCCCACCGCGCCGCCTTAAGAGACTAACTTATTACTTTCGTGTCCAAATGTCTCGTGCAAGTTTGGCGGTGTGATATCTCGTGCAAGTTGTTCTCGTGCAAGTTGGCTCGTGTAAGTTGGCTCGTGCAAGTTGACTCATGCAAGTTGGCTCGGGCAAGTTGGCTTGTGCAAGTTCGCGCAAGTTGGCTCGTGTAAGTTGGCTCGTGCAAGTTGGCTCGTGCAAGTTGGCACGAGTAAGTTGGCTGTGCAAGTTGGCTCGAGCAAGTTGGCTCGGGCAAGTTGGCTCGTGCAAGTTGGCTCGTGTAAGTTGGCTCGTGCAAGTTTAGCTGTGTGATAAGGCTGGCGATTTTACCGGAAGAACCCTTCGCAATGCTTTCGGGGAAAAAAACACATGACACACACACACACATTGTGCATTCATTCGAATCAGCCCAAATAACCAAATTATCTGTTTGTCCACTACGCGCTGAAGGAGTGGAACCAAACCAATCAGCTGATTTCGTGGAATCCGAAGTGGGCGGTGTTGTGTACGCATGTCCATCTCTCAGCTCTGCTGCACTTGTTGGCCTCTCACCCTCAGTCCAGGGGACACATCCTGCCTCCACGCCCTCCGGGCGGGGCGGCGGCGCTGGCAGCATCCGTGGCGGAGGGGCATCATCCCATTTCCTGCGCCTCTTGCGGCCGAAGTTCCTGGCCAATGGAAAGTCAATCTTGAGTTGTCACAAGGTTCGAGACTCGAGAGGAAGCTCGCAGGTCTCGAAAGGATTTGGAAACCTGTGTGCAGTCACAATGAAGAAGGTGTTGCCCAAAGCATTGTGGACTTTTCTTACATCCGGGCCCTCACATCCCCGGAGATCGGACCTTGGTGGGCCCAGAAGCACGGCATCAGCTGGAGGGCCGCGGGCGTCCTCGGCTTCGCTTTGACTCCACTCGAGCTGAAAGAATCACTCGGGTTGAGAACTTCCAAAGAGCTTCACTCGCATGGGTTCAATGGATAGCCTAGCCCCGGTAGGATCTCTCGAAACGATTCGACGTGCTTGCCATCCATTCTCGGGGGGGGGGGGGGGCAGAAGAGGAACTCTGCGCTTTGTGTGGGTATACACCATTATTTCCCCCTTTGTGTGGGTGACGCGAGTGGACCCTTTCAGGTGCTTGCCCACCTTAGGTTAGGCATTGATCCATTTGGATACTGAGAACCCAGCAGGATTTCGGAAAATATGGTTGAGAATGGGTGACGCCAGGACCCTCTTGCAATCAGTATTGAATAATACAAGACCGCAGAATGAAATAAACAACAAAATTGACAACCATCAATGGACGTGACAAATACACGCAGGGTTGCACAGCTGAGTGTAGACATGTACAGCGTGCAGTCATCTATGTCGTGTCAATCAAAGGCCAAATGGTCGATTCGTTCAGACAACTGAGAAGCTAACCAGACTCCAGAAGTTACCCAACTGCACTGTCCGATCTTTAGCGCCTAGACACCTAGATTTTCGGTAGACTTGGATCCTCGCAACTCGAATCCTCAGCTTTTCGAGCTATGGGGCTGCTCAGTATTTGGCTGCTCCCCACCACATCCAAGAGAAAGGGCCATTTACGAACCTGGCAAACCTCCATTGACAAAAAGCTTGCCCAGCTCGAGTTCGATGTCGAGGTATGAAAAAACGTGTGTCGCTTCCAGTTGTACCACCATCTTCGACAAACGTGTGAAGACGTCTCATGTTGAATTGCTATCGCCGCACTTTGTGGTACAGCTCCTTGCAACTATGGAACCAATCCTCCCCACCTCTCCCACCCGGGTCGGTCCCCGGTGAATATGCCGGAGGCCTGCGCGAAGGAGCCGATAAGCGTCGGTTTTCAAAATGCCAAGGGGTGGCAACACCGCCATACCCCCTTCAGGGCCCCTTTCTGTGATTGCTTGTGGCTGGTGTTGGTTTGGCTCATTCATCTCCGAGGATCCACTGGCCATCAGGGGAAGTCTCAAAGCTTGGGATGCATTCAAGCCAAGGGAAACTTCTCATTTTGCAAAAGCCAAGGGAAATGAGAAATGGTCAAGCGACGCTTGATGGCCATCCATCTTCCATGCGGAGAACACTGCCGCACCCCGGCCTCACAAAGCTCTCTGAAGCCTGGATGGTTGCGGATGACTTCCTGGCACGTGCCAAGCTGGCACTCAAGAACCAAATGACAAGTTTGAACACGGCTACTCCTCAGATGAACATGCAACCCAGCCAACCATTTTTCAAGGCGCGTCATTTTGGGGGACGGCGATCTAGGGTACCCTGCTCAGATTTTGCCATCAACATTATCAAATCTAGACCTTATCCTACTATGTGGTTCGCCCTCAGGGGGCAATCTCAACTGAACTGGCAGCTGTCCTTGCTGTTTTGCTCGTTCACCTTCATCTGCTACCGAGAAATGCCAACGACCGCACTGCGGATGCCTCATCTGGGTTCCATCTGCTATGCTCGGGCGTACCGCCTCAAGGCAGTGCAGGGGCATAGCCAGCCTTGTTGGCCAAAGGCCAGTAGACCTCTCACATGTGGGTGACGTTACCAACCAAGCAGGTGTCGATAGGGTTAGCATGAGCAGCAGCATCATCGCGGATCTTCAAATTAAGGATACGCTGGTCTTCTTCCTCTTCTCAGCCCATTTCGAGCACACTGCCCGGACAACAAAATGTCCATCACGACTGCACAGGTCCTCATCTACCAGCTCTGCTCATACCTCCATCTCTTCCGGTGTCACGGGCATGTTGAGTGTGCATTTCCAGCCAAGAGAAATAGACAGCTGCAAATCAAGATGCCAAAAAGCCATAGACCATACGCCAGGAGCGTACATCACATCCCTGAAGGCGCTCCACTCGTCGTCTCCATTCGCGGACATGTCAGCTCCTCAGAATTCTGGACGAATTCAGCTCCGCGTGCCGTCCTTGTTGAGCGGAGGAGAAAGGCCGGCCTTGTCGGTCATGTTCAAGACCTCAAAGGAACTCATCGGTCAATACGCTACCGCAAAGGCATTGCAATTGGACTCAGGCTGGAGAGGCCTTGATTGGACTGGGAACATGGCCCAGGCCCTCCAACTGGGCTACATCAGCGACATTTGTAGGTCCTCCATGTGGAGTTCCCATCCCATCATTCCACGGTGATCGCCTTCCAACCCTGGTTCTTGCTGTGTCCCAAATACAAGAAGGCCAAGGTGTCGTAGTTCGCATCATCGTCCCAGAAAAGGGATAAGGTGCGTCACATTTGAGCAAAGGAAGTGAATCAAGCGCCATATTCTCACGCCTGTGGGAAGAGTTCTGCCGGTTCATCGAATTCTTGAGCCAGCTATAGGCAATATGCAGCAAAAAACAAAAAAGAGCCAGGGTTATTGCTTTGCAACATTTGGTCAAATGTTCAGTCTTTGGCTGATCATGCACACCCAATTTCCAGAAAGGACGTAAAGTGTTTGCTCCATGGCTTCTTCTGGTTCTCACGCGACCGTGGTGTTGACTCAATTTCTCGTGCTCTTGTTAGATGGGGGCCTTCACTGCCAAGGTGGCCTTGCACCTCCATGGTCTCTGCAACCCGAAGCGTGCCTGCAGTGAATCAGCATCCGCTGCCAGTGCCAAGGCCAAAGAAAGCTTCACCGTCTGCTGTCGGTGCTTGCCGTTCCTCCGGTGGGCTGGGGCCACACTAGGTTCTCTTCTCAAGCACAGCTTGTTCCGGCACCTGCTCTTTGTCTCTGTTGGCACTGAGGTATCAGAATCCTTCCTTCTGCCTAGAATCGGGGGCTCCCTAACATGGATCTCTCTGGCAAAAAAGGATTCGGTTATCTTCGCCACATGTCCAGTGCAAAACACTGGCTAAGCACATTGGACATGCTGCTCGGCTTCCTCCTTCCAAACAGCAATCGCATAGCTCAACGTTGACTCTAGCTGATTTCATGACTGACATGCCCACGGGGCAGCTAACACCTCTGTGACTGAGCTTTAGCAATGCTGGTAAATGCATTTCAGGGTGGTGGCAACGCCAGTACAGCTGATGCAGGCAGGCAGGCAGGCAGGCAGGCAGGCAGGCAGGCAGGCAGGCAGGCAGGCAGGCAGGCAGGCAGGCAGGCAGGCAGGCAGGCAGGCAGGCAGGCAGGCAGGCAGGCAGGCAGGCAGGCAGGCAGGCAGGCAGGCAGGCAGGCAGGCAGGCAGGCAGGCAGGCAGGCAAAAAAAAGGCAGGCAGAAAAACAGGCAGGCAGAAAAGCAGGCAGGCAGCCAGCCAAACAGGCAGGCAGGCAAGCAAGCAAGCCAGCCGGCCAGCCAGGCACCAACCAACCAACCAACCAACCAACCAACCAACCAACCAACCAACCAACCAACCAACCAACCAACCAACCAACCAACCAACCAACCAACCAACCAACCAACTCACCAACCAACCAACCAACCAACCAACCAACCAACCAACCAACCAACCAACCAACCAACCAACCAACCAAACAGCCATCAACCAACCAACCGACCCACCAACCAACCGACCGACGTGCGACCAACCGACCGACCGACCGACCCACCGACCCACACCCACCCACCCATTCGCCCACCCGCCCACGCGCCCACCCACCGACCCACCCACCAAGCAACCAAGCAACCAAACCAAGCAACCAAACCCAACCAAACCAAGTCAAACCAAACCCAACCAAGCCAAACCAAACCAAGCCAAACCAAGCCAAAACCAACCAAACAACCAACCAGCCAACCCAACCACAACAACTAACTCATGCAGTCACCAACCAAACAAGCCTGGAAGGGCAACTGCGGCCCGAAGCTGGCTGCTGTCCAAGGCTCGTCGCCAAACCCACCGCCCACTTGCGCCTGAGGTCAGGCCCGGCAGGGTTGGGGTCAGTGGTCAGCTGGTCAGCGTGCCAACTGGCTCTGGGTCAAAAACGTGTACCCAAAATGGGTTGCCCTGGTAAGTGGAAACATGGACAAAACCCTGCGGTCCCCGGGTGGTTTAATTTTGACCCATACCCAACTACAGTAACCCCTTGGATGGCTTGCTTCGAGTCGTAGCCTGATCCTAACTGCTGGCGTGGGTCAGCAGTTTGGTTCCAGTACCAGGAACCCTTCACGTTTGTCATACCCTTTATTTCTCGGTGAATGGCCACTTTATTTCTCGGTGAATGGCCAACCCGATGCAACTCTGCGCTTTGCATCGCTTTGCTTTATACTCACATTTTTCGTATTATGATATTATTCAACCATCCGCCCACTCTTCCGCGAAGCTTCTGCAGAGGCGTGGGTCTGTTACAACTGCTTCCGTGAGCTTCCTCGGTTTTTTGCTTTGGGTAACCACAAACCTTCCGCAAGGCTTCCGCAGGTTGGTAAAATTGACCGGAAAACAAAAGAGCTCATTTGAACACACGGGTTGCCAAGTGCTCCGAAAGAGGTGCTTGTCCATTCAGAGCTCACTCCCAAGCAACGGCACATACCTAGCGCAACACAACAGCACAAAGCGCTCCAACTTGAAGGCAGATGATGCTGAACTGAGCCAGCTGACCGAAGTAACATGCATAAATAGGAAAAGCAAGCTTTATTCACACTTGCCAAGCTTGCCCAGAAGCCTCCTACAACTTGGCGAAGAGCAAGCAACACTTGGCTGAGATTTCGCAGTGTGCATTCTTCGCACGCTGTTGCGAATGATCAATGTTTGGCACCTATACCTTTCTCGGTACGCGAGGAAACACGGGTTCTGCAACCGGAGGGCTTGTTTGGCGCCAGGGTGATGGTGGCCTGGGCGATGCGATGGCAAAATCCGTTTGTGCATGAAAACTGAGACCAGAGCCCAAGAAAGGTTTCAAAGGGACTCCAAATCGTGCTTCAGCTTCTTTCCCCCGCCTTTAAAAAACGGTCTTTCGAAAAGGCGCGTTTGTTCGCGGATAGGGCTCAGCTCTTCCAATGACGATTCATCCACAAAGCTGGGCTCAACTGGCACAGGTCTCCTTACGCAACTAATGGGGGTTCAGCCAGGGTTGCTGAGTGCTTGGCAGTATGCTATCATCAGGTAGAAGCACGCATGGTTGACTGGCAAACCCGACACAGCCTGCACAAAACATCTGTGCGTAGTATCCTTCTCAACCTTCGAAAACACCCGGCAGCATACTCTTCGGTAGCATTCAATACCTAATACTTAAACAAAAAAGGGAGGTTCGGGAAGACAAGTATGGAGCCCATAAACTGTTTTGGAGTCTGCCGTGGCGAGTTGAAATGCGCAGCGCGCGAAATCAAGTTGCTTAAATGATGCTGAGGGGGTGCGGCAAAATAGTCAATTGCATCACTTGGCCACACTCCTGGCAATCAGACCTCGACTTCCAAAAAAGCCACTCAGACTGAATCCCAGCATTCAAATGTCCCTGCCAAAGGCGTCGGGCCATACACCGCCCTGAAGAATGCAAGATGCAAAGCTATCAGAAAGCTATGGCAAGAAAGACATGGCTTTAAACTCTGCCATTCTGAGGCAGCTAAGGATTCGGCATTCTAGCCAGGTGGTCACCCAATTTTGGCCGGAAGATGAGACGTCTTAATCTAAGAAAGACCCAACACTAGGACATCTTTGGCCAGGAATTGGACACGTTTCCATTCCAGCCCCCAGCTCCACTCCGTTCCAGTTGAGGACCAATTTGCAAGGCTCAAGAGAAAAACCTTCCAAAAAAGGCCAAGCTGCTAGGGCATAAGGGTACTCCACTGCTCCGGCACGCCTGGGCGCGAAAACTGTGTCATATCTACTGGAACAGGTTAACCTCGGATCAATGCATGTCAACACACCGCTTCACCCGAACCCATCAGCACCCTTACAGGTTGCACCCTCCTGAAAGGTTCCCTCAACGTCCCTCAGACTCCTCGACACCAATTGTGCCACGGAAATGACATACAACAGCAAACGCAAAGGATTCCATGTGTATCTACCATGCCTTGAACGTTCGTTGTGCATATTTCCTCTATGATTGAACGCAGCGCAGTCACATGCCGTGTAGCTACCTCTTCCAAACAGAGAGCCGCTGAGCGACAGTCGCTGTACTCTAAGCGAATGCACACAGCAAGACCAAGGTGGACATGCAACGCTAATTACTTTCAACATTCCCGCAGACTGGTGCTCGACACAACGAACTCGCGCAAATAAATGAGTCATTGTGTCTTTCTTTCTCTCTCTCTGTCTCAGCAACCAACGGTTCAGGGTCTGGCCTCTAGAACATCCTGCATCAAAAAGCATACTCAAGTCACAACGGCAGGAGTCACACTAGAAAGCAGATCAAGTATTGTTCAGCTTTGGACCGCACAATCGGGTAACAGACAAGTCTCCCGAACAAGCAACAAATTCTGTTCTTGTGCAACGTCGCTGTTGCAAATGCACCTGCAGAAATGGTGCAGGCAAGTATCCTTAATGCCTCGGCAATGTAGGGGTACTCGTTCCTCAGCGACGCGGAGCCGATCATCAATACCGAACACAAAGGAAGCCAACGGTCCTGTGATCGATGTCGACATTGGCCAGCATTGCATGTTTCATTGCTGCTTACGCGAAGATAAACATTGCCAACAACCTGATAGTAAGCTGTAGTTTGCAAACTGGGCAGTGCACAGCCTGAAAAATGCGAAGCCAATCATCTCCCAAGCAAACGCCATGCAGACAAAGGTCCACTCCCAATCGTGGGTCAGCGTCATTGAACTCATCGCCTCGCCCGCCAGCTCGTAGAGAATGTACGAAGCCTGAGCGGCGCCATTTGCCCGCAAGCTCGCATGTCTATTTTGAGCATCCGCTCGAGCAAGGCTATGAGTCTATGAGGATCCCATTCGCAAATTGCGCGCAAAGCCCAAGTGTCATCATGTATCCTGGTTAAAAACCCGGAGCTACCCTGAGCATCCTGAGAACACTGTAGGATGCACAAGTACACCGTTTCAGTATTGCACCACAGCTGCATTGCATATCCGTCAATGACAACGCTCGAAAGCTACCGTGCCAGTCTTGCGATGCGTCAGTCTTACCCTGATGTAATGTCTCAGCAAAACCATAGGGCCGCCCTCACTATCCCACACCAGCAAACCGCCAAGGCTTTTTGCTAGGCTATCGCAGAACTAGTTCCTCCTAGCCCGCCCCAGAAACAGCCAGGCAAAGAGTGAGGCCTCTCTGACTTGCGAAAACTACTCATTCCTTTGCTTTGAGCCATCCCATCTAAGCGGTTGAATTGGCAGCCCGCGTTAATCGAAAAGTAATTTTGTCTGGTTCCTGCTCTTGTAAACCACTAATTGCTCTGCCTTTGGCCAAAAGCGAACTTTGGAAAGCACAGTAATATTGATCCCTGACCAGAAACTTGTCAGGCTAACAAAAAAAAGCTTGGCAGTTGCTCCAGAAGAGGGATGTTGAAGACAAGTAAATTCTGGGGAGTATTGGGGAGTTCTTGCGTATGTGTCACAGTATGGAAACACCTGTAAAGCCACCATTTGTCAAGGGAACCAGCACCATGGCCCAGAACTGAGCGGGTCATCAGGCCAGTGGAAAAGCCGTGTACTTGTGCCTGGGCTGTTTCCAATAGCAAAATCCACACCAAGCGCAAATGGTTCGGAAATGACGAGGCGAGCTTGGGAGGCCCCCTTTGACTCTGCCACTGCAAACCAAGAAGCCGAACTGAAGAGGTCTTGCATCCTGGGCAAGGAAAGAATGAGAGACAAGCTTGAATAGAAGCTCTACTAAAAGGCAAATAAATGGCAGCAGCAACAACTGCTTCACCGATGCCACCTGTGGCAAGCAAAGGAGCGCGATGGCAGGGCGGTTTTGTACCGGGGAGGAAGAATACGTGTGGAACGATGGGTGTCTGATTCAATTCATTGACCCCTCCAAAGCATGAAACTGAGATGCTGAATTGGGCTTAAACTTGCAGTCCCTCAATGCGGCCTTCCAAATCCAGCCTGACCTTCCACAAAACACGCTGGTTCCACAAAGTTTCTTTACCTCCCAAGTAGCACATTGAAATGCTGGTTTCGGACATGCGGCGTTCGAACTATTCGACCTTGATGCTGCCTGGATGAATAACTCCATCAGTACGCAACCATGTTCGGGCCACATGAAAAGGCTGTGCCAGTTGTCAGAAACTGGGCGACAATGCCTCCTCTTTACCTCTCATTCTGGTAGCGAGTACCCAAATGCTCATCTTGTCTTCGTTCCAAACGTCAAAGAGCAAACATACAGCTTGTACAAGGGATCTCAAAACGGTTGGTCCAGCTGACACCTTGGACCCTTGGGTTAGGCCGTTCATCTTCCAATCCGCAAGTGGTACTTCCAAGACTGAGGCGCAAAAACTGCTTACGGTGAGCCTGTTCGGACTAAGAAACAATCAGTCACGGTCAGACAGCTCAAAACCCACAGCTGACAAGAGACAACCCAATGTTCATGTATCTGAACATAATTGGCATGACACAACACATTGCCCGTATGCGAGTGATGTTTGCATTCAAAAAGGAATTCAGGCCCCATCCTTTGCTGACATCTCGTTGAACAACAGTCAAACACAAGTCATGGATTGCACGTTCTAGCACCGCAACCGCTGTCACCATCAGAAGAATATGCCGAGGCACGTAGAGTGGTGCATCAGAGCTGCACCCACCGAAGGAAAGCCGTGCTGCACCAGCTCGCTCTGCGGCACAAGCTTGAGTTCACTGGAATCAGTTGGCCCTCAACAGGGCATCCTCAAACAGAGTTCGTGAGTCAGTGTGTGGGTGTGTGCGTGTGTGTGTGCGTTTGGGCTTTGTTCTCACCCATAGCGCACAACCTTTCGGGCGGCCCTTGATTCATCCCTTTGAAACTCATGCTTTACGTGCCCTGAGTGCCCAGGTTGCTGCCGGCCATATTGGGTATCTGTGGAGCAGTCTTCTGCGTAGGCCTCTGCAGGCTGATGAATCACTTCAATGAGGTTGGTATTTGCACAACCATGCTTGTAGTATCTCATACTCACTATGTGCCTTGCGGAGATCAAGTGTGTAAGGGTTGACACCGGAAGGCCTGCGTTCTGGCTTGCACGGGAGGTTGTTGATAACATGAGTGGGCGGCCTATCTTAATTCCCAGTTGATAGTCCTCCTCTGGATCAGGACATGTCACCAATGACCCAGGCACGCCAAAGTGCTGACCGTAGTTCTGAAAATCACCATACATTCCATTCCATGATGTCTCTGTGTGTGTGGCCATAGTGATGGCCCCAACACTCAACACCAGCTACTCTTTTCGTACTGTGCTTTTAATGCAGTGTGTCGCCGCACTGAAGCACCAGATCAGAAGCTATGCTCTCATCATACATAATTCGATCGAGGCACCGAGTCATCCACTTCGATCCACTCTGCTTTCGTCTGTGGCACCTGAGCAAACGCATGGCGTGCCATGGGCGTTGCTGGGCGTGACTACCAGGGTTGGGGGCAAGCAATCTCGCGGCCCGACTCTTCTCAGATAGAGGGCTGGCCCACTGTTGCACTTTAGAGGACTGCCTAACAACCTGGAAACAGCCATGTTACAACCATCCCTCCAATGCAATATGCTAATTCAGTTGTACCCAGTCAGTAAGCAGTAAGGAGAACTGGCAAGGCCCCTAAGGTAAAGCATAAACCATATCCGAGATGTTGCAAGACAAGATTCTAAATGCCCAACTCGCAAGGGCCGCTTCCTGCGAGAATGGCTGAACCATGCTACATCAGCACAAAGCGCCTGAATGTTTCTTGTGCTCACTTTTGGTAGGGCACAGCTAAATTGCATGCCCTGCCCCAAACTAGGGAGCCGCAAGCGATGCGTCAGCCTGAGACTCCCGGCAACCATTTCCACAGGCTCCATCATGGGCATCGGCGACCTCGCAAACAAAATATCCGCAAGGCGGGCAGCAAGTCCATCACACCAGAATGCCAAACATGAAATATCATATCAGAGTGTGTGTGTGTGTGTAAGCGCCTGAGATTATATGATGGGCAATCCCCGTGTGTGCCAAATACTCTGCCTTCACAACTCAAGTGAGACCAGCAAAATGGTCTGCCTCACTCAACATTCGCTCAGATCTCCGACTATTAAGTCTGAGTGGATAACCCTTTGCTGTTTCCAGTCACAAACAAAGTAGAGTACGTGGAATTCCGCCTCCTCCATCCCACAAACGGAATTGTAAAGACTTACAGCAGCTGAAACAACAACTACTCTATTGTTGGCATCTCTGCACCACTTCAGCCAATCACCTACCACAGAAAAGGCGAGGGCATGATAAAATGGCGAATCCCGGAATGCTTCGTGGTATGGCGTCATACTTTGTCCACCAGCTTGCTTTTATTATGACCCTTGCTTAAATGTTCTTGGCGCATGGGGACTCATTGGTGATGCTGCTCGGTGAATGCTCATCCCATGAGACCTCCCGTAGCAGTCATTGCAGTCTTGACGTGGCCAAACGTACAACTTGAAAAACAAGATGCCCGTGCTGGTCTCTTTATCAGATCACGCTGCGTGCCTACATTGGCAGTAAAATTACGCAAGCTTGACAGGGACTTCAATCACAACATGTCATGTGCCGTGATCAAAGCTGGGCTAGGCGCATCAATTCGTTGACCCTGCTGCATCGACTGAATGTTGCCAGCCCTGTAAGCCCCTCAGACCCCAACCACGACTTGGACGCGCATCGAGAAATCATACCAACCTCGCTCACCAACCCACACACCACAGTCTTCTCTGAATATGGGGCCCCGACGGCCCGCCAAGCCTCAGCTCGGTCTCCCACCTTCTGATCTGAGACATGCGGATCGTCCCTCAAAAATGCTGGATGTGACACCATGAACGAGTGCCCAAAACACGGACCAAACATGAGACCTTATGGGACCCTGTTAGGAGCCAATCGGGCAGGGAGCCCTTTAGAATTCTGCATTGCATCGCGCTTCAAACTGTTGGCCAAACGCTTGGATCTCCATCCACAATATTCCTGCGCCAAACCTCAGGTTCTCAGTTCCAGGCGGCATCCACGGCTTGGCGGCGGTCCTCAGCGAACATCTGGTGGACAAAGTGCAAGTCAAGCACTTGAATCAATCGGAGGGAATTCGGAGGCCTGCCGCGTTGTTCTTTTTGGTTGGCTACGAGTAGCTGCTGCAATGTGGTTGGCATGATGCACAGTTGCCATATCCAAGAATGTGAGAGCGTGCTCTGTCGCTTTCCTCAAGATGTTGCCACGTTGCCTGGGGGACCAGATAATATATGAACATATGAAAAGCACCGTGTTGAATCAAGAGTTCTGCAAGCGCAGCATCTGGTGAAGCAGTTGATGGTCTAGCAAGTCTAGAACTCACCATATCCTGCAATCAGTGTGCACTGCTTGCTGACATGTGTACTGTGCAAACAAAAAAACACTAGAATATGCAATTCCCATTGATGCGACAAGTGCGACCTTTTGCTTAACATCTACTGAATCCTCCTACATGTAGGGGACACGCATCAAGCTATGGGTCCGATCAAACAGGGGAACACTAGGTAAAAATAGTGTCTTAAAACATTAAGCCTGAAGCTGCCCAAACAATGGTGACATGACAAACCCAACCACCGACACAAATCCGGCAACAACTCCTGAGCCAATGTCTTTGCACCCGGCTGGGTGGCTGAGTCGCTTCTTTCAAAAAATCCAGACAACTCGTTTGGACCACATAATGCGCATTCACCGATGCTCACTTGAAGTCGACAAACTTGAAATCCCTGTGAACAAACGCAACCATTTCTCGAACACATGCGGCATATCATTTGGGGGTTTCAAATTGGCCTCTGACTGCCCAGTGGTGTCCAAAGAGGGTTTCCCAACGATAATGACGGGAACAAACCCAAAATGCCGCCACAGGCACAGAGTTCGCCGTGATATGCAATATGATCTGGTTGGATTTTCAAACCACAAGAACGAACCGCCGAGGGGGTGATGTCGGGGATTTATGCGCCGAAGGATCTTGACGCCTTGGGACCATCACCAAGTTGGATGGTTAGCTGTGAGGCCTGGACTTGTAAGTCTAGGATCAACCCCAGAACCCTCCGTGAAACCTAGCCAACTGGCTCAGAACCCAATCCTTGGAACAGTACTTGACAACCGTTCCATACCACCCTGATGCAACCGCCACGAAATCTGCTCCGGGCTAACAAATGGTTTTGAGGTCGTGCAACCGAAAGTTCGCCGAGGGGTCACTTTCAAGAGCCGGCAACTTCCAGAAGCCAACCAGGAATGCGCAGAGGGGTTCGGTTTGCAAAAGCAGTGTTTTCCCCAAAACGTATACACTAAGGGGTTCTTGGGGCGATGCGCTCTCGCTGCTCATTTTTCGGCTTTTGCTGGCAGGGCCAACATTTACGGGCGCCGGCTTGGAAACCTCGCGCGAAACGAGTTTGTTTGATGAAAAGTGCATATTTGATGGTAGGGACCTGGCCCGCCGAGGCTCTCACTGCGGCGAGGGGTCACGCGGCGGTGTCGTCTTGTCAGATGAGGCTACGACTCTTGGACAACGGAGCTCTAAACGCAAAAAGTTGTCTGCGTGCGACAGCTTCGCATGAAACGGACCTTTCTTCGAACCTGCACGCTCGCTGTGGCGCCGCGCCAGTCTTCGGATTGTGCCTTGACGGCTGGGTTCAATGTCCAGAGCAGCATTCTGTGAGACTGGCATGCGTTGATCGTGGTGGGCGCAGTATGCTTTGCGCTGATGCTGTGGGTTGCGTGGCAAGCGCAGCATTGCAGAAACTTCGTCTGTGAATTTCGTGGCAGGCGCAGCGCTTCGCTCATTTGCAAGCGCTGCACGAAACTGATCCCTGCGGGGATCGCTCGTGTCGACGCGCTCTCGCTGCCTCTGCGGACATTGCGCGTTGAAGCGCTCTTGCTGCGGCGCCGCGCCCATGTGTCTTGAGCTTGGCGAACCCTCTGCGAAGGTTGCGCAGTTGCGCTCGTCGAAGCGCTCTCGCTGCGGCGCCGTGCGAGTGCGTCTCGGGCACGGCGAACCCTCTGCGGAGATCGGGCGTGTCGAAGCGCTCTGGCTCTCAACGAACCCTCCGCGGAGATCGGGCGTGTCGCCCTCTGCGGCGATCGTGCGTGCAGCGCTCTTGCTGCACCGTGCAATGTGTCTCGGTCGTGGCTGCGGCCGCAAAATCGCAGCTTGCACATGCAGGTGTGAAGTCGCAACTTTAAGTGCAAATAGTACGCGAAGCACACTCCCGCAGCTCCGGCTACGTGCAAATTTGGCGCTCGAAGCGCGCGCGCCTCGCAGCTCCAGCTCGAAAATCACAAATGTTAAGCGCGAAAGCAATGTTCGGAAAGCGCATTCTCGCGTCTCCAGCTCGCAACTTCAAGGTGGGCAGCACGCGAATTGCACTCCCGTATCTCCAGCCCTAAAAAAAGCAACTTGCATAGGGCAAAAGTTGTAGTTCCACCGAAACGAAAACCGCCAGCCAAGCAGCATGGAAGGTTGGGCAAGAGACCATCATGCACAAGCATCGCGCGCAGCATTGCGCACGGAGTCGTGCTCGAAGTCGGGCGCAGCATCATGTACGACGTCATGCGCAGCATCATTCGCAACATCACGCACAACGTCATTCGCAACATGAGGCGGAACGTCACGCGTAGCTTCACGCGCGGCAATAGCATTGCGCGCAAGAGAAGCTGTCAGGAGAGATTGTGAAGCATGATGCTATAAGCTTGCTCGTCAGAACTTGCAGAAGCATTGCTTGAGCAGAGACGTTGAAGCGTTTACGTTTTGCTGCTCATCTGGCCGGGGAGGTGTCAGAGCTTATTAAACGTGTTTCTATGCTTCCGGGCCACCGGTCGTCAAAGTAAGCCATGCCGGGTAATCAGGGTTGACCAGCCGAAAGTGCGCAGAGGGTTCACTTGGCAACTTCGAGAACGCAAAAACAACCGTTTGGGACGTATCCGCCCAAAGTGCGCAAGGGGTTCACTTTATCCTCAAACACAATCACGAAGTTGGTCATCGCACGGCACCACAATTCGGCGTCTGCCAGGCAAGGCGCAAGGCCAGCTGGGGCATGCCTCCAAAGCCTGGCAGAGACGGCTTCTCCCCGCCGCCATTCATGCCCAACAGCAATGTTGGGGTCTCTCTCGCTGGGGTAGAACGGTTGTAGAATGGCCCCCCCTTCCCGTCGCAGAGTGCCCACGCCGCTTCTTTCTGGCTCCATTTCAGGGTGGGCTGCGACCCCTTTTGCACAAACCTGGACCCCTTTGAGAAGCAACTTGCATAACGGTCAGCGTTGCAGGTGTCACCTCATGTTCCTAGGTGAACCTCTTGCACAAAGGTTTGCAAAACCTGATTGGAGCGCCACGTGTCACAAGTACGAAGTCGGGCTATAGTGTTGTCCAGCTAGTCGAGGCGAGCCAAGGCGAGAAAACAAGTTCGGTGGGAACCCTACGTTTGCCCGCCGCCGTAATTCGGCCGCTTCCTCAGGATTCCACCTGCTTGCCCGGATCTTCACCATAGAGCCACTGAGCTTTGTCATAACTGAACGCATCTGATGGAGAGATTGATACGATGCCCTCACTGTACGCTAGCCTATACATCTCAGGAGCGCGCCAAACAGAGAACAGGCCTGCCTCGACTGCGGAGGACTGAGCGGCAACTGACTTCCTGGCCTTTTGCTTCCAACCTCCGCCCAAAGCACCAACCCGCCGAGTGACCCGCTTCACAGCCCCGAGCAAATTCTCCGCCACGTTATCACCAGCAGCGCGTGTGAAGTGCTTCTTGTAATTAGCTCTTGACTGCTGCGTGCTTGGGCTTCGCCTTCTTCTCTAGCCAGGAGCGGGTCGGCTTCTCGAGGTCCGTCTTACGCAAGGCAGTGCTTGGTTGGGGTGAACAGGCGCTGCGCATGCTTGACGCCCGGCAGGTGTGCCCTCTCGGTGGCATTGGCAGCTCCGGCCCATGCGCGAGCACCATCTCTTGCCAAGATGGTTTTCTTTCCCGTGGCAGCTGTGATTGGCGGTGTCATCCTGCGCTGTCTCCGGACCAAGTCTTCCCTTGGTGGCTCTGTTGTGGAGGACCCGGCAAAGCCATCTGCACGCAAACCGTTCCACCATGGCCAAGGTGCGCCCGTAGTTGGCAGCGCGGACTGTCCGCCTTGCACAAACTTCCGCCTCTTCGACCTGAACCTGGAACTATCTGCCTCGACCATATCTGCGCTGAAGACCTGCTGGTCAGCCTGCACGAAGTTGGACCACGCGAGGCAGAGCTTGAGACGGTCGTAGTGGTCCTCCACTTTGTGACAGGCCGCCTTCCAGCTGTCACCGGGGCGACGGCACATGTGAGCTGCGCTGTCATTTGGCAGCTTGCAGCCGAGACAGTAGGCAGCCCTCAGCAAAGCTTGGAAATCTTGGTGAGTTCCACCCTTCGCAGAGTGCCATAAGGGTGTGCAGGGCTGTGTGGCAAAGTCATTCGACACCGCGAAGGACATGCTTTCCCACCGCTGCCGGAAGCCGCTCTTTGCTAGGATGCGCTTCCAGCGCTTGAACGTAGCCGCGTGCTCATCGCGGGGCAAAACCCCGTGCTTGACCAGGAAGCTCTTGGCATCATCTTGTGACAGGTGCAGTATCTCCTCGAAGGAAGGCTGGTCAACATCTTTCAGGGCTTCACCCGCAAGACACTTGCTGACCCGGCTTCTGCCCAGAGTTGAAAGCGCGATTACCCCCATTTCTTTGGCTGCTGGAGCTTCTTTTTTGCCAGTCAACGGCGGCACCTACTCTTTGGGGATCTTGAATCTGGCACGGTTGACGCGGGGTGGTCTGGGAGGCACCTCAAGCTGCTGTTGGCTTGGGGCAGGCTGAAAGCGGTGCCAGCGCTGATCTCGCCACTGGGGTCAATGCCGTGGAGCCTATCCGACGAAGGCGTCCCCGCAGAAGTAGGCTCCGTGTCAACTGCTGGCGAACTGGAGAGGCTGGCAGCCAAAGCGGTCACCTGGAGAGCAGTTGCAGTGGGCGAAGGTGTGGCCTCTCGCAGCCAACCAGCTCTGTGCTGTCTTGCCCACTGCGCCCAAGCGTAGGCAAAGAGCTGTCGCCGGAGTTGTTGGATCAAATTTACGAAACCCCATCCTAAACATCTCCCCGAAGCCCGAAACCCCCCCATCCTAAACTGTGAGTTGCATGTCTTCCCCCCACCCCGAAACCCGAATCCCCCCATCCTAAACTGTGAGTTGCAGGTCTTCCCCACCCCGAAACCCGAACCCCCCCCCCCATCCTAAACTGTGAGTTGCAGGTCTTCCCCCCACCCCCGAAGCCTGAAACTGTGAGGCGCAGGTCTTCCCCCCCCACCCCGAAACCCGAACCCCCCCCATCCTAAACTGTGAGTTGCAGGTCTTCCCCCCCCGCCCCGAAACCCGAAACCCCCCCATCCTAAACTGTGAGTTGCAGGTCTTCCCCACCCCGAAACCCGAACCCCCCCCCCATCCTAAACTGTGAGTTGCAGGTCTTCCCCCCACCCCGAAACCCGAAACTGTGAGTTGCAGGTCTTCCCCCCCCACCCCGAAACCCGAAGCCCCCCCATTCCTAAACTGTGAGTTGCCGGTCTTCCCCCCCACCCCGAAACCCGAAACCCCCCCATCCTAAACTGTGAGTTGCAGGTCTTCCCCCCCCACCCCGAAACCCGAAGCCTAAACTGTGAGTTGCAGATCTTCCCCGTCTCAGCCCGAAACCCGAAGCCCCCCCCAACCTAAACTGTGAGTTGCAGGTCTTCCCCCCACCCCCGAAGCCTGAAACCCCCATCCTTAACCGTGAGTTGCAGGTCTTCCCTGCCCAGCCCGAAACCCGAAACCCCCCCATCCTAAACTGTGAGTTGCAGGTCTTCCCCCCCACCCCGAAACCCGAAACCCCCCCAGCCTAAACTGTGAGTTGCAGATCTTCCCCCCGCCCCCACCCCGAAACCCGAAGCCCCCCCCCCCATCCTAAACTGTGAGTTGCAGGTCTTCCCCCCACCCCGAAACCTGAACCCCCCCCCATCCTAAACTGTGAGGTGCAGTCTCCCCTCAAAAGCCAAAAGCTCCCCATCTTAAAGCATGAGTTGCCCCAAAGCCAAGTCACCTCGCAAGCGTGCCAGAGTGATACAGACTGGCAGCTGCACAACCTGCGCCTTCTCCGTAGGGTCAAGGTACACTTGCACCCAGCACCATGCGGGGTAGAACCCTTGACGACTCAACATCTGCGAACAGTTGCGCACCTCTCAGAAAACCTCATGCATGGATCACAAGAACGTCACGCCTGTGCGGCAACATGGACCCTAGGTGACAAAAGCCACGGAGCCTAGCTGACAAAAACCTCACGTCTGTGCGGCAATATGGACCCTAGGTCACAAAAAGCTCGCGCCTGTGCGGCAATATGTTGCCTAGGTCACGAAAACCTCACGCCTGTCACAAGGTGGGCGAACGTAGGGGTCCCTGGGAACAAGTTATACTGCAAGAGCAAATCCACCCATGCACTTTTTTGCAATTGCGACAGACATTTCTGCCGCAACGAATCCCTGGTATGGGCGCAACTGCAGGGGAAATTGCACGTTTTGGCGTCGCCATATGGCACCTTGTGGTGAGTCCACCGCACTGCGCAGGCAAGGTCATCTTTCCATTGCAGCTGTTGTCGGAAGCCTAAAAACCATCACCAATGATTCAGGAATTATGTGTCGTGCCCAGTTGTACCTGTATATTCACCAACTGAAAAATAATGGGTCCTCAAGCAATGTGCCAAATCACAGGACCAGGACCCTTCACAAATGGAGTTGCAGATCCCATTCCTGTCGCCTTGCAAGCCACTTTCAAGGCTGCTGATCTTGAGCCACAGCCGGCAAACACCCAGCGAGCACCATCAATGGTACACTGGCCGGACCCGCCTTGAAATCCGCCTGCCCGCACACGGAAGCTGATCTGCCTGTCCATGCCAAGCTGACAAATCTGAACGGAACCAAACAAGTTGAACAATGCATCTGACCACATCCAACGCCTGATTGTTGAATGCAACTCCATGGAGATTCTGTCAGGGTCTTAGGGTCTTAACATGGGGTTAGCATGCGCAAACTTGTCTACTTTGTACTTTGTCCTTGATCCAGTAAAAACATGAGAAAGCAAATGCCTACATTCCTCAGACTCAAGCCCCAAACAGAGTCGAGAGAATCCTTTGATGTTTCGGGCCTGAGCTCAGAACCTCCAACGAAAGCAGGCAGGAAAGCAACCAGGCAGGCAGGCATTCAGGCAAGCAGCCTGCAAGCCATTAGGGCAAGCAGGCAAGCAAGCAAGCAAGCAAGCAAGCAAGCAAGCAAGCAAGCAAGCAAGCAAGCAAGCAAGCAAGCATTCAAACAAGCAGGCACAGGGCCGCTTGTTCATGCGGGATTCCACCAACTAAAATAAGTATCCCATTGGGCAAAATGCGCGTTCCCGGAACCCTCCTGGAACCTGTCGCGGGCCGTATGCTAAGATCGCAGCTGTCTATTGGGAAACAACACGCTGTCACAGCTGGTGCCCATGGCAATGATTCTCACGCTTTCAAGTTTCAGCACGCAAAACCACAAGGGAGCAAGTGATTATTTTTCAGCACAAAGGCAAGGAATGGGATACATCAAAACCAGAGGAAACCAACAACGAGGCATGGTGATTTGCGCCAAGCAAGTTCAAGACCCGATGGGGATGTTTAGCAGGGTGCAGTGCAGCTGCGGAGAGAATTGGAGGGAGCACAAAGCCTTTCCGCCGTGGAAACATCCGTGGCACGTGATTGGCCAGGAAGCCCTGGTTGTTTGCAAGCTGTGAAGAAAATACCACATGTGAAGAATCCTCGTCGTCCTAAAAACAACATGTCGGCTTCTTGCCAAGTTGCACTGGGCTGGCCGCCACGCCGGTCATGCCATTGATGCCGTTCGTGCCGTGGGCGCCATTCTCCCGCCAAGCCCCCCTGTTAGCAAGGGACCCGACATTGAGTGGGCCAGATCGCCTAGAGAATGTCAGTCAAATTTGGCACACCCATGCTAAGGAACGCTTCTGGTGGTGCGAAAGCACACGGCTTTCAAATGACCATGCCTCCGGCACGAGCTAAACAAACAACATGAATCATGCCTTCTGTATATATGCAACGTATATAATCACACATCCGCGCAATACTGCGCCGACAACTTGCGATACAACCCAGGATGGTAAATTCAACTGAATGCACAAATGCAAGCGCGCACGCAGGCTACTCCCTGTCCAGGTGCACACTTGCTCCCATCTTCCCATCCATTGGCAGAAGTTAAACGAGTACTTGAACATCAGGCAAAAGTTACACACGACGGCGGAAGGTCCCAAGGAAGGCACGCATGGAGCGAATCTGGTAAGGATTGAAATGTTTGTGCCGTTTTTGCAAGTGGAATGACTGGTTTCTTCACCCATGTTTGCCGTCAAATGCGGGTGCCAGGTGAAACCCGAGGAAGTGGGGAGGCGGGAAGGGGCGAGAGGGGTTAGAAGGAAGGGGCGGAAGGCATGGACGAGTTTGAAGGAGTGGAAGGGTGGCTTCTGCTTGTGTTGGTGCAAACCTCAACTATCGACATAACATTTAACGATCGCAAATAACAAGTTGCTCCTGATGTATAACATTTTGCAAGTTACAAACTACAAGTACAAAGAGAGAAGGTGACCTCGGATCTTGGCTATTTGATGGCCAGGCGAATCAGTCACTCGGCAAGCCTTGGCAAGGCTGGACTCTGTGTTGGCTTCGGCCTCCGCGGTCGGCGCCGTGAAGTGTGAGGCTTGCGTGCGTGGGTGCGTGGGTGCGTTGCTCTTGTTTGCATCTTTGTCTTTGTGACATGATCACGTATACATATATACAGCATAATATATAGAATATACCTTCGGCAAAGATATGCATGTCTGGCCTACATCATGTATTGCAAACCTCACTGGGTGGTTGCGGGAAAATCACACAAAGCCCCTGTTTCGACAGCCCAGCTCTGGCTGGCTGACCATGTGCCGGAAGCAACACTGTCAAATATGTCTTGCTGCAAAACCTATGTCCTGAGCCAGCGCAAGGTGCATCCTTCCTACATACAATAGTCGGCGCAGGGTACAGTAAGGGCTGGCCAGTGTCCCTTGTGTAGGCCAGGTGTCCTCAACAGGAACCCTGTTAACAACTTGTGGAGGTTTGACCCATACCTTCCAACCCAAGTAACAAGTTGATTTGACCGCACTTTGGCGTGCATGAGAAACTGTGTCTTTGCAGAAGATTACAACGACATGCGAACACCCAACACCGGGTCCCTTGGGTTGATGCATGCCCAACTCTGTCTGGCAAGCCTTGAGAAGTCACCAGCCGCTTTGGGTCCACTCGTTCTGAGACCTTGCAACTCTCCGAACCATAAGATCCATCAGGTCCCTTGAGGAGAAACTCGGTATTCAAGGAGCTTCCAGTTGCATCTATTCAGGTGTACGCATGGTGGGAGCATTTGCAGCCCTCAGTGCTCCCAGCCGGACTGCCTGTGAGGCGCACCTGCGCAAAGACAATGCATTCGATCAAGTCAAGGGTCGGCCGGTACCACACATGCTCAGACCATGGCTTGGGATCATGCTTCGGTAGATTTGGGATCATGCCTCGGTAGATAACGGTAAAGTAAGGTAACCAGGTGTCTGGTCCCCTTTCACAAACACCTCTTGTGACATTTGCCTTTGGGTTCTCTTGAAAGAGCGGCTGGTCTGATTGTCGCAGCCAGTTTGCCCAACCCTTTGCATTAAAAGAAATACACCCGGGTCGCAGTTGTTTTCAGACACGCCCCGGAACAAGGAGCTATATATATATATACATTAAAGCCCTGGCATAGTAGCAGGGAGCTTGACCACGCGGATTGAGACATCCCAAGCAGAGTGTCGTGTAGCACCAAGGTCGCACTTTCAAACTCCGGTATACACCAGTTGTCTGATTCTTGCGAAAACTGATAGGATTGCATTAGCAAGGTCTGACGATCTCTATCCAACATGCAACAAAGGGCCTTTCCCCACTGTTTGACATGGAACAATATGTGTCTAAGCACCTAAAAGGCCATCATGTCTTGACCCCGTCATGGGACTATGTGGAGTCTCGTTGAGGTCATAGCTTCAAAGAAATCTAACCCGAAGGATTCTTCTCTGTACCCAGACTGTTTATTCAAACAAACAAACGGAGCTAGTGCGGAAGACGCGCGTATTTGACCCCAAACAAGGAATGACGAGGCCACTAGGCGGCCCCTTCTGCGCAAGCCTTCCCAGAGTCTTAGGGAGACTTAGGGACGTCAGTTTGGGAGGATAGCACTAGACCCGCAGGCTGCCGCAAAATGATTGCGATCCTTCCAAATGCTTGCTTTCTTGTTGCTTTTCCGTTGGCTTGCTTGAGAAGGGGCTTACCCAACATCCAACGTTTGACAAATTCCATCTGGCAATGTAGCCGCTAGCTTGATTTTGTTGCGGTCTCTACAGTTGGCAGCTGAAAGTGAAATACTGTAGCCTTGCCTTCACCAACGTGCTTTCTGTCCACCTCCACGCGATGATTAGAGCCATTGTTTTACAAGTGGCCTGCGTGTATACTATATATGCATATGCACACGTATGTACGTCACATATTGTATAATCATGTATATGATTCGAAGAAACAAATTCATTGAGCCCAATGTGAGACGATTGCTAGAAAAATTGCAACACACTCATTTTGAAAAGTAGGTTTGACCCGTCTATTGCTTGCCTCTGGGCTTAACATGGTCAACACTCCTTTTTGCTGGCTACAGGACTCGTTGGCGGACGTTGGCTTGTATGCCACAAGCGGTACCGTTGAAACCCCACGCCTCCGGCTGAAGACGGCCCCGGCCTGAACACGACAAGAAAGGGCCCGACCCACATCCGAGCGAGAAGCAAGGAACATGGCAGCTCTTCCCGGATTAGGCACGGCAATTTCAATCGAACAGAATACAACTGAGTACAGGAAGTAAAGCATCAGTTTGCTGATCAAGAGAAGCATTGAAACTGACACATTTAGATGCGAACGCTGGCCTGCGTTATCTCAATGAGGGGCAAAGTGGGTTCCCATGCCTGCAAAGGAAACAAAGCAGAATACAGATTAAGAACCCGTCGGCAGGAAGACTTTACCAGGAGAAACAAAGCGGTAGCATCACCTGCACAGCAGCAAGTTGGAACATTGTCTATAGCGCCCCCAGCAAATGGTGCTTGCCACAGATGCACGCCGAAAGCTGTTGCAGCCGAGGGAGCCATTTATTCATGTGTGCCACACCGTGAGACCCCACGAAACTCCACCCGCGCCCAAAGCCAGTGGTGAAACAAGGTGTAAGAAGGTGTAGAAAGGCCTGCTAGCAGCACCAACAAATCAAACATAAGCTGGATAGAGGCGAACTTTGCCGAATCAAGCCTAACTAAAGTTAACATCAACAGGCAGCTCTCGAACCCTACCCAAGACAATTGAACTCTCCGGCCAGCAGGTGCGCGATCTCGCCCTGAATGACTACAAAAACGGGCCAACTCAGCCTCTTCCCAAAGAAAATTCGTCGGCACTCAAGTCACAAGGCCTCTTTCCCTCTTTCTGTGCGTTCCATGGTCTCATGGTCTGCGTGAGCCTTCCAACACTAGCACATTCAAAAAAGAACTGTAGCGGAGGCACCTCTCAAGGTGCGCTTTGGAGACTCCAGCGATTCCGCAGCCAAAACCGAAATGGGGGCAACCAGGCAAACATGTTCGTCGGGACCCCCAGCGCCTCGAAGCCGTCATGGCCGCATCCACTCGCGCAATGCCGGCTGGGAGAACTCGCCCGTCCAAGCCCGCTGGACAGGACAGGCCGCTCAAGCACTTTGGTTTGTTGAGGTTGCGGATTGTTACCAAACAGCACAACGACAATCAAGCATTGCTGGTTCCCAACCCCCTTCTTGTTTTAGAGCCAAACAAAATGCTGCGATCGAATACTGGTCCAATATCCTTGGCCCCAATAGCGACGTCTTGTTCGCAGCACTTTGCAAGGCTTGAAAGACACTTGCAACTTGGCTCGAAAATTCCCATCATGCCCTGTCGTTATGTGTATGACATATGCTGTGTGAGCCAGAATTGCCATATCTCCCCATCATTCTTTGCTCGTCTACTCTTTCGACTGATCTGCCAGCTTGGCTCTGTTGTACGGTGCACACAAAAGCTAACGCTCTGAGCAGTTGCGAGATGAGCGCGCAGGACAAAGATCTCTGCAACTTGTTCTGCAGGGACTCGTCAAAGCATCCTGTCACGGCGATATCACCCCATGTTGCTTGCTCTGGCTATGGGTTGTGGGGCGAATCAACATCAACCGGGTCGAATGCCTTCGCACAGGATCACAACATCTCCTGAGAAGCGTTCAAACCAATGCTGAATAATCATGGTGTGGCAAGAGTCTGCTTGCGTTACGCGGCTACAAATTGCAACGCCAACCTCTTGATGAAGAGCAAAAAGAAACCTGAACACCCCTTAGTTGTTGCTTGAAGCTAAAGGCAACAAACAAGGGCACTTCTCTCACTCCCTGCGCTACAAGCGCTGGACAATGCTGGGGATCTGCAGGACCCAACGGTCTCAAGTTTCCATGTGGCAGCTGAAATGGCTCCCTGTATGGTGGCTCCCAAATGGGCAAGTATGAACCAACCTGCCCTGCTTTGGAGTGGCTTTGTTGAGCTTGCGGGCAACCTAGCACACAGGGGTTGTTGCCCTCCATGGCACCTCTCGCTGGCAATCTCCAGCCCCCAAGGCGCCGGGCGGTCACAGAGCGGCGCTCTCCAATGGGTCGCCACTGGCCAATGAGGGGCAATGCGGCAATGCGGCAGTGCGGCGACACCAAACACCGAAAGGCCCATGCCAAGTCCAATACGTGCCACCTGCATGGCAAATAAATTACGGTATAGGCACCAGCAGAAACCAGCATGCTCGCTGCGACTCACTCGCTCGCTCACAGTGTGCAGGCTGAATGAGACGTGCCTTGTCAAGTCTTTCAATGCAGACTGATGCCTGAATAATATTTTCCGATGTTTTCCGGCCCAGCTATATCCTCGACAAGCGACTGTTTTTTACAGTGTCATAATACTGGTAGACAAGACTTCTGCCCGAAACACACACGCAACTTTGTGATGAACCCTATGCTTCAGGTCGATATTGTTTCAAGTTGCCATCCGCATGGTAGACAGCCCGACCCCCAACAGCTGCAAAAGCACAGATCATTCTCCGATGGAAAATGTCGACCAGCTGTCGGCCAGCATGGAGAACAGCACAACATTTGCCTCTTGCATGCATTAGGAATCCCCAGGTCATCGATGGTTGCTTGGCTCTTGAAACTTGCTAGATACAGAGTGTCCAATTCAGAACAGCAATTCCCTTCAGACTGACTTGTCGGGGCAGCTACCCTCTGAGTAAGGGTCGGGATTGACCAATTTCAGGGGGCCTCCCACATGACTGGCAAGGTCCTCCGGATGAACCTGAAGTGAATCTCAGCGGGGCTGTCCAAAGCTCTCGGTTCAAAAGTTGGAAGCGTCACTTGTCAACGCTGCCTGCCGAGTTTGCCGAGGCCTCGGTGGCCAGGGTGAGCAGCAGTGGGAAGGCTGCCCTGGCGCGAAAGAAGCGCTTACGTTCCCCGAGGTTTGTACCCTCCGCAGCTGACACTCCTATTGATTTGCTAAAGGTGACATGTTCAAATTGCGGAACAGTCCTTGTTGGATCTCATTACTACGCAAGCGAAACATATCATGGTGGCTCTGCTGGCGTGAATCCGATCATAGCCCAGGATTCTCAACTGGACCTGTCGCTGCCGATTTAAGCATCATGTCAAAAGCTGCCAATAGTTGGGATTGGTGCCTTGGATCCGTATGCACCTAGCACAAATTCTACGGAAACTTGCAGGAGCATCCTGGATCTATTGGGGTGTGAACAGAAGCCCCCAGCGCTCGTTGGTGCAGAAATGCAGCCATTAATCATGTGGGCTTGCAGTTGAAGACGTGGCCAACACAAAACAGGCAACCAAATGCCAGATGAGCTCTGTGTTGCAAACTGGGCCAATACTGTGCGGCGCAAAGCGACGCCTTGCGAACCAAAGACAAACCTGCCGAAACAAGGAAAGCTGACAACGCCCTCATGTCCATTCCTGGTTTAAGGGGCCGGTATAGCGTCAGCCCTTTTCCGCTTGAGTTCGGAGAGTATCGTCGAGTAGGATAAGCATGCCAAACAGCTCAAAATGACCCCAAATGGAGCAGACACATGATGTCCTGGCAACCACATCTAACTCTTTGGAAGCCGTCCTTCATGAAAGAAGCGTGCTTTGTGGGTGTGTGCAAATCTCCTTTGACCTGCTCAGTATGTCAAGCAGCTCAGGAAATCAAGGCAGGTATGCCCTTCCCGTGCCGAGGCGCGGATGCCCTGGGCGAGCATTTACATGATTCAAACGATTGATACATCCAAACTGTCCCTTGTTAGAGGGATGGCATCAGCCTTTGAAACAATCGCCATGTCCAAACCGCTTCAGCCCTCTGCCATTTCATTTCAACAGGAGTAAACACATGTCCAGTTCTTGAGAGTGCCATCGCGGGCCGGTATTAAAGGATGACAATTCGACATATTAGCCGCACCAAGGATGCCATTGTGGGTGCCAAATGGACAAGATCAACAGAGGCCAACTTGTGGCTGACCATCACACAACATTAACCTGATCCACCATCTTTAGACCAAAACTTAGCCTCTATCTCTGTGGAGGTTAAAACCGGCCAATAGTCATGTAACAAACCACGTCACTCTTCATGTAAGTATTCATGTAAACAAAAACAGGCCTTAAAGAAACACGTAAAAGATCATGTAAACAATGTGTGCCTCAGTGTTGGAAGCTGGAAGCTGCATCATTTGCCATGTAACAGGCCTGAACAGAGATAAAAGGCGCACAATCAGACAAGCCAATGGCAAAACATTGGCACAAAGAAGGTAAGGGAAGGTAGGCTCCAACGCACCCCTCCCATCTCCATAACAAGCGCCCAAGGTGTTGATTGAATGATAATTGTTAAATCCTTAGCAGCTGCCGTGCGAATGTTAGGAGGCCAAACATCTTAAGTCTTAAACACGTGGTTGGTAAGCCTAAGCATGCGTGAGCAGAAGCAAGAGCAATTCCTGAGCATGCTGTTGCAATCTTCGGAATGGTTCCTAGGTACGCAGCTCCAATGTCTCCGAACGGTTCAGAACGGTTCAGGGTATGATGCTGCAATCCCTCCTGAACGGTTCAGCACGGTTCAGGGCATGCTGCTTGCAATTCTTCCTGAACGGTTCAGAACGGTTCAGGGTATGCTGCTGCAATGACTGCTGAACGGTTCAGAACGGTTCATAGTATGATGCTGCAATCCCTCCTGAACGGTTCAGAACGGTTCCTGGGAAGCTTGAGTGACGAACGGTTCAGAACGGTTCAGAACGGTTCTGAACTATACGCCTGCTCTGTGCGCTGCTTGCTAGATGGGCTCCAGAACGGTTCAGAACGGTTCAGGGGCATGGGTTCCAATGCCTCCGGAACGGTTCAGAACGGTTCAGGGGCACGCGTTCCAATGCTTTCGGAACGGTTCAGAACGGTTCAGGGGCATGCAGTTTGGTTGCCACCGTTCCTCGGAACGGTTCGTGAGCACGCGGCTGGCGGTTCCTAGTCCTAGGTAAAAGGTCAGGCCGGCATCGGAACATCGCAAGCGATCCGAAATCTCAAAGCACAAAAAGGCAAAGACTTGTCTGAAATTTACGCGAAAATTTACGCAACCATTTACGCAGAAAAAGGCTGGCTGAACCGTTCTGAACCGTTCAGGGGACACATTTTGAGCATGGAGGTCCGTCCGCGGAACTTGCGTGCACATGTGACAGCATCGATCGCTCCTCTTTTCCGGCCTTTGCTCAACTGGGTTTCTGGAATCGGTTCTTGGATTCCTGGGTCTTGCGGACAAACGAGGCGAAGCCGCGGCAAAGAAAAAAAACAAAAAACAACGCGCGACAGTTCCACAACGCGGCAAGCAAAGCTGCAAGAAGGCAAGGCTTAAAATCATCCTTTGCAACTCCTGACTGGTTGGATCAGCGGCCACGCGGAGACAACCTCGTAGAGTCGTGTGTGCATGTGTGTGTTTGTGTGTGTGGGTGGTGTCTGTGTGTCTGTGCGCCAGGTGCATGTTAGGAATATAGACGTTAATCTTGATGTTCTTCAAGATTGGCCCTCGCAAGGTCGCCCAACAAAAAGCTGACTAAGTCTTGATTGTTGGAAAGCGCCCTCAAATATTCTTAATGTTGTTCACGCAGCTGACATAACCAATGACCGGACATACCGGACGTTCTTTGACAAGACGCAGTGTTCCTAGTCCTCGGTTCCTACAACATCTCCTTTCTCATGATCACTAAACACAAATTGACATGTATCTTGGTGGGGGTTCTGGCTGCTTATTAGCATGGCAACGCAACCCAAGCGCAAGCATGGGCGCACGCGCTTTTGCGTCCGGAGCTTTTTGGCTTTGCCAACGCGACACATGCTCGCGAGCAAAAACTGTGGCTCGCAGCTACCAGTACGCATGAACATTCATGTCAAAGTTGTCGCGGATCTTCCAATGGTTCATGACTCATGACGCTTTGCCTTCCTTCAGTGATATGAGCAGGTTAAATTCGCGAAGGGGAAGATTCTCGCCAATACACATCCCTGTCAATGAGGGACACTAAGTCCAGCTCACGCAGGGTTACTCAAGATTGGGCAAGCCAAAATAAGTTACAACTAATTTACCTCACTATTTACCATATTATTTACGGACTCTTCCTATTAAGGGCCAGGCCAACCAGAAAGCTTGATTTATTTACGTGATTGTTTACGCTTTTATTTTCGGGTACGGCGAAAATGACAGACACCCCTATTTATAGAGGCTAAGTTTTGGTTTAACACCATCTATATAAACCCTTCACAGACTGCGATGCTTCCTAGACATGTGAACAGTCCGATGTACAGCAGCTGCATTTTGGTCAGAGGGACAACCAACGGTCTCCGCTGTCCTGGATGCATTTTTCGCCGTGGAACTCATCGTTCCAAAAAAACTCCACGTGTGTTTTATCGCATCTGTTGTACTTGCATGTTCTTCAAAACTGGCGAAACGTTTCCTGGGCAATCATGCGATTGTTGGTCAAGCTCGGGAGTGGAGCCCTGGTGAGTCCAAACCTGAAAGAACCAGAGCCGCGCGTGGATTCTCGACTCCTCGACTGGGGCCGGCGCCCAGGTCACCGTCTCAACGCGCAGGGCCTCCCACTTGTCCCGCACCTTCTGCAACTTCTCCGGCCACGTGGCGAGCTCCTCCTGCAGCTTCGCGCTCTGCAGCTGCTCCTTGCCACTCGGCCACTCGCCCGGGTGCTCTATACGCCGCGGTTGGTCAACCTTTCGCCTGCCAAATCAACTCTAAGATCTACGGTTAAACTTGACCATCCATGCGAGCGAAGTGAAAGGTGATTGAAAGTGTATCCCCCATTTGTGTTTTGTTTTCCCTTCACAAGCAGCCCAAACGAGCTACGTGAGAAAGAAGCAGCGCAAGTTGGTCCTGCACCATGGCCTGCTCCAACTCTCGGCGTCTCACTGCAGCCTCGGAAAGCTGAACGCGAAAATGCGGTGGCATGGAATCAGATCATCCCTCTTGCTTGCCTTTCAAGTTCTCTACAAAATGCGCCAGGGTAGCCTCCAATTTGCTAGATTTCGACCAATGTAGCGTACGTTGTCGAAATCTGGACGGTCCATGGTTCCTTTCTAGTACTGTCAAGGGGCTACATTCAACATGTAGCGCCATTTTCCACAAATAGGCTGAATTTGCTCAATGTAGCCCTTCGATTTGCATGACAAAACGGCAATGTAGCCTGCGACCCTACATGCTTGCTTGCGCGGATGGGCAGCAGCGCTGGGCACTGGGGCCACATTGTCCATTTCCCCCGCTGGTTCATGGCCAGATTCAGACATGGCAGGCCAATATTTAAACGTGTTGTTTCAGAGCCGGAGCTGCCATAGATTACTTTTTGGAGATAGGCACAAACAGAGAGACAACCAGAGAGAGAGCTAGCTGTTCAGGCAGGGCAGGTTCAGACCAGGTTCAGGCCAGGTTCAGACCAGGCGGATGACTAGCCATCTCGCACAAAGGCTTCCTTCCGCATTTGAGGTGAGGTGACCTTGCCCTCCGTCTGAGCCCTTCATTCAAACATAATTTTGCATATCGCTGCCACGTTTCTATGAAGAGTTTAGTGTTTTCAGCAGCGCGCAAACAGACTACATCGTCCATTTTCTCAGAATAGGGCTCCCCTTATCCAAGCCCACTCCCCCCCTTTCCAGCCACACGAGTTCCAAGAAGCTGGCGCAGATCAGAACGATGCTTTTGTGACATAGTTTCAACAAATTCGGCCTGCACGTTTTCCACGTTCTTGGGGTTATCGCATCGTGTGGAAACGCGGCGGTGGTTTTGGCTTGACCCGTGATTAGCAGCGTCGCTTCCCCCAAATAGTATAACCCCCCCCCCCCCCCTCCCCCTAACAATAGTTTATCTTGCCGAGGGAATCATGTTTATTATTGGGTGGCCCCAGTTCGTTGTTCGATCCTTTGGGATGAATTATTGAGTTGGGTTTCTTGAGTTTAGTGTTGGTTTACAAGTGGACATGGGCCCCCCCTTCCGGACTTAAAACAAATGATGAAACAGCTGAGTTTCCAAGTAAGGCATGTAATTGGAAAGGGAAAAAAGGGTCTGCCTGCCCAATGTAGCCTGGACCCCTACATGTCAAAACAAGCGACGCGACAAAAGCAACAACTTTGACTCCTGACATGTTTTGTAGAAACATGACGTGACATTGAGAAAATTGCCAAATGTAAGGCCATTTTGTCAAAATGCATGTGTAAACAAAAAAAGGTTACAATTGCAAATGTAGCGGGTGATCATTTCATACACATGCAAGCAAGGGGGATAGATGCATGCGGAATCCCCACCGAAGGCCGTGGCTTCCGCTCATCACTGTCCGCCAATGTTCATTAGTATGTTTGTTGTCATACCTTTGCGCTGATTCCAGTCCGCCCTAAACATTGACTTTGGAGGAGGGGCAGTAGAGCCTGAGATCTCTCTAAACACTCTGGCATGAAACACATAAGAACCATAACAAGCGGAAAGCATCGCGGTGCTTGCAACTGGACATTTCAATTCGATCGTTAGGCCCAAATATCTCTACCTGCATTGGACACAAGTGCCGGGCCCTGTCAAGCTCGTCTGCCAGCTCAAGCATGGTATTTCGCACGGCGACCTGGCCAGGAGAAATCGCAAGGCAGGGCACCCAGTCAGTTCAACGCCAACCACAGTTTGTAAAACAGTTGGCAAAGCCATCGCATGCTCTCTCAATCATTCCGACTGCTTGCGAATGCTTGCATGTCCTGTGATTCGAGGCACTGTTATCACGGCCGTGCGCAAGTTCGCTCCATGCTGGCTCTCGCCAAAAGCGTAGCACCAAACCAATGTTCTTTTAGCCTCAGAACGATCCTAAATGCTAGCATAGGCTGCCCAAGGACTGCCTGCCACACACAAACATGCCATGCACGTGCATGCCAAGCAGGCCCCTTGCGGACAGCTTCACTTCAAATGGACTGGAGCGACCAATATGCCGATTCGCACACTAGATTCACCAAGAAAGCGGATGCGGATTACCAAGTAAGGGAACTCCGAGCTAGAAAGATGTACGTGCGAGCGAACGCAACAGGCCCTATAGCCTTCAGCTTGCTACTTTGATCTCCAGCTTCTCAACCCGAAAGATAAAACCAAGCAAAACAGCACCGCTGGGACATGTCATTTGGGTGACTGAAAATTAGCCTCTTCGTATTTTGCCAACGCAACTAGGTCCTCCAGTGGAGAGGTTAGAATAAGGGCACTTTTTTTCTGTAGTCTATTTTAGTCGGGGAACCCTCCCCAACAAAAGGGTAAAAGGGCACTACTGGGGGCCTAGGCAACTTCGGAGGGAAGACCCCGGCTTTGGAAAATCCGAACCCGCCTGCTGCTCTGCCCGGAGGTGCGCATCCTTCAGAAGCCGCACCCGCCGCTCGCTGAGCTCCTCGAACCAAACGCGCGACCGCCGGCGGGCCCAGCGCAAGCCTAGGGCCTACATCGCAATCCCGCAAAACAAGTCCTAATGATTGTAGTGTCTTTAGAGGAGCTTTGCAACTCACGCCAAAAGTGGCAATGAAGATGTACTAGCAATTACCGCTGGCCAGCTTGATCGAAAGAACCGTTCTTTCCGCCTCCCTGCACTGTGGCTGGGGGAGTTCCAGCTCTATTATTTCTTGCACGTGGCAGGCCTTAACTCAACCCTGCCAGCAATGATTTGGCCAACGTTTCCGGCACCTCAAATCCTGCAACCCCGAACAGGATTCATACCTTCCGCCCATGGCTTCCACTAGCTGCGCTGCCTTCTCAACCAAATTGACCCTCCGGAAGTGGGCTTCGC